>CM020518.1:2115000-2412500 GCA_009823395.1 Thamnaconus septentrionalis
AGGTGGTCTCTCCCTCTCTGCTGGACCACCTGCAGAAGAACGCTGCCACCATGTGCAGGGACAAGGCCAGCAGCGTCACCATCAGCGACATCCTGGCGTCGGCCTGCGGGGACCTGCGGCCCGCCATGACGGCCGTGGCCCAGCTGGCCAATCAGGAGCTGGTTCCCGGAGGCAGCAACGAGCAGGTAGAATCTCGGATCGCTCTGGGATCTAAAAGCCGTGTCTGACTTTACCGTTGGCTCAGCACCTCCTGTCACCAGCAGGGGGCAGTGGGATGTTCTAGTCCAGTGGTTGTCAAGATCACAACGCTCAAAATTATTCCGCGAAAAAGAAAATGCAAGGCCACTTCCTGTCATGTCTACTGAAGAAATTCTTGAAATGACTGAACTGTAAAATAATATCCAATAGTTCTGTAGAAATATATGCACTTTAAAATCCCTTATTTATTTCTTTTACAAAATAAGGAAAAAAAAAAAAAACTGCCCACAAAGGTTTTTTTATACTATTTTGCAGATGATATTCTCTTGAATTTTTTTTTTTTTTTTTAAATGAAAATTTCAAAAAGAGTGATCTTTAAAATATAATTTAAAGATTTAAAGAGCCATCGCTGTGACGGCACCTCAGCCCTCTTGTGGCTGCAGTCAAGTCGTCCTCGAGGCTCTGACAGAAGCCCCACAGTTGTCATTAATTATAAAGTCAACCGCTCACCTGCACTTTGTCTCCTGCTGCAGCTGCACATGGCTGAACATCCTGCTGGACACCTGGTGCTCAAGTGGCTCATCGAGCAGGACGTGACCCTGGCAGAGGCTGGCAAGGAGGGTGGGTGACACACACACACACACACACACACACACAGCTCATCAGACTGATGCAATCAAAGCCTTGAAGGGTTTTGTGCTGTCCAGATTCTCGCTCCACCAACGTCACCGAGAGACTTTGTGTATTTTTGGCCGTCGTGTTGTTCACAGTCGTCTGCTTCGTCATTAGAATATAAAGAGTCGACCGCTGTGAAGTTGCAACCTGATGATGATGATGATGATGATGATGATGATGGCCTCCTGGTGCTTCTTCTCTCAGAGCGCTTCAGCAGAATCCTGGTGGACACAGTGGGAACAGACACGCTGAAGAGCTGGGTCAAAGTCAACAGGGGGGCCATGGTGCTCTGCAGGTGAGCACGCACACACACACACACACACACACACACACACACACACTCCCATCAGCTGCATTAAACACAAGAATGACTGATTGGCAGTGTTGACGAAGAAGTGCAGTTTAATGCAACGTTTCTCAACTGGTGGGTCGCGACCCAAAAGAGGGTCGCAGAACTATTTTGATTGGGTCGCGGCAGGACACACAATTCAGTTCAGTGATTTCAATCACTGATCTGCTAGACGTGACAGAAAGTGGGCTAGTCGTGGTTTTATTTCTGTAGATTAAATTGGCGCGTTTTGGTCCTGAGACTCCAGCACCAGTTGACAAGCACTGGTTTAATGGACAACTGCCAGCATTCCTGCTGCTCAGTGACTCCAGTGAAGCTTTAAATGAAACAAACGAGCGGTGCGGCCGATGGCACGACCTTCGCCCGACCTCTGCTCTGAAAATAGCACAACTCAATGAGCTGCGTCTAAAATTCTGTTTGATCCAACTTTGAGAAGTCAATGTTGGTAAATATCCTTGTCTTCAAATAGATCAGCATCAATGATACATTTTATTTATAAGGACTGGAGAGAGAGTTTTATCTCCATGGACTAAATGTTTAGGTTAATGATACAGAAAAAAAAATCAGTATTTTTATACTTTCTCCAATTTCTCGTGCAGCCTCCTGAACAGCTGCGACAAGTCAGTGTGCGCCGAGGTGAAGGCAGCGCTGGACTCCATCAAGTCCGAGATCAGCAGCATCAGCAACAACAAGGGGGCCGAGATCCTGCTGGAGAACCTCAACAAGCAGTAGATCCTGGATGGAGCTTCTTCTCCAAGAAGCACCACCGCTGGTTGGGAACTTTGTTCAGGACGGAGGAAGGAAACACGGACACCGTTTGCCTGAAAACGCTCAGAGCTTCTGCAGTCGGCGGTCATCGTGAATTAAAAAAAGATAAGGAAAAGTTTCAGACGAGGACAGTTGGAAATGTTCTGTTTGGACCTGGACACCAGCTAAATCCCTGATTGTTGTGGAAACATCTTGGAACCACCAGACCCTGGACTGAAGTTCACACGGTTCCTCTGGACCCGGAACGTTTGTCTTGCTATTTTTCTAATATAATTGTATGGAAAAACTGAAAACAGAACCTTCATGTGCTTGTTACTCAAACTGAACTGGTCCCCGAGTTCTGGTTCTGTTTTTCACACCTTGTTGTAATTGCATCAAGAAAATGTTTTTGCTTAATAAATTTTGACTTACTGATCGGCCTCTTTTCTTTTCTAACCAGAGGAAAATCAAACCCAGAAGTGATTCACGTTCAAGTAAAACAACTGCCTGGAAACAGACGCAGGGTTTGCTTCTGTCGAATCGATGGCGAGCCGAGAATAAAGGCGACGCGGCGCCGTGAGAAATATATGAAAAGCTGACATTTTTATTTGACGTTGCTTTTGCCTGGAGGATCAGCTGATGCCTGCCTTCCTGCAGCTCCAATGCAAAGGCTCTGCATGGACGCCGACATTTAATCATGTTCCTGCCAGAGGAATCAGCCACCAACATGACTCATTTTCACACGCGCGCACGCACACACACACACACAGGAGTGGGTGAGCTGCACGGTTTGATGACGGCAAGATGAACAGACGTGGCTTTATTACTGGAGAGGGGGAGAATGACACATAGGGGCGGATGAACAGGTTGAATATCCATCACCAGATGTTGCGTCTTCATATTTATTTCTGTCCCTGCTGAATCCCACTGGATTACATGTGGGCTTGGCAGACTAATGGAGGGGCATTATGCCCCAGCTGAAGGCTATAGAGCTGGAAATGCAAGGATCCATATCAAAGGTCCAGTGTGTAACAATTTGGCCTGGTGTATTATTTTAATATTGGTAAAAGCTTAATATGCTGCCCATAAATGCATTAATAACAGTGTTTACTTGCAGTACAATAAAAGTCATTTGTTTTTCCTACCCTTAGAACAGTTCTCATATGTGTATATATGTACATATGTATATATACTTACATATATACATATTTACATGCATACGTACATAAGAATATACAAAAAAAAAGTGTCTTGCACCACCATATTTCTAAGGAAGCCTGGTGTGCACAATCCAGCTGCCTACGTATTTAGGGTGAACAGTCCCATCCTTAAATAAACCAACGAAGAAGAAGGTGGACGAGGTATCCAGGTTTGTGTGCGCAGGTCAGCGGCTCAGCTGATCCCCACCCAGAAGCTCAGCCAAATCTCCACCCAGTGGCTCAGGTCAGACGGCGGCTCAGCTGATCTCTACCAGAGGTTCAGCTGATCTCCACCAGAGGCTCAGCTGATCTCTACCAGAGGCTCAGCTGATCTCTACCAGAGGTTCAGCTGAACTCCACCAGAGGCTCAGCTGAACTCCACCAGAGGCTTAGGTTAGACAGTAGCTCAGCTGATCTCCACCAGAGGCTCAGCTCAGCGCAGGCGCGCCGCCCTCTGCTGGGCCACCTCCTCGCAGCACTCGGCGAACCTCTTGGCGGCCCTCCTGGCGAACTGCACTTTGCCGCGAGCCTTGGTGACGGCGGTGTACTCGTGGGCCTTGAGCTTGGTGTAGTAGTCGGAGAATTTGTTGTAGAGGACGGAGATGGGCATGCCGTTGAGGATGACGCCGAAGGAGATGCAGGCGAAGGCGAAGACGCGGCCCAGGTTGGTCTCGGGGAAGATGTCGCCGTAGCCCACGGTGGAAATACTCACCTGGAGGAGAAAAATCAGAAGTTCTCTGTCACTAATGTCCGTGAAAGGTTTTATCCACTTTGCTGCTGTCCTTTCTTCATTGTCTATGCAGCAGTTGCACATTTTTAGGACAAAGAAAATGAGCTTGTGGCTCATCCAGCCAGAAGGAACCCTCTCCTTGCTTTTATGTTGCCTGTCGACAGCAGTTGACTGCACTCTTACACATATTCAAATGCACCAAATGGCCTCACATAACCTCCAGTGTGAGAGGAGCCTCACGTTGTCTTGTTTACTCATAAGATTGGAGTGCGAACGGTTGTGGTTTGTCTCTGTGTGGCCCTGCGATAAACTGCTGAGCTGTGCACAGTGCAGCCTGCCATCAAGACTCAGCAGTGTTTATTGGTCATTACGGGCACGCAACGAAATTTTCCTTTCGAGGTCGTTCTTGGCTAAAAACACTCAGAATAAAAAAAACACTCAAAATAAAATAAATGTAAAAAAAAATGTATGTGATAACTACAGACTGTATAAAGTCCAACAACCTAAATGTATCACATTTTGTGCGAACATTGGAGACCACGCACAAGTGAAAGAAAATCAGCCCAGGAACCTTCTGACCGTGCTGCAACCACCATAACTTTCTTCAGACGAGAGAATGTACACAAGTATCTGATTAAAACATACTGGTACAGCTGAAAATGACAGAGTGTAAGCGATGAGTGCGTAATGACACTTGATTTAGAGGAAAGACGGGTAATTTAACCCGCTTACCTCAGTGGATAAAAGCTATAATCAAGGTTCCAGGAGAGGACAAAATAAGCATTTTTGGACCATTGTGTGGAAGTGATGGATGGAGACACAGTTGGGAGGCTACAGTCAGATGAATCTGTGGAGGGTCAAAATGAAACTTTTTGGACTACATGGTGACATTCCTCTACAATACACATAAGTCTATTTTAGGCATCATCTAGACTATACTCTGACTCTATTTCTATCTCTTTCTCCATCTCTTCATTTTTGGTATTTCCTTTTCACCCCCAACCGGTCAAAGCAGATGTCGGCCCTCCAGAGTCGAGGTTCTGCTCCAGGTTTCTTCCCACATGGGGAGTTTTCCCCTGGCCGCTGTAGCTTCCAACCTGCTCTGTGGGGATCAGTTGTGTTGCTTTGATTGTGCGAAGCCCTTTGATCGACCGACTGACTGACTGACTGACTGGGTGGGTGTTTGCCGACTCACCGCGGCCCACCACCACGCGTGCGGGATGGAGGTGAAGTTGGTGTTGTAGACGTCATGCTCCACGGTGTACACCATGGCCGAGAACATGAAGATGCCCATGCCGATGAAGAGCAGCAAGCAACCAACCTGCACACACAAACACATTGTGACTTGGCGCCGTCACTCACCGCTTTGCACAACACGTTTACACAACACAGAGTCAGACCTGCTGGTAGCACTGCCTTAGCGTGAATCCGAAGGCTCGCAGGCCGGTGGAGTGGCGAGCCAGCTTCAGGATCCTGAAGATCCTCATCAGACGCATGATCCTCAGAACTTGGCCCACCTGCAGAACGAAGCAGAAGGACTTGCGAGCGTCCGCCAACCAGACAGTATACTCTAACCCCGTCCTCCGGTTACCTTCCCCACCCGGGCCACGGTCTCGATGTCCCCCGAGTGCAGGTGGGTGTCCTGGTCCTCGAAGCACTCCAGCACCATCTGCAGGTAATGCGGCAGGATGGCCACCAGGTCCACCGTGTTCAGCACGCTGCGTCCGAAGCGCTTCACGTCCGGGGTGGACGCCAGGCGCAGCAGGTACTCCAGGGTGAAGAAGGCGATGCAGAAGGTCTCCACGTACTCGCCGTAGAACCTGCCGCTGGGCTGGCCGGACGCCGTCTGGCCAGGGATAGTCAATAACTGTTGTTATTGACTGCAAACATCAAAGTCATTGTATATTACTGAATTCAGATAAATCCCATCTCTATATTTTCAACCTGTTATATTCTGAACATACTTATGACGATATGGGTTATTCATTTTTCAATTCATCGAGGTAAAAAAAAAAAAAAAACAGTCAACCCGTTATTGGCATGTTGTCAACACACCTTATATTGCATCTCCTGGACCGTGTTGAGCGTCATGGCGACCAAGGAGACCAGCACCAGGATGGAGGAAGCGATGCCCACGAGCTTGGCTGGGATGGAGGAGAAGGGCTTCTCCATCAGGTTCCACATCCTCCTGCGAGCCTCGCCCAGGACCATGCCGTGGAACAGAGCCTCGTTCTCCTCCATCTCCACCTGGATGGCAGTATTTAGGGTGAACACTCTCGTCTTCAGGTAAACCAATGAAAAACGAGTTGGACGATGCATCCAGGTTTGCGTTCGCAGGCCAGCATAGTTCACTGGCGAGTTCGAGAGAGGGAGGGTACGGAGTCCCAAGGGGGACTTGAGTCAAAGAGTGTGTTCAGTATTTAGGGTGAGCGCTTAGGTCCTCAAATAAACCAATGAAGAAGAAGGTGGAGGAGGAATCCTGGTTAGTTTACTGGCAAGCCTGGGAGAGGGAGAGTGAGCGAAAGAGCGCCGCAATCTAAAATTTAACCACTTGATGCCGCTGTTTTTCCTCTCAAAATCTCCAAATATCACATACTTGACATTTCACCAGAGTCCTATGATGTAAATGTGAGCCTTTGAAGAGCGCTCATTTGAAAGGACCAGCTAAAAGACAGTAGGAACGGCCAATAGGAGGCAGCAGAGGGGAAAGTGGAACAAACGACGTCCGACCGAGGCCACTGTGGCGAAGGACATTTGTCTAAATCTGTGCCGGCAAAGAGCAAAAAAAAATAAAAATAAATCCCCAAGCCTTTTTCTCTGCCCTCCATCTGTCAAGACGGATGAACGGAGCAGCGAACTACTATGTAGGTCAGACGACGGACCCCCAGTCAGCTGGCAGATTGCTGACGGGGTCTCAGGTGAGAGTAAGACCCCGACGGGAGGTGGACGGGTGATGGGGGTGGGGGAGGAAGGGTGATGGGGGTGGGGGAGGGGTATTGGGGGCAGAGCTCCAACCTGCCTCACCTCTGCCAGGAGCTGCCGCTGGATCTTCAGCTGCTCGTTGAGCTCGTCCTGCCGCTCCTCGAAGGAGATGCGGCAGCAGCGGCGGCTGTTCTTGATGCGGACGCCCCAGTAGTTGATCTCCTCCAGGAAGTTGCGGGGACACAGCTCGTCTTTGATGCACAGCTCTCCGGTTCTGTAGGGGGAGGATGAAAAACTGGACCGTTTAATTATGGTCCGACTCAAAGCTCCTTTGTTTGTATTTTGTGTGTTTTTGTTTTGTTTTGGTTTTTTTTAACCTGTAGAAGTTGAAGATGCTGTGGAAGACTTTGGGATCCCGGTCGAAGAAGAACTCGTTGCCCTGGACGATGTAGTCGTCGCACAGCTCCAGCTTCTTGCTGTGGTCGGTGTATGTGGCCAGCCTGCCGATCCTGGTCTTGGGGTACCTGGCGGCGAGCCTGTAGGGCAGCTGGTACGTCTGCAGGTCGACACATGAGGCCGAGTTGAAAAGGGAAACACGCTGCGCAGCTTTTTGAGTGGAACCGAGGGAATTTATTTCAAATGTGTGTGAGGAATACAAAAATATAAATACGTAAGAAACACCAAAGAACAATGGAAACATCTTCAATCAGTCAAAGAACAGGCATGGGCAAACTACGGCCCGGGGGCCATATGTGGCCCGTTGAGCTTCTTTTTTTTTAAATCCAGCCGGCCAAACTAGGAAAAGCATTGTGACGCAAAGTGAATGGGAGCCAGGAGAGGTAGTTTAATATCCTCTAATTACAGGGAATTCCCAGGTGAATGCGCTTGTTGGAATTATCACTGGCATAGACCCGACGATGGAAAACCCGAGCGTAGCAGCGTCAAAGTCCAGCGTCATAAACTTGGTTTATTTTCAGAATAAAATCTCCCACTATAAAAGTAGCAGCGCTGCGACAACCCTGCCGACGCCACTCCAGGTTAACAGAGAGTTAAAAACAGGAAATGTTTGCAGTTTATTCTGCCTCGACACTGCAAATGTGCGTTTTCCCCATTGGCAGTCAATGCAGCAGGGAGTTTGCGACAGAAGGACCAGGATGAACTCACGGTTCCTCCCACGTTGATGTTGAGGGTGAGGTGCTTGGTCGGAGGGAGCAGCAACTGGGAGGGAGAGCCCGGACATCCATCCTCCTCATCCTCGTCTTCATACTCGGCGTAAAGGTCATAGATGTCCCTGCACAGCTCCTTGGGCCAGATAATGGTATTGTTTTGATGAGGTGTCGCAGCTTCAAACTGAGCGAACAAAGATTAAATATCGGAGGTGGGAGGCGGGGAGCCGAGTTAAAACGATGCAAACAGAAAAATGACAACGAAGGCTCGACAGGAAGTCGACCGCAGAGAGTTTGTGCTGCTGGTGCTTGTCACACTCAGCGCTGACTAACTGCAGTTAATTAGCGCAACAAAAACAACACCGGCTCCAGCAGACGACTCGCTGAAGGCAACGGCCCAAAGCACACAGAGATAATGAACTAACCGCAAATGTTAAACATTGAATGGCTCTTGGCATTATTTGTGGGCTCAATGTCAGCGGGGGGGATTTCATTTAGGAATTCACTGATACCGATTGCAGTATCGGCTACTGGTATCGAAACCAAGAAAAGTGCAGTGAAAGCAATGGAAGGTTGACAAACACACACACAAAAAAAGATTCTGACCTGCATGGAGCTCCATGGCTTCACGCAGGTGTTGGTTAGATCCACTGGCTCCTTGGCGGCGGGGGTCCGGCTGTAGCTGGGGAACAGACTCCTGCTGCGCTCTCTCAGATGGTTCAACATGGTTGCACCAGATTCATGCGAGAGCCTGCACGGAGAGGCATCCTGAGGGGACCAATCGCCTTGACTACACAACTGAAGAAGTTTTTTTTTTTTTTTTCAAAACTGGTCAACAAGCACTGGGCGGCCATGCAGAGCTGAAGTGGATGCTGAGGGTCGTCATCGTCATCGTCGACTGATGCGGCAGACTGAGATCATCTGGATGCTTCAAGTTTTAAATACCATTATCCTCTTATCTTGATCCTCCCTCCCCCCCTCCCTCCCTCGCTGGCGCAGGCTTCCCCACAACTTCACACATGTGGCTGCACAACATGGCCAACTTTTTCCTTTCGAATGGATGTAAAATGCAGTGGAGGCTACAAAAACCCCACTGCGGTCAATTATTTTTGGAATCAATTAATCCATCGATTAATCTATCAATTATTTTTAATGGATTAATCTCGATTATTTTCTTTGATTTAAGGATCCTCTGGGTTCAACTGCAATCAAGTGATATTTGTGGAATCCCTTGGGGTCATTTCAACCACACACAAAGCATCATGAACATAGACCTCATTAACCATCAGTTGAATGCAGCTGCACGATAAATATGAATATGAATACGCGCCGCTTCAATTTGACTTTGATTTTCAGAGTTTCTGGATTAAAATCAACCATTGGCTTCTGGCCAAGTAGCTGCAGTTCAACATTCATCACACGGTTCTTCTTCTAAACTGACCTTCACATCCCACGCTCTAAATCCCAGTAATCGGACAGGTGGACATTAATCCTCCTTCAGTTAACAGACGATAATGAATAGATGGAGCCGGATTTATTTAATCAGTGACCGGATCCGTCTCTTCTCACACTGCCGCCATCTCCCGGGTCATGTGATCTCGCCACGACCAGGATCACTGGAGAGGAGACCCTGTGCTGAATACATCCTTCAAGCTAGTGCTTGAGAAGCAAAGTTGTTTTGTTGTTTGTTTGTTTTTAATTGGTTTAAAATAGCTGGCAAAGCTGCTGCAAAATAGTAACGTCTCGTCTCGACACTCTAGAGTCTGGAATGTCTTGGGCTTGGTCACGCTACTTAAGCTAATGAGAATTAAGCGCCGCCAAATCAAAGGGAAAACTGACGAAAGGCTAAAAGGCAAAGAGACCGCAGGAAGAAAATGCTGCACATTTTGACAAAGTTATGTATCAGAGTTTAATTTCCAAGTGATTGGCAAATCAGTTTCTATACAGGTACAGACCTTCAAGGTTTTATTATCCCCCCCCCCCAAGCCCCCCGACTGTACATGGCTAGAAAAAGTCCACAGCGACGGCACATAAACATATAAAATAGTTTTACCAAATTCACTCGTTTTGTACTTCTTTCCCCTTCTACAGCTTATTTTCTTGTTGCGGCGTTAAATACATCTGTAACCGTGGAACAATGCCCGACCATAGCAAAAAAACTGATTTCCAGTCAAATGTATACAATCTTATTTACATGAGGAACATTTGATCAAAGTGCATCGAGGGGGGAGTCCTGATTGGCCGTCATGTCTGACACCGATGGAGAGTATTTACAGTGTGTACAAATGCTGCGATCGTGATGATCCTGACACCCCGTTGTGACAATACATAATGATTATATTATAATAATAATAATATAATCGACACCAACTGAAATAACCAGCTTAGAAGAATGCACTGCAGGAAGTACCGTTGGAACGTAAACTAACAAACAAAAGAAACTTACAGCTTAAATATTAGTGGTGCCCACACTGGGGCCATACATAAATATTCACATAGGTGAGCCTTTTAAATTAAGTGGATACAAGAAATACATGTCGGACCAAGTCGACTAACCTCTCGCCTCCAAACAATCCACTACTATCCATAAATTATTATTTATATTATTCATAAAGAGGCAGAAGAAAGAAAAACAAGAAAACAAAAACGGACAGAGTGGAAGCTAGAGCTCCCCCTCCTGTCCAGCAGCGATAATCTAGAGACAAGCGCGGCGCGCTCTTCTCTTTTCAACTGCCGATTCAAGCAAAAACAATCGAATTTTCTTTTTAAATTCATCGCGTTGCTCTAGCTTGCTGCAAAAAAAGAAAAAAAAGAAATAAATAAAGTGGCATTGGATTCGGCAAAACCAAATTTTACAGGGAAGAATAAAGTTAAAGAAAAATAAATAAATAAAAAGAATAAATAAATCAGCGTCAAAATGAATTTTTATTTTTCACATCATGGTTTGACTTGGCGGTCATCCTCTCCACAGAATGACATAATGCACTTCAGAAGGCATGTGGTCGTGCTGTAAGGGCGGCTGCTGCTGCTGCTGCTATAGACGAGCATTGGCACGGGAACAGGAGGAGGAGGAGGAGGAGGAGGAGGAGGAGGAGGAGGAGGGTCCGAGCAGCGCCGGCCGTAGGAAGGAAAAAAGGAAAAAAATCCCAGACGATCACGATAGATCGTCGTCTGTGCTCACTATCGATATCTGCAGGCAGAGGGGGGTCGAGGGGTGGGGGGGGGGGGAGAAATGGCTTTAATTTGCAGTCAAAACCCAACATCATCTATTAGATTAGATTGAACTTTATTGATGCCAAATTGGGAAACTACACTGTTGCAGCAGTCAAAAAAAAAAAAATACAAAAAGTGAAAATAGAATAAAGATAAACTACACAGTAGTTGCAGTTTACAGTTAAATTTATGCCTTAAAGCTAGAATCTTTTTTAAAATTCATTTTCAATGCTTTATAATGCATTTAAAAAAAAAAAAAAAAAAGGACTTTCAAATGCATGTATATTTATAGAGAAAATGTTGGGCATTTATTTTACACAACTTATTGACTAGATTTATTGAGGAATAAATTTGGGTTGCGACTTCATGATAAGAAAAAGAAATTCAAATAAAAGTGGGTGCCGACTCTCTGCCAGCTGAGCACCGCTGGTCCCAGTGATTGGCTGGCAAAGACGCAGGAGGGCGACGCCATCAGTCACCCTCAATTGTTTGTTTTCATTTTATTTATTTTCTTGGACCGACCGGACATCTGCTGCGACGGCGAGCAGGGCGACGCCGGGGGTTTGTGTCCATCTTTGACTCTGGCCGGGATTATGGTAATCTGCTTAATCTGTGTGTGTGTGTGTGTGTGTGTGTGTGATAGCGGACAATGCGTGCGGGATTACGGGGACATCAGGGCGAGAGTGAAGGTCGTTACCGCAGTCAAATTAACGGTGGATAAGAAAACTAGTTTGGAATCATTTAAAAAAAAAAACAACCTTCTTCTTCTCCATGTTGACAAACATCAGCTGACGTGCGTGCGGAACTCACCGCCGGGTAGGTGTGACCCACGCTGGCGCCGTGTCTGGTGATGTCGATGTTCAGGTCTTCTTCTGTGGTTTTCAGGTAGACGGGGTTGTCGAAGTTCATGCTCTTCTGGTTCTTCAGCTGCCAGTTCCTCCACATCAGGTAGCCGCCGGCCGCCGCCATGGCCAGCAGCACTGCACACAGTCACAACCATCATCATCATCATCATCATCATCATCATCATCATCCTGCAGGTGTATTTGATTTTGCCATGCGTCTAAAGTTTGGCCTGATTTATGATTTCTATATCTGGAAAAGATTAATATATTGTCCATAAGTACAGGGAGCGGGATGCTGGGCGACTGAGCGCTGCAATATGAAATGTAACCACACGATGTCGCAGTTTCTTCTCAAAATCTCCAAATATTACACACTTCACAATTAAATACATCGAACTTCATATTTCTCTCAGGGGAGGGGGGGATAAAAAAAATGACAAATATTTTTCTTAATGTAGAATTTGCAGAAGTCCGGTTCCACTCACAGACGGGCAGGACGGCCCAGGCGGCAGCAGAACCTCGTTCTGTGGAATCCACCTGAATGGACGTGCTCACGTTGGCTTCTGCAAGACAAACATTAAGCGATCAACTCAAGTCATCGCTCACACGGTGACGAAGTGCAGAAGTGCCTTCACCGTCTGACAAGATATTTTAACATGGTAAAAAAAAAAAAAAACACAAAAAAGAGAAGTTGATTTCAAGATCTGAACGAAACTGAGAAACCAAACAGACTTTAAATCAAGCAAAAAGAGGACGTCCCAAAAAGAACTCCATGCCAGAATGACTTCCTGCGCCCGGTCGTCGTCAGCAGGCAGAGCTGGAAGACGGTTGAAGACGGTTGTTAGTTACAGCAGCTCCAGGTGAGAGACACACAAAGCTGCGCTTGTTTTCAATTCTTTTGTGCGTTTGTTTCTGCGATGCCGTGCGCTCCTGCAGTGAGCCGCGCCGCCCTGCTGGCGGGAGCCAGGGAGTGACATGACTGGCAAGCAGCTCCGCTCAAAGCAGCCATGGAGACTCCGGGGGGGGGGACAATCGAGGAGGAACAAAGAACTCGAGTCAGTCTGTGGTGCTGGCAAACGACGGGGCGGACTGGGTGATGTCATTCAACAGCCCCCCACCGCCTCCAGGGACCCACAAAGTCAACAAAAGCAACTAAAACAAGTAGCTCGACGGCTAAGCAAAGGCTAAGTCGCTAAAGCGCAGTAACAAAAGTGAGTGTGTGCTCTTTATCCCAGCAAAATACGTCGGATGTTTGAGTTTCCTTCCTTTCCCCGGGGTGAGGGGGTGGGGGGGGGCACAGTGGCTCCTAAAATGTGACGGAGGGGAGCCTGAGCAGCAGCACCTGGATGGAGTGTCTTGGTGAGCCACCTCATAGGCCTGGAACCACCACCTAGAACCACTCCAGAATAGCCCTAGAACCACCCTAGAACGACTCAGAACCACCACCACCACCTAGAACCACACCAGAATAACACTTTTAATATAGATTATGCTTCACGGAAAAACAAAGCAGGGCTCAGATGATTAAAAAATAAATGTCGAATTATTCAATTAGTTTTGCACAACTTGAAAAACCACCTAAAGTAAAAACAATGCCGTTATTGGGCACTTTCATGTTGCTGCCAGCAGATGCTGCTACTGAGCCATGATTGCAAACCCAACCATTAACCAGCGGCGAGTTCACTGCAGTTTAAAATCTAAAGAACTTTTAACACCTCAGACCACAACAGAATAAAAAGCAGAATGCTGTTGACTGAACGGGAGGGAAACACCTTCACCAACACGATGTTAAAGTGTCACACTCCATCAGTTAACATCGAGTACAAGCAGGGACCAATCGCAGAGCCTTGCGAGGCCCTCGCACCGTTGATAAGGAGCGCGGAGTGTCTGACATCACCGGCCAGCTGCATTTTTCACAGGATCGGTCCCATGACAACAAACAGCCGTCCATGCGGTTTTTAAGCACAGTCGTACCCGCCAAGAGTGCACGGCTATTACAGCACTGAATGCATCAAGTCCACACAACACAATCACAGAATGAATGTAAAAAGTGGACAAAGAATAGAGGAAATCGAGGCACGTTTGTTTTGTTTTTTTCTCTCAAGTCGAAAGCGCCTGAGTTCGACAGCTGGGGGAGCAGCTCGGCGCAGCGCTCCAAATAAAGAGCAACTGCAGCTGAATTAATCATCTTGATTGCAGCAAAGCCCGGAAACCATCTGAATGTTTGATAAGCGTCGGCACAACAAAACACCGTTCAACACATTTGGTAAATATGAGCCACTCAAACAAAAAAAAAATAAAATAAAAATAAAAATTACACTTGCAGTTAGTGGTGATTTCAGAGCCATACAAAAAAAAAAAAAACACAGCCGACACAGGTTAGAGCCAGAGCAGCAGGAATCAGTCAGCAGCATCATCTCAAGCCACAGTGTAAGGAGAGGAGAGCCTTTCAAGACGTGCTTGAGAGCCAGTTGTAGCAGCTAGCAGCTAGCTCGCGGCTTTACCTGAGGGCGGCGGCACGAGAGCTTTCCCATCATCCTTTGAGGGAGCTCCTCCTCCGGTGGAGGAGTCTGTGACAGAGAGAGCCAAGAGTCAAGCTCAGACGGAAAAAAAAAAAAAAAAAAAAGAAAAAGCGCAGAATTGGCCTAGTTTCATCCAGCAGCCGTCCGTCCGCAGGCTGGAGGCCCTCGCTGAAAATAGACCTCCCTCCCCGTCTCCCCAGATCCCACTAGTAAATAAATGCATGGCCGGATGAGAGCAGGTTCCATCTTCCTTCCATCCATCCATCCATGGTTTCTCCATCAAGACAGAAGTGAGGCGAGAGGACAAAGGAGTGAATCCGTTCAACACTGAGCCTCCCACTTTTCCAACATTAAACACTGGGGCACCCAAGGGACAGTCAGAGGTACGGAAGAGAATTGGCGCCGCAAGAAGAGAAAACAAAAGAAATTAAATTTTCCATTTCGAGAATAAATTCAAAATTTCGAGAATGAAGTTGAAATTTCAAAATTAGATCCAAAATTTGGTGATTAAAAGTGGAAATTCTGAGAATAAAGTCAAAATTTCGAGATGAAAGTGGAAATTATTAACGTCACTGCTTTAGCGGGGGAAAAAAAATTCGTCTACCAGTGTGCGTCACTGTAACTGTAGTATTAAGCGCGGCGTCACCTTGCCAAGTCGCCCAGTGAATATTTCAAGCGATGCGTTTCTTTCCACCGCCAGAAAGCAACATCAGACACGGCTCTGCATTGGCTTCATCACGACCAAAGACAGTCACACGAGTGCAAGGCTGAAGGAGCGGGGGGGGGAGCAACAGCAAGGGTGAGCATCTGCTGAGCCATCTGTGAGGTGGCGAGAATGAAAACCATTCTATTCAAGAAGCCCAGCTTCAATGCAAGACGGCAGGAACCAGTCATGACAAAGCCCAACTGTAGAGATGATCAGCTGCTGCTGCTGCTGCTGCTGCTGCTGCTGCTGCTGCTGCTGCTGCAGCTCCAGACTGACGGAGCAACACTCCTCAGTTCCCTCTGAGGGGCAGCAGTGAATGGAGGGACTCTGCTCTCAGGTTCTGGTGGTGAGCGAGCGGATCATCCCCTGGTCAGAGCCCAGGACCCCACAATGCTCCACACTTTCCACTCACTTCAGCAGAGACGGCTGGAAAATTGGATAAATACGTCAGCTGGAGGTTTCAGCGAGAAGCCGGCAAAAGCTCGGGCTTCATCCGTACTGGAGGGTGGAGGAAGAGTGGTGGTGGAGGAGGAGCGGCAGGCGTCTCTTTAACTCTTTCAACAGCACTCGCACTCTTCAACGAGGGGGCGAACGCAGCGCGAGAAAAGAAGCTGGCAGAAGCTCCAGGGTTTTGTTTTTGTTTTTTTTTGATGAAGCTGCTCAGACACTTTTTCCTTTTGTGCAGGAAGACTGCGCTCACAGAGACGGACAGCAGGTTTATAGGGACTTCTATTATTTATTTATGGCATTACTTTTGCACTGGCCTTGCCTCCTTAGCTTCGCTGTGCAGGGAACTGCATCACGACCGTTCAAGTCTGCATGGTTTGCACTTGGCACCGCTGGTTTACTTTTAGTCACTGGCAAGAGCAGGAAGAGTGAGCAGGAAGTGGCAGGTGAGCCAGTGAGAAAGGAGTGAGTCAGAGTGCGCAAAGGCAAACCACTCCTGGCTGCGCAGGAAACACGGATGGCATTCTTATTCCAATCAAATGTAATAATTATTCAACAGCAAACAAAAGTGAGAAAAACATTTGGAAAGTTGATGTTTCTTGATATTTTGGAACACTGTGTGCTGGTTGGAGGAGGAGAAGGAGGAGGTCCCCCAATCGGATGCTGAGGCGTGGAACATTTAGGGGAAGTTTAGCTTGCAGAGCACATCCTGCATCAGCTTGGACGCACTTGTACATCGCTTGTTTGGAGAATTTAGTGAGATCAGCATCTTTGGTGCAATTCTCAACCTTAGTTGTTTGGGGCAATTTCTTCTAAAAAAAATGAGCAAACGCCAAGAAGAGGAAGTAAACGGGTCGGTTGGAGGAGGCTGAGGAGGAAGGAGGCCCAGATGAAAGCGTCAAGCGACTCGGTGAAAACTCCTCTGCGAAACCAGAAGCGGCGAACAAATCTTCAGGAGGACAGAACGGAGCAGAACCACGCGGGCTTCGACCGAGGAGAGCGGACGGCGGCGCGGTCGCAGTTGTCAGGGAGATCCCATTGCTTCGCCTACGCTACCGTCTTGGCCCGCAGTCTGAGGCCAATTAGTCGGGTATGTGCTGTGAATTGAGCCGTCGGGCTGCTATGTTCCTCGCCTGTGGATGAAAAGGCTCAGTGGGAACAAGAGAGAAGGAGCAGGACGGCCGGAGACAAAACGCAGCAAACGGTTCTTAGCAACCTTTTTTTTTTTTTAATTTTCCCTACAAACTGGTGAGGTTCCCTTGAGGGTCCTTGTTAACAAATGAAACCTCTTTAAATTTTATACCGTTTAGAAGGGCTATTCACTGTAATTTATTACCATGCATGCATGCATGCATGCATGCATGCAAAAAAAAAAGGGCTTTCGTCATATTTAATCCAAGCACCCGACTTCAATGTTGCACAACCAATTCAAAGCAAGAAAAGAATTGAGAAAAGTGACCCTGAGGTATGCAATTCATTTGCCAGGTACTGCATTGTGCCAAGAATCAACCATTCATGGCACGCTTGCGCTCCACATACGCGCTCAGCTATGAATGAACACACGGATGAATTAAAAGAAAAAAAAAACAACACTGAAACTGAAACTTTGAACATCCATCAGCATGACTCACCTGGCCTGCAGCGTAAACCGTCGGCAGCCAGCTCCTGTCCTTCAGGACACACGCATGTGTACTTTGGGGAGTGTTTGTTGATCTGCGGCGCAGGCAGACACATGTAGCTGCAGCCTCCGTTTTCCCCTTTCTCCGCACACCAGTTGGTGCCTGCGACACCAAGACACGGGAGGAGAAAACCTCATCGAGAGCCCGAGGGACACGGCGAGCGCTGCAACGCCACACCGGCTGCGTTTCCATGCCAGGGTTTTTTTTTTTTTTTTTTTTTGCAAAATAAAAGTGATATTTGGAAAATTTCAACGTGAAGCGGTCACGTGACCCCTCCAGTGTTTCCATGAGACTTTTGCGATTTACCTCTATATAGATGCGTCTGAATAAACCACCTCATGAGAGCGTAAAAAAAAAAAAAAAAACTTCGCCATATTTGAGAGGTTTTGTGCAGTTCTAGGGGTCCTGGAAACGCAGCTACTGACAAACACCTCTGCGTTCTCAACTACGTACCCGAGAGCTGGATGAGCTCGTGGTACACGATGATGTCCTGCGGGTCGTTCAGGTTGCTGGCCAGCATCACCACGTCGGAGCCGGTGAACTTGTTGGCGCCGTAGATGGCTTGACTTTCTCCGTCGGTCCAGAAAACTCGATCCTGAGGAGGACAAAGCGACGAGTCTGGTCAGTTCTCCGACTTCACTTGGGTCCAGTTGGTACGTTTTGATAGCCGTTCCTGCAGTAAAGCATCCAATTCCATTTGCCGCTTTGGTTTTTATACATCGACTCAAGGGGGAAAACCCATAATTGGTTGTTGTGACCGAATGCGTCTCAGTTGAAATCCCAGATATCAAGTCGCGAGTACAAATGCTTAAAATGATTCTTGTGTTTGCTGAATTCCATTCGTTAAAACCACTGCAGATTCACCGCAGTCGCTCCAGCGCCTATCATGGCCGACTGTGACCAGATGAGCTGCGGCAGTACCTCGAAAACGGTGAGAGCAAAGGGATGAGCCAGGTACTCTGAAGACTGGAGGACCTTCTTCCTGTTGTCGCCGTTCAGATCCACGCTGCACAGCATGTGCAACTTGGAGTCCACCCAGTACAGCCTTCCTTTGATCAGGTCTACCAGGACGGCGGAATGGAGCAAAACGGGAGCACAAAGGGGATGACTGAGCATCAATTGAAACAGGTGACATTGTTACAAAGCAGTGAAAGTTGAAAAAAAAAAAAAAAAAATTGCAATGGAAAAGAGAAAAATCAATCGATGCAGCAATTTCATCAGCAATGACAAAGAGGAAACCAAGTGTTGGAGGACAAAGCAGGGGAATATAAGTGGGTGAAACAGTGAAACAGCTGAAAGTTGATAGCGAGGATTCCTTTTACTCCATTAAAATAAATAAAAATGCTGCCGATGTTGAGGTGGGCACAGAGTTACGACTGCTGCAGAGGGTTTTCCTACCCAAGGTGATTCCATTAGGCCACTGGATGTCTGATGCAACCAAAACCTGTCTGTCCACTCCATTCATGCCAGACTTTTCAATCTTGGCTGGCTCACCCCAGTCAGACCAGTAGAGGAAACTACAGGGAAGACGAGGATCAAATAAAAAAAAAAAAAACAAACAAACACTGTAATTAACATTTAAAGGAAGAAAACAAACTGGCGAGCAAAGTTTTTCCCACGCACCCCGAGAGCGGATCCACGGCGATGGACGCCGGTTCTTTGAGACCTCGATTGAACAGAACCTTCTGCTTGGTTCCGTTCAAGTTGGAGACCGATATGGTTTTGGTGCTGAGGTCCGACCAGTACAGGTTCTTGTAGATCCAGTCCACAGAAATGCCAACAGGGATCTGGACGTTTTCGATGACTTTTACGTGAGCGCCGACGTCACCTTTCTTGTCCAGTACGGTCCTGCAGGGGGTAGGGGGAGGAAAGGGAGGAAAAGGACAAAAGTGGGATATTTAAGAGTTGCTTAATGCAATTAAATTAAAAAAATATCTTCTCAGAAATAAGACCTATCAAAAATGCTCAAACCTGGAAACTGCAGCAGACGTGCAATGAATCTAAAGAAACCATTCCCCTCTCAGACGTCTGATTGTGGTGAACATCCAGTACCTGTAAATGGCCTTGTGACCCAGGTCGGCCCAGAAGATCATCTGCTGGTTGAAGTCGGCATCCAGCGCCACCGTGTTCCTCTGCTGCTCCACCAGCTGGGTGTACTCCTTCCTCTCCAGGCCCAGCCGGCGAATGTCACGGCGGTTGGTGAACATCAGGCACGGCTCCTTGCCTGCAGACAGAACGCGAGGGGAGATTGTGGGACATTTACTTTATTTGGTAATGTGTTGAAGAACGCAGGCAGAGGACAGGGAAAATCCAGGCCTTTCATCCAGGTTTTCAGTTATCTAATCGTATATACTTAATTTAGTTCATAAGCTTGTTTATTTATTTAAGTTGGGGGTGGGTACACACAAGTTTTTACTTCTTCCTACCCCTTTTCGAGCATGACCAATATTATTTTGATATATATATTTCACTGGTGTTTGTTTACTTATCCTATTTCTTTTATTTATAGGTTTTTTAATTTCTCTTTCGGATGTTTTGGTTTTTGTATCCCTTTTATTTTCTTATTTTCTTTCATGTTCAAAATAAATAAATCAAATCAAATCAATTCTCGTGGTATTTGGTAGTTCAAATAAAGAACAGGCGAAGTTTTCAAGCACTGGAATCCAAACTGCGTCCATCCTTGAAAGCACATAACGTTTTATTAATGTTATCCATTCATGAAAATCCCATTAAAAACTGTATTTCTACCACAAACCCTCTGCGACCACAGTAGCAAAGCACCAAGTCCACCTCCAGCGAGAGGGTCACTCACCGACGGCCTTGCACACTCCTGTGGTGGCATCCATTTGGTAGCCGCTGTGGCACTCGCACTTGTAGCCTCCCTTCAGGTTGATGCAGATCTGACTGCAGATGCCGGGGTTCTCGCACTCGTCGATGTCTACGCTCGCAGAGAAGACGGAGACGGGGAGAAAACGGGAGGATAAAGCTGCAATTCTGCACATGCATGAGGGGAACTCATGCTTCTACACTCTGGCCAGAAGAAAAATGTTAGAACCTGGATAACCTGTGCGGATAGAAATAATTAAATATATGCAAAAATTCTAGACTGTTTCGTTGCATTTAAAAAAAAAAATAAAAAAAAGAAATGGAATATTATATAAAGCAACCTACCGCCGCAGGTCTTGTGGTCGATGAGCTGGAGTCCAGGTGTGCAGTCGCACTCGAAGCCGATAATCTTGTCCTTGCAGATGTGCGAGCAGCCGCCATTGTTCATAAGGCACTCGTTAATATCTGGAGCGAGCGACAGACGCGACGTTCACGTCAGTTGCGACTTTAAAATAAAGTGTTCAGTGCAAATAAAGCATTTACTGTGTGGACGAGGAAAGAGAAAAATCAGAGGAAATCAAACAGAGTCCTTTTGGGGGACACTTGAGTGACTGCGACGCCGACTCACTGCACTCTTTGATGGGTTCGTCGCTCCAGTCGGAGCAATCTCGGAGTTGGTTGCAGACTTTGCTCAGCTCGATGCACTCTCCGCTGCGACACTTGAACTTGTCGGGGCTGTTGCACGCAGACGCTGCACAAAGAGGGTGTTGCAGATTTCACAATACTTTCTGTAACACCTGCCGACGTTTTCCTTTTCATGCAACCCCGGAGGAAAAGGTGCAAAATGAGGTCACAAAAAAACAGTAAACGCTTTGTGCAGAGTCGGTCAGTCAGGCCAATTTCAGGTGTTAAAGCCAACAGTCTTTGACATGCAAAAAAAAAAAAAAAAAAAAAAGAAGCCTTAGCCATCCTAAAAAAAAATAAATAATAATAATAAAAAAAAAAATTCTATGAAACTAAACAGTTTTATCACTTGGGTGACAGATTCTAAAGTCCCATTGTGTGGAACACGTGCGCGGACACATGTACGCAAAGCCTGAGGTGAAGAGCTTAAAAAAAAAGTTAATTAGTTGTAGAATTAGGACAAGGATGAGAATCACGCACACACACACGCACACACACACACACGCACGCGCACGATCTTACTGTTTTTACAGTTGACTTCATCCGAGCCGTCAGGACAGTCACGGTTTCCATTACACTGCTTGCTGCCTGGGACACAGGTTCTGTCGTCACATTTGAATTGATCGAGCCCACAGGAGCGAACGGCTGCAAAACAAGAGGAAGAAATAAATGAAAGCAGTTGCACATCACACCTGAAGGAAAACTAAAGAGACCTCAGAAGACATTAACAAGTACGACGGCTTCCTTTTCTGCCAAATGTGGTCCAAGCTAGTCAGTGTGCGAGTGCTTCCAAGTGGTGAAAATATTCCTCAAAGGATGAAAAGTTGTAGTTTGCCAACACCTGGCCTAGAACCACTTTATTGAAATGACTATTAAAACACTGGGAAAAAAATTATGAAATACAGCTATTTTATGACTTACTTATGAATAATATAATTTCTTTAAGTTTGGCGGGCCGGATTAAAAAGCTTGACGGGCCACATATGGCCCCCGGGCCGTAGTTTGTGTCTTTATTACGGCGTCATGTAATAAAGACACTGTATGCATCTACACCAACACACTAGCAGGTTGAAAGCCCCCCCCCCCACTACACTGGACACCTCATAGAGTAGCAGGCAGGAAGAATTATTACTAGTTTATAAGCACGTGACCTGACACAACACTTCTCAAACTGAGCTACTTGATGGCAGACACAGCGCCACACTGGCAGCCAATCAGAAAGCCATCTGCCACTGCCTTCTGGGGACTGTGGGCCAGACACACACACACACACACACACACACACACACACAACAGACAGAAACTGACAGAAGAGAAACACCGACACTGTGGCTGATTGACTATTTTTTTTTTTTTTTAACCTCCGTTTTTAAATAATTCCTCTCATCACTGCACATAATATATTACATGATGACTGTTGGGACTTTTATTTGCATTCGATCCCATTTTATCTATGTAATTAATAATCTGTATTGCAGTTTTATTATGGCTTGTAGCCATGAAGACTACGCACTTGTGATTGCCCTCTGGATGCTTTTACATTGTTGTGTGCTTTGTTCTTGTGTTGAGCAGTTACAAAATGAACACACAAATGAAGGACCTAACGGATGAACAAATTAAATTTGAAAGTTGAAGTTGATTGTGAAGGGAAACAAAATATCAGCACACCAGCAGTCAAAGGTTTGGACACCTGTTTCTTCTTTATCTTCACTACTTCCTACAGTGTAGATACACACTGAAGACAAATATATGAGAAAGATATGTGGATTAAAGTGGCGAAAGAAAAAAGTTAAATACCTAAATATGTTAGATTTTATATGAAGGGTGGCTATTCTAGATCTCATAAATATTCCATACGTGCTCAATCACAGTTTTGACGCATTGAGCGAAAATCTACAATGTCAACAGTCATGAAAAAGACAGAAAAACCCACTAAATCAGAAGTATGTGTCCACACTTTTGACTGGCAGCGCATCTCCTATAAAGCGCTAATGAATCATTTAAAACAATTGGCAACACTGACGCACACACGGCTGTAGAAACTGCATGTACATTCAGCGGGGCTGTGCTGTACGTACGGCAATTGGCCTCGTCGCTGCCGTCCCTGCAGTCGGGGTCTCCATCGCACCGCCACTTCATGTGGATGCACTCTCCAGAGAGGCACTGCATCTCGCTGGCCGAGCACTTGGCCGGCGGCGTCGGGTGACGGCCGCAGCGAGCGGGTGACTCATCCGACTGATCCTGCAGGGGGGGCACAGAGCCGCTTGCAAGTCACCCACGAAATTTGCTCCTTGCGTTTCATGAGAAAATGGCCAAGATATCAGCTGAGATAAAAAAAATCATTTTCACCAATTGGCTGAAGCTTCAATTTGGATTTTTTTTTAAATTTTTTACGCCTTTTGTAAGCCTCTAAAGCCGGCTGTAGCTATTCAAAAATAAATCTAAAAATTGCAGTGGTGGAAAAGTACAATACAAATAATTTTGTCCTTGTATTCTGTGATTTTTAACACAAGAAAAAATTGGAATAAAAAGAATCTGGCAAAATGTATACATGAGTACATAGGTCTCACTGAGTGTATATCTTCAGGCTATTAATCGCATTTACAGTCAGTTTCAGAGCCTTCTATGCACTGCACAGACAATAGCAAACATTAACAAAATCTATGAATAACGACACCTAGAATTGGTGTGAAAAATGATCTATAAAGGCTTTTAGGACTCATCTCCCTCATGATTACCACGCTGATCAGAGTTTAAGAGGATAATCAGAGCTGGAGTGGAGTGGGCTGAAGGACGGCTTTCTCACACTTGCATCATCTCAGAAAGTGAGTGACTCATGTGGGAGTAGATTAGCACAACTGCGAGAGCGTGCGTTTGCCACTCTGTAGCTGTTAAAAGGCAACGCAGGCCGGGTGTGAAATTTAAAAAAAATAAAATAAATAAAACAACCAATACAGTGATTTCAATGTAGCAGCAGTTATTAGACATTGACTGGTCGTAGCTAAACCATTTTCAACAAATACTTTCCTGTACCACTTTTCTACAGAAGAGGATTAGGGCCACAAGTACAAAAAAAAAAAAAAAAAAAAAAAAATTTTTTTTATTTTTTTAAGTTTCCAATTCGAGATTAAAGTTGAAATTTCGAGAATAAATTTTGAGAATAAAGTTGAAATTTTGAGAATAAAGTTGACATAAAAAAAAAAGATAAAATTTTGTGAATAAAATCAATTTTGCAATTTAGGTCAACGTAAAGTAAGTCAAAATGTCGTCTTTTTACGTTGACTTTTTCCACAAATTTTCAATTTAAAACTGGAAATAAAAACTGAAATATATAAATCGTAAAAAAAAAAAATTCTTGTGGCCCTAATCCTCTTCCATACCATCCCGATGGCACTCGTGAATCTTCGCGCAGGTTTTGTGCATCCAGACGCGTGGTAAGGCAGAACGTGCATACTGTACGCTGCAAGATCTCATTCTTACGTGACAGTCGACGTCCTCGTCGCACACCCAGCTGTAGGGGATGCACGACGAGTTTCCACACTGGAACTCGCTGGGACCGCAGGAGGACGGGGCGCAGTCCACCTCGTCCGAGCCGTCGCCACAGTCGTCCTCGCCGTTGCACACAAAGTTCTTGGAGATGCAGCGGCCGCTGGCGCACGTAAACTCGTTTGTAGCGCAGGTGATGTTACCTGGGGAGGAGGTTGCGTCGGCATTGGCGAGACGACGCTTCAAGTTAGTATTGGAGAAATAAACGGCCATCATTTCTAAAGTGCATGACTGGATTTTACAGTCACTTTTCAGTGCAATATACATACAGAACTATAAATATAAATACTCAGAGGCATTGGCTAAAGCTGCAACTGCAACATTTTTAAGCACAAATTAAACTGACTGTGCATTATGCACGTAGCTGCATAATTGCATTTATCTGCCAATTGCAGAGATTTGAGACAAACTCCCACGTCATTTGTATGTCTAGAAGAAATGCCTGACTAACAGGCTCCTCGCTGTGCTTGCATCAGTCCAGGGTTGAATATCAGAGGCGGGGAGTTCTGAGGTAGACTGACGCCAAGCGTGTAACATGTTGCTTTGGCGTAAAGCCAACAACTCGGTTGCGTTTTGCACTTTCCTTTGTTAAAATTAAACATTAAACCCTCTCCATTCATTTCTCTACGACGGCTCATCAACAGAAGAGCGTTCCAGTGACCCACCGCAGTTGCTTTCGTCCTCCGCGTTGTCGCAGTCGTTCTCGCCGTCGCACTTCCAGAAGTTTGGAATGCACTGCGTGGTGCCCGGCCCACAGCTAAACTCATTCACGCGACATGTTCTTGTATCTACGAGGACAAAACACAAGAACGCAGCGTGACGACACAGTTTCACTGCGCAGGTAAAGTGCAGCTTAGGTCTATGAAGGACTTTCAGGAAGCTTTGAGAGCCAACGAAAACTCATTGAAGGGAAAGAAGCCAAGTAATGCTGCACGAGTCGACCGTTTTGCAAAAAAAAAAAAAAAAAGTGTTATTTTATTTTTGTCATATGTCATGGAATTTGTTCCCGTCTGCTCCGTGGCCTGGAAAAGTCTCAGTGGCCCTGGTTGCATGAAAGGCAAGTCGTGCACTTAATACACAATTAACCAAGCGAATGATCCAATGTAAACAGCCACAGCGCTACGAAGAGTGAGCGCACACAGCCCGTCCTTCAGCAAACGCACTGCCCAGACAGCCAGGAAACTGCAAGCTGCAACTCAATTTGCTGCCCACGTGAAATCTGGCAACACTGCATTTGTGACAGGGCTTCAGGTTTGTGCAGAACGATAACGATTTCCATACGTGGCGCTAAAAGTTTTACACGTATATAGATCCTTTTCCCGAGTTAGCCGGTGCACCTTTCCCAAACTTGGTCTATTGAAAGTGTCAGAATATAATGCAATCATCTTGTGTATTTTGAGACTGTGTTAATCCCTGGAATTACGTTGCTAAGCTGCAGGTGGCCTCCCGAGCTGCAGCTCAACCTGCAAGGAGCTGCAGCTCTGATTCCTGTTCTTTTTGACAGCTGACAACTTTGCAAAAACACTGACTGAAGAGTGAAACAGGGAAAAAAAAAGAAAAAAAAGAAAGAGGGCTGACACAGTTACAGTTGCAACTGCAGCCAAGTCGCGTGCAAACAGCTGGTCAAACACAAGACAGAGCGGCCACAGCGGAGAGTTGATCCGCACGTACGCCACCCTGGCTATGAATGGAAGCAACACAAGGTCTTAAAAACACACTGGAGGAATGCTGCACAGGACCTTCAGTTGACCCACACTGCACACACACACACACACACACACACACAGGCAAATCCTGTCAGATCTAAAGGACAAAGATCAAACGCAGCACGAGGCTTTCAGCCATTCATATTTCAATAGGAGCTATATATATATATATATATATAAAGCGCTGGACCAGGCATGGGCAAACTATGGCCCGGGGACCACATGTGGCCCGTTTGGCTTTTTAAATTCGGCCCGCCAAACTTGAACAAATGATGTTAATAAGTCAGTAAGTCATAAAACAGCTGCATTTCATCCATGTTTTCACAGTCATTTCAATAAAGAGCTAAACACTGCTGGGCTTCAAAGACACTGATTTGGTTGCAACTTTGCTTCATTTTCCATTGACATTAAGAACACACACACACACACACACACACACACACACACACACACACACACACACACACACACACACACACACACACACACACACACACACACACACACACACACACACACACACACACACACACACACACACACACACACACACACACACACAGCTTTTCAAACAGTGCCTGATGCACAACAACTGGACTTTTCAAAGCCAAGCAGTTCTGTTAAAATATCTTCTCAGCCATCTGGAGCAGGCATTTCATTTTATTTTCCCCTGTTATTCATCATTCATGCACTGTACGTTTCATTTAACGTTTGCCAACTCAAGTGGATTAAAATAAGTCTCCTGTAATCCAACACCGAGTGAGACTCCCGCAACTACAACTACACTCTTTGTGCGTCCACCTTCATGTGGGCTCCAGTTAGGTTTAGCATTTCATTATAGCAGGAGTTTCCAAATTAACTCAGGAGAAATGTTGCTCTAAAAAAAAAACCAAAAACACAAAATAAAAGTGATGTACTTTTAAGAAACAAAAATCTAATAACGTGAAGGACTGAAAAAGACCCCTGAATTTAATGTGTAAAAATAGTCTATGTGTTTATTATGAGTTGTGCAAGGAAATGTTAAATAACCTTCAAGAATCTTCATTAACTATGTTAAGTAGGCAAAAGCTTTTTTATGATTATTCTAAATCAGTCATTTTTATTTTAAATATAAATACCTGAAAAAACAGTAATTTTTTTTTTTTTTTTTTTTTTTAATCATAGAGATTTGTACCATGATAGAAGTAGATTCTAGCTTACATTTTCTGACATTTGCCAAAATGTCAAATGTCAGAAAATGTAAATGTCAGGATGAGCAGGTGTTGGACCAGGGCGTCTAGAGCAGAGCATCCACTTGGTCACACTGATCAACATGAATATGAATATATATATATATATATTTGACATGATTAGAATATGGACTTCAAGGTGTTTTTTTTTTTTTTTTTTTTTTTAATAAAAACTTTCGTGTTTCACCTCATCACAAATGAAAATATCCAACTTAAAAAAAAAAAAAGAAAAAAAAAGTGACCTTTTTCGCTTTCAGGAAGCAAAGCACGACAACACTCACGGCAGATATTGACGCTCTCGTCGGATCCGTCCTCGCAGTCGGGCTCTCCGTCACAATGCCATCGCTTCGGCACACACTGGCTGTTCTCACACACAAAGTCTGAGGGCGAACAAGTCTTTGCCACTGCAGGAGGACAAAAGGAGAAACCTGGAGTTCAGCGAAAGTGAAAACCAAGCCGCTGTGTTCTTTTTTTTTTTTTTCCCTTTAACATTCAAACAACATATCTGTGAAAAGAGAGAAGTGAGGCGACGCGTGAGGTGCGTGTAGTTAGTCACACTAGCAGGAAGTCACAGTGGGCCTTATTATCACACTGCTTGTTATTGGAAATGTATTCGTGTCTCAGTTCCGCCGGCGCTCAGAGCGACGGAGCTCCGATATCCAGGCGACGGTGTCACGCCGAGGATACAAAAGCAACAAAGTGTCACTGGGCGAGCGCCAGAGAGAGAGAGAGAGAGAGAGAGAGAAGGTGACGAACACTGGAACTAATTATAGAGCCCAAAGGTCACGCTCTGTTTTAGACATCGTGAAGAAAGGCTCCGATATTCACCCCTCGTTATGCTCAATGACTAAATATAGTTTAGACGGTGCGTCAGGGCTCTGCATGCTCACAACATGCAGTTTCGACACCTGTGCAAGAGTTTTTTTTTTTTTTTTTTAACTAGGACTTTATTTATACACTTTTTCCAGTGACGAAAAAAAAAAAAGTTCAAACTGTATTTCGACATCTACTCACAAAACAATTTTTTTTGAAAAAGTGAAAGGGAGAGAAATTCATCAGAGCGACGGATGAAGATATTGATTAAACACAGCAACTGGGTAACGGAATCAAATCGTGGGAGAGCACGAAGTGAAATGGCATTACATGGTTACTTTTATAAATGGAGCCTTAAAACCTTTAACCACGTGAGCAGTTCATCGACCAGTGAAAATGGCGCGTTACGATTGGGACGGCGGAGGAGACTGAATGTTTTTTTTTCCCCCCAAGTGATCAAAGAGAAAAATGTAGCAACCATTCTGGACAGCAAACAAACAAAAGTAAAATTTCGCAGGACGAGATTTGACGAGAATTACGGCCGATGGGCTTCACACCAGTCAATGACAACGCCTGCAATTTGCAATTGTACTTTGTCGAAATTTTGGAAATATCGCTTTTATTTTGAAAAAAACCCAAACCGTCATGGAAACGCAGCTACCGATGTCGGCATCAGCGGGTGCGCCGGGTGACTTTGGTTGTGCGTCAAAAATCAACACGGAAGTCTGAACGAGGAATGCCGGTCGATTCCTGGCGGTTTCAAAGGAGGAGACGGATTCAAACGGCCTGTTTCACGCTGCAAATACCACTGGCGAGAGGTTTGGCAAAGATTCCGCAAAGCAACAACTGGTGGGGCTTCGCGCTCGGCTCGTGCCAACTATTAGCTGCGCCGCAGGACGTTTGGACGTCTCTGCCGCCCGTCCATCACCTCCAGCGGTCTGATCACACAGACAGCCGGCACTTCATTCACACCAGCTTTGAATCCACCTCCACATTTGGTTTTGGAAAAAAAAAAAAAAAAAAAAAAATCCTGAACTGAAGTGGCCGTTGCTGGATTGATTAAATAATGGCCAGTTTGTTTCTGGCATCTCACCGCAGCTGCCCTCGTCGCTGGAGTCGGCGCAGTCGTCGTCGCCGTCGCACTGCCAGATTGATGGGATGCAGCGGCCATTCTGACACTGGAACTGGCTGGCCTCACATTCCGTCTTGGTACCTGCAGTACAAGGCAAAGAGGCAGAAATGGGTCAGATTGCATTGCTTGTTTGTTTGTTTGTTTTCTCCCCCCTTTATTGCTCGCATGTTTAATTGTGATTAGTTGATTAGGATCTTCCTCGGTGCACCGCTTCCAAAACCCAACTGCCTTCATCAGAACCAGCTGGGAATCACAGGGGGATTTAACCACCACCACAGAGTCACATTAGGTCTGGATTAAGACCAGTACTGCTAGCAGTTGGCTGGATGGATGGATGGATCAGCGGTATAAAGGGCTAAACATTGATATATAAAAAACATACTGCATTACAAGAAAGCTGCAGCGCTTTGCTTCAGTTGTCAGCCGGCAGTACGGAAATCTTTACAGGCCAGCGTTTTGTGCAACTTTGCCAAACGCTAGAAGGGAATTTCCGTTCCCGCAAGTGCAGCTGAATGTAAAGCGTTGAGATGCAAACCAGGTCCACGGTGACACCGATCCAACTGGATGGAGGGAGAGGGAGTTTGGAAGGACTCATTAAGATGTCTACAGTCTAGGGACTGGTGGAACGCTTTAAAAGTATATTCAAATAATACAAAGAAAAAAAGAAAAAAACATTTTGGGGAAAGATGAAACTCAAATGTGACGATGAAAGCACAGAATTAGAGCTGCGAAATACACAAGACTTTCTATCCTGGCGTCCAGTGTGTCAGTGAAATACAACCGCAGCAACATTAGGGAAACTGAAGTGAACTTGAATGAGTCGATGAATCTCTGCAGCTCTAAACAGAACACAGACAAATGCCTTCGTTGTCTGAGGGGAAAAAAAACCACTGTGCCAAACAGCTGTGCCCATAAACACAGAGACAGGAAGCAGCTCCAGCACTCAGCATTCATCACGTACTGATATGAACCAACGCTAGTATTGCTAGTTAGCATTATGCATGGCTGACTTCTGTGGTACACAGTGTCAGTGTGCTGTGTAACACTATGATCTGGTCTAGATTCAGTTTTGCAGCTTTAATGTGAATACTGTAAAAAAAAAATTTTTTTTACAGTATTCAGTTTTGCACTTTAATGCAGTATCAAAAAACAACAAAATAATGATTGGAATTAAAAGTCTTAGAAAAATTAGACTTTGAGCCTCTGAAATATCTTTTCAAAGAAATATATTTTTTAAATCATATTGGTGCCGTTATGTAGTACGAGTATAAATCAGCAGTACGCCATTAACATTTTAACATAAACACCTGAGAGGAAAAAAACAAAAGAAGCTCATTCCTGCTTCTAATCCACTTGCACTTCCTCCAGGTTTGAGTCAGGAGATTCAGGCGGAGGAGCAACGAACCGCCGCCGACTGACAGCGGGAGATCAATGTGGGCTATATACACGCTGTCACACTTGAGGTCATGGTAATGCAATTTTTCCCCAGTAACAGAAATGGTTGCAGTCTAGTCCTCCTCCTCCTCCTCCTCCTCCACCGCTTCCTCCTCCTTCAGTCCAACAAACCCCGCCCACTTTAAGACCCTCGCACCGACCCCCCCCGCTTCTAGCCGAGGATCTGTGTCTAGTGCATGGTATCATGGTAACCACGGCAGGGGGGGAGAGAGAGAGAGAGAAAACATACATCCATTTTAATCAGGCCAGCGCTGCGCCTGCGCTTGCTTCCATCTAATTTCAGTCATGTCTTGTTCAAACAGGCACAGTCTGTGTGCCTGTTCATGTACGCTAGGAGTTGATTTAAAGGGGATGGGGGGGAATTATAGTTTAGCCTATTTTACATGGTAGGTATGGATTATATAGACACTCCAGTGCAGCCAGCAGGAGTCGAGTCGCCCTGCTAGTTCCCTTCAACCTTATAAAAAAAAAAAAAAAAAGCCAGTTCTCAGAGATTTTGTGATTTAATAAATAAAACAGTCAGCTATGTGAATATTTTATAGGCTTGACAGCGAGTACAATGTCAGCCCTGCATCCAAACGACAAGAGAAACGGATATCTGAACCTGATTTAGACAGGTTGCAAGGTATGGAAAGCATCATTACAACATCACAACCCTGCATACTATATTTTCACATCATCTGCCGAGCAGTAAACACCAAAACAATGCTCTCACTTTGTTACACTTTAACATTTCACAGCCGGAGAAAGAAAGACTCTTCAGAACCGACTGAAACCAAACTCAATATTGTCAACTGGTTTGAGAGAACACTGGATCAAGGTCTCGTCAGCACCTCACACAAAAACTCTGGTAGACGCTGCTTCGTCACAAAATGTTGAAAAACTGTCAAGAGTTCTCCAATATGAACCAAGATTCACGCGGCAGTGTTATAATAATTATCATCACCAGTGGCAGTATTTAACCTACATAAAACAAATGTGTACAACTGCCCTTGTGCCTGTTTTCAAACAAACATCGACGTCATTAAATACAGGATTTGTAATAATATTAAATGCAGTTGATTAAATATTGACTTTTTTTTTTGTTGCAATAATTTGGCAGATTACTGCAGCAGGCATAGCAGCCCAAGCTTTTGGAAGCAGGCCGGTAGAAAGTTTCAGGAGATCACACTTGGCTGAGACCCACGCATTAACCAATTAAACAGAATCTGGAAAACTAAACACTGAATGAGGGATAAATGAATGTAAACACTACAATAAAGCGAACAAAAAATTTAAAAATCAATGGTTAATATTTTAATGCGTAGTTTTAAATCGGTGTTAATGCTATAACTTTATATCCACGCATTTGAGAAAAATCAAGCAAATTACTACAGCACCTCCAGTTTTTAAATTTGCGTCTATTTGCAATTTACAATGGCGCGAAAAGAGAGAGAAAGGATGAACTACACTCATTCCCCTCAAGTCAACGTAGTTGCTGGCATTCGGCAACCAAACAAACCAGCTTTTATGATCAACTAGTTAAAAAAAAAAAAAAAAAAAGAGGACCAAAAAAAGACAGCTGAGGACGAGCACTTGAACCCGGGACACACCGCTGCTAATTAGCCTCTCATTGGAATCACCTGCGCTTCGCTGATTGGCCCGCCGGGTTCGCTCCTCTTCCCCTCAGCTACCGCCACGACCCCCCCTTCCACGTTTCCACTTTTGATAACCCCATACCCTTAAAAAAAAATAAAAATAATAAAATAAATAATCACGACATCCCTCCCTGCTTTCCGTCAGCTTCCGACTCTGGGAATGAAGCGATTAGCCACCGCGCTAAGGGCTGAGGAGGAGGAGGAGGAGGAGGAGGAGGAGAAGAGACTCCCGGAGTGGATGAGAAATCAGGACGTCAGACGTCAATACAAGAAGCGAGAAGCTTCGGAATTTTATCGCCGCGTGATTCCCAGCTGAACCGACATTAAACCGACTGCATTTAACCCCCCCTCCCCCCGAATGCGCAGCGAACAGCGGAATAAAACGAAATAACCCGAGGCCCATACATCCGTTCCCTTTAACCCATTCACTGAGTTCGTTTCTTGATTTTTTTTTTTTTTTTTTTTTTAATATATATATATCGTTAGTAGTCGTAGTATACCATTCACAACCCATCTCGCTCCTACACGACAGAGACAGTGAGGCGGTTTTTAACCGAACAAGGTGACGCCAAGCGCGGCCGACGGTTCCTTCGAGGAGCCGCCGAGAACAGGTGGAACATTCTGGTTCTCGGGCTGCCTGTGTGTGTGCGTGTGTTCGCTTTAGCGGCATTTCCAGCCATTCTATCGGTTTGGTGTTTTTTTTTTCTTGCTTTGCGCTGTTCGCTGACACACACACACACACACACACACACACACACACACACACACACACACACACACACACACACACACACACACACACACACACACACACACACACACACACACACACACACACACACACTTGGGACTACTTACCGCGGACGTGCTGGAGAACCATTAGCAGCGGCAGCAGCAGCGGCAGGATCCCCGGTGTGAACGCGACCATCTCTCGCGGTGTGTGTGCGTGCGTGCGTGTGTGTGTGTGTGTGTTATCGCACGGTATGCTAGCTAGCCAAGGTGCTCGTGGGCTGCTGCTGCTGCTGTTGCCCCCCCCGACTCTCTCGCGCTGGCCGTGTGGCTTTGTGCTCTTTTGATTTTTGCCGGTTCACGCGCCGAGCACACATACACACACACACGGTAACAAAAAAAAAAAAAAGGGAAAAAAAACAGCACTTGCACGCGCCAACACACACTCGCGCGCACACTCAGCTCCGCGGGTCCAGCACGCGCTGCTGCTGCTACGGCAGGAGGAGGAGTGCGTGCGCCCAGCGAGGAGTCACTCGTGACAATGAGTCCACCGCGCGCACACGCCACGCGCCTTTTGATCCCGCTGCCGTCCTACCACCGCCGCCGCCGCCACGCGCCGTTCGGCCTCGCGCCTCTTCCTCTGGAGCTGCAGCCCATTTCCACAGATTGGCGATTAAACGAGCGGCGCCGGTGCGTCTGATAGGAGGTACTACACTGTCAGCTGCTGCTGCTCCTCCTCCTGCTACCTCCTCCTCCTCCTCATCTCTCCTCCCCCCACATCCTACTTCTCCTACCTCTCCTCGTTCACCTCCCCTCCCTCTTCCTCCTCCTCCTCCTCCTCCTCCGTCTTCTACTCCTACCTACTACTCCTACCTCTCTTCCTCCTCCTCCTCCTCCCCCTGATATTAATTGATGAAGTGATGAAAAAGAGGAAGACAGTTATAAAGCTACTGTCCGTAGACTGATTATCAACCAATCACCTGCTAAACAGGTAACTGAGGTGTTTCTATAGCACCTCCGAACCCCCCTTCACCCACTCAGAGGGTCTTGAGTGGTGCTGCTAATTGGTGCTAAAGACACTGGAATGGACTGTACAATATACACTAGCATTGAAATGTGTGTGTTGTTTGTGTTTTTCTCTTTACAAGAGCCAACTCTCATTGAGATTCTCTGTGTAAACTGAATACAACTCATTCCCTAAATATGCACAATTTATGTTTTTGTGCTTTATATGAACCATATTTTTCATTTACTTTTCGTTTTCGGGCAGACTTTGTCTTTCTACTTTGCGAAAAATCTACACAATGGCAGTGTTGTACTCAACCTGTTCAGTTTCACAGTGTACAATGAAAGTGTCCACACTTCAGACGTGTGGCAGTTGAAGTGAGACTTGAGCAACAGTGGCCACCGAGACCAAGCGGTCTCACAAAAAAAAAAACAGCTGACATTGAAAAGCGCTCTTTTCTTCTTCTATGGATAAAAAAAAAAACAAAAAAAACATGGATGGAGGTTTTTATAATCTCATTTGAAATGTTTAATACTTTGTTCCAATGGTTGACTTGTGTTGTTTTGATCGTTTTTTTTATATGACACAAGCGGCGTAGTGGCACAGCTAAACACACCTCCCGCATCAAAACGGCACGTGCTTACTTTAGGTTTGATATGCGCTCACGATCTAAAAAGCAGCCGCGGCTTCAAAGGGAGCCGGCGTGCGGGAAGCCAGCCGTGCTCTCTTTGACGCGTTCTCCTCTCCGTCTGATGTCTGCCTCGTGCTATTCCTCTCTGTTTTGATCAGCAGGGCCCTTTAGATTGTCCTCGGGGGTGTGTGCTGCCAGGTTCCATCGGCTCCCAGACTTCTTATCAGAGGATTGAACCTCATCCTCAGTGATGGCTGATGGCTGGTGAGACGCCCCAAGGCTCATTCTGTCCCAGATTTTTACAACAATTCACACACACACACACACACACACAGAGTCATACACACAGAGTACAATTCTGCATTCGGAAATGTTTCTTCCCCGTCAGTGTACAGTAACCACACCCAAATACATGCAAAAAAAATGTGCACCAAAAAGAGAGATTTGAAAATTCTCAAGAAATTGTGGATTTTTTTTTCTTGTGGAAAAACAACAGTGGAAAATCACAAATTTGAAGTCTCAGCAGCAGCAGCAGCAACAACAACAGGCTTTGTGACAAGGATTAGAGCTTTGAAGGTCTAATAATCAGAAACCCCTTTTGGCACTCAAAGGTCACAGTTTGAGTTTTGATTTTACTGACATTAAACATTGGATAAAAATGTTAATTTGTTTGGTTACAGGCAGAGCTGTACAACTTCCAGGCAAAGGTCCTGATACTTCCAAACTAAAAGGTTGTTAACAGTGGAATCAGACCTTCTATGGTCAATGAATGGATTCCCACTGCTCCTCCTGTGGAACATCCATGACATTTCTTTGCAAAATAAAAGCCATATTTCTAAAAATTTCCACAAAGTACAATTGCGATTTGCAGGTGTTTCCATTGGATGGTGTGAAGCGTATCAGCCGTAATTCACTCTGCAATAGGCCTTTAGTCAGGAAAGCTTATTATGATATGGTGTCCTGTTAAATAAAGATATCTGAACTTCAACATTGCAGCTCCAACGTTGCCGCGCCGAGTCCACAAACACAAAAACTCAAGGTGAACTGAAGTCGCACAGGACCAGATGGAGTGATTAAGCAACCAAAATGCAACATGTTTTCACATGCTGGCAGCGTGAAGTGGCAACAGGCTGACCACTGCCGTAAATCTGTCATCATAAAAAAAGAAACACAGCTGCAATGTTGCAAAGTAAATGAGGGTGTGACACTGTCATTGAGCTACGTATGGTGTTCTGTCCTTGGAGAGGAAGTAGGATGTCCTTCTAGGTAGATAGATAGATAGATAGATAGAGATAGATAGATAGATAGATAGATAGATAGATAGATAGATAGATAGATAGATAGATAGATAGATACTGTATTCACCCCCTTCTGGGGAAATTCAGGTGTCCAGCAGCATACAGTGTGCGTCACCTGAATTTCCCCAGAAGTTATACATCTGCTAATATCGTTTCCGAGGCTGATGTCTGAGGTGCGTTGGCCCGTAAAGAGGAAGCTGATTGGAGAGGTGACTGGATGTGACACGGCCGCAGCTGTTTGTATCGTGGATCCATTTAGAATGGCTGATTAGACTGGAGCTTAAGTATGTGCGCGTTAAACAGTTTATAGAAAGCATGGTGGAGACTCTATGAAGGAGGCGTTCACACAGCCAGTAATGATCTTATAATGGAGAGAACCACTGTTAACATGAATGGATTACAATAAATTCACAGCTGCTAAAAAATGATTAGGGTTTGTGGACAGCTGAAGCAGCTAGAAAATGGCGAGACAAAGAGAACAAACGTTCAAGTCCAGCACTGAGGATTCTCAAATTCCCCCAGAAGGTTTTGCATTTAAATCATCTATGAAGGCAAGACTGGTCTAGCATGAGCCAAGCTGAACTGTGAAAGGTCTAATTGTTACAGGGACAAAGGTACAAGAGTTACATAAGATAAGGAAGTCATCCGCACGCTGTACAGTAACACATGGGGAGATAGATCCTGCAGACCGTGAGCTGGAAGGAGAAACTGTCGTACATTATAGAGTTGGATTTGAACTCTATCACTCAAACTATTGTAGGTGATTTACAAAGAACAGAATTCTGTAATCTCACCAAACGTGCAGACTTGCATAGCTGTTGTATTGACTGGCTTCTTGGTGTCGCTGCAACATTTGTCTTTGTTGGACTTCGACTCCAAGATGTTGGTCGTAGCGGTTGCGAGCAAAAAGCTGATTTTACACTTGACTGCCAACACTTGGGTTCCAGCTGGATGCAGTTTTCTCTTATTCCAGCGTTTCTCACGTCGCGTAATAAATGGCCCTTTGGTTAAAGGTCAAGTCTGTAATATTTGGAGATTTGTTTAGAAGAAACAGCGACATCAAGTGGTTACATTTTAGATTGCAGCGTTCACCCGCACCCTCCCTCTCCCACGCTCACCCGAGCTTGCCAGTGAACTACGGTGGCTTGCGCACACAAACCTGGATAGGTCGTCCACCTTCTTCTTCGCTGGTTTATTTGAGGACGGGCGGATTAGAATGCAAAACCTCAAACTGGAGTGCTTATTCAAACAAAGGGATCAAAGTTGTATTTTCCCAGCCTCCTAAGATGCTCCTCCAGAACCTCGTTGTCTAAGCTGCGCGCAAAATGCAAAATGCAAAATGCAAAATACAGACCACAAATGCCAAACAATTCTCATTGCATTCAGGCTTTCTACACAAAACAAACTGTTGTCGATTGCCAGTGTTTATCCCTCACTTGCACAGTTGTGTCATTGAGCAAACAGGCACAGACCGGAATTGTCAAAGCAATCTTTAATTCATACTTAAAAAAAATATTTCCATGTAAAACACGAATTCAGTATTTTCAAACATTAAATATATGCATTTTACAGCATGTACATATAAATATAGGACGATTTACAGATTCCACGTTTGAGACGATAAAAATTTCCTTCCATACATCATAATTTCACAACCGACATGTTGACACCTCTAAAAAAAAAAAAAAAAAGAGCCAGTTTACATGAAAAAAATGTTTCTGTTATGAAAGAGTCAAAATTAAAGAGCCATTCTGCTCACAGAGTTGCACCTTTCCAGCTACTGCCAGTGACATTTATTTAAGCACTTAAATTAAACAAGTCAGTATAAACTTTGATAAAGCAAAAAAAAAAACAGCGCTCTGTATTCCACCGCAGGGCTGCTTGAAGTTGACTTAAGTGCACAGTGCTGATGACAAATTAAAATCACTTACAAAAAAAATACAAAAATAACACCGTTCTTCGACAAAGTGGTGCTCTCAGTGCACTACTGTCGACGGGCAGGACGACTGCTCGTCTGCAAGGCTTTTACTTGGTGTCGTGTCGTGTTGTTTAAATACTCTGTATTATAGCTCAGCCATATGGCTCTCATGCGTCTCCTGTTGAGCGTAGCGGCAGACGACGGCCACATTTTGTACGTCTGACAAAATGCCCCGCCAGACGGAGCTCCTTCCAAGACCCCAAGACTGCTTTCAGCTCTTTGGTTCCTCTTATCTTGCCAAAATGATTCACCCCATTGTTCCCGTTCCTCCCACTTTCATTCACCATCTAGCACCGCAGTCATGTGCTGAGCGGGTGTGTGTAGGGCATCTGTAAACGTAAGGAGCCGTGGTGAGGGAGAGGATGGCTGTGGTAGTGTTCAATCAGGGCTGGCAGGTCGGGGAAGTGCATTTCACTGTCCAGGTAGATGCTGTGCTCCTGTTAGAAGACAGAAACGGTGGAATGTATGAGGGATTGTGGCTGACTTCTTTCTTTTTGCCCACCATTAAATCATGAATGCAAGGCATCGCTGCAAGCTGCTGGTTTCCTACCTCTCTGAACAGTCGGTAGTTTCTGGCTTTACTTATGCCGACATCCCACACCACCAGCACCTGAACACAAAACACATGATCAGGCAACGTGCTACGTATATACAGAAAAATATGTGTATCATATAGATATATATATATTCAAAAACTTTTAAAGGCCTAAAAACATTTTGGTACATTTTCATTTATTCAAGTAATAGACCTTTATTGTGAAACTGGTTTAAAGTGTTATTTTTGTTTGTATTATCTGATACAAAGTGACACAGTACTGGCCCGTTTTAAATGAGTTTTTAATTCACTCTTCATTTGCACGGAACACAACTGACAACACTAAAAGAGATAAAAAAAAAATTGTCACCTTTGAAGTTTTGTTCCTGAGTTTCTGATTCCATAAAGTCCATCCGGTGGCGATATCAAGGTCTCTCTGAATAACCTGCAGAGACAAGCATGAGATCAGATGTCTGAAATATATTCAGACTTCATAACTAAATATTGCTAAGAAAAAAAGTTTCAATTTCTAGAGTGTCTTCTTAATTTAAAATAGAGTCTCATGAAGACTAAAAAGAAAAAAAATATATCAATGGGACCAATATAGCAGATAAAACGTTTTTGACACTAGGGGGCGGAAAAGATGCACAAGAGCAGCTTGTGCAGGGTGGTGATTCCAAGAATTGCAAGTGTGAAAACATACTTTTCCACAAAGCTGGTCTCTGTTGTTTCGATGTACACGGAGGCTGGTAGCTGCATCTGCAGGGAGAGACACAGCAGGTGGAACTGTGAACACTGACCCAAGCATCAGCAAAAAAGAAATAAAAACACTGTTGTTTGACACAATGTTGAGAAAAGACACACAAACGCAGTTGAACTCTGCCCCGTTTCCCACACTTGGACTATATTTTTAAAAGTTGTACTTCAGGCTATGTATGCACACTGCAGCAGGAAACAACAGCAACAGTCTGTCTTACGTTCTCATAGTCCTCATCAGGCTCGTGTCCTTCACCGGATCTGGATTGGTCGTCTTTCCTCCAAGACTCGGACACTGTGTGCGAACGGAAGCTCTGGCCTTCCGGAGAGGTTCTTCTGAGGAGAAAGCCGTCTAAATCAGCCATGCCAACACCTTTTGTATGTCCAGTCTAGTTTCTTGTCGTGGTGGGCGATAACGTGTTTTTCAAATTCGATACGATAATCAATATTTTTGGGGTTGATATTACGATATTTATATCGATGTCAATGCACTTTTTGGTTTGTAATTCTTTCAAGAAATAAAAAGTTAAAAATCACAATGTGCACATCATACATTTGTTACAAAAAATAAAAAACAATGAAAGAAAATGTTTAAAGTGTCATTTAAAATTTCAATCTAAATCATAAATAAGTTTTAATCAGCTGGCGAAAAGCAGGACCAAACAACACTCTGTTTCTTTTTCTTCAGTCTCAGAGTCTGACTCTGCAGTCGCAGCCATTTTTTGGTGCATTACAGTAGTCGGAAGTAAGCCACCGTGGTCAAAAATAAATATATATATATGTATATATATATATATATATCGCTATTTTCTTTAAATTATCAACACAAACTTTTACTCTGATCAGCGATTGATAAAATTGATAAAAAAATATCGATATGCACACCACTAGCTTCTTGTTCGAGTACAACTTACTGAAAGGGGGCCGCGGGCGTCCTGGGCTTGGTCGGAGGAAGCTGAGGTTTGGGCGAGGTCAGAAGCGGTTTGGGACTTCCTGGTTTGTTGAGTCGAGGAGAAGGTGGAAGCTGGCCGGGCACGGGCGGCAGAGCGCAGGGCATCTGCTCGTGGGACAGAGGTTTCGGCCCCGGCGGTCTGAGGTGGGACAGTCCGCTGTTCACAGGGTTGTGCTTCATGAGCAGGTTGTTGAGCACGTCAAAGTGCTTCATCCCTCCTGGGTTGGGGGGGCAGTGGCTGACGCCGTTCAGCGACAAGCTGTTGTCAAACTGTTGGCACATGGGCACGACGGGAGAGCTGTGAAAAGACACCGTGGGGATGTTGCGAGAGTCTCTCTTGTCGTAGCCGGGTCCCTCCGTGGAGGCCAGCCTGCTCTGGGGCGCCCTCTTCACGTTGGGAGGAGGAAGGTCGGGGAGGGCGGAGGGCAGGTGGGTGAAAGGGACCGGGGAAGGCGGAGCTTTGGAGAAGTCTTTGGGTAGGGTAGGAGGAGGGATGGCCGGCGGAGGTTTCTTGGGCAGCGGACTGTTGGGGACCCGGTGGGACGGCGGCAGCGGAGGAGGCGGACCCTTGTGGAGGCTGGAACTGGGCTGGAATGGAACCGGTGGGGGAGGGTAGGCTGGCGGTGGCCCAGTGGGTCGACCTGAACCAGGAAGAAAATAAAGGACGTTTTTCACGTTCAAATGTAACTGAACCAGTGAAGACAAGCCTAGCGTGGTGGTGCACGGGGCATTTGGTATTTTGATGCATGCTCTGATCAAGGTTCAAGGTTCAAGGTTTCAAAGCCCGGTCTGATTCGACAGTTGAAATTACCCTACCATTATCATAATAGGAAGTGCAAAAAAATAAATAAATAAATAAAAAGCCCCAGTGTGACACAGAACAATTTTAAAACCACTGGCAGAACTTTTCGTGCTTTTCCAGTGATGCAGTAACGTAGCTTCACCTGTCGATGACGGCGAATATTCACTGTCCGGCTTCATGTAGTCTTCCTCGTCTTCGTCGTCGTCATCGTCCTCCACGTAATCTACGCACGACAAGAGGCAAACGGCTCAGTTTGACCGGCGGAAGCAGCTCGGCGTGTCTTTATTAGCGCGTCGTCCGGTTCGGTTCTCACCGTCCTCTGTGCTGTCAACTGGGTGCTTCAGTTCCATCGGAGTTTCAATGGTGCCATAGAAGCCGTCGGGATCGGAATCAGAGTCGCTGCTGCAAAAAGCAAAAAATACCCTCTTAAAAAAAACAAAACATAGTTGTGGATTGATTGATTTGATGCATTTTGATGCAGTCAAGCTAAAACGACTCAAACATTATTGAAAACTCGCAACATGACGCGTCAAGAACGTCTCGGAGGAAATGTCTCTCAAAATGCAGATTTGCATTGACTTTGTGTGCGACTGTGGAGAGACACGTAAGCAACAGCAAGTTACCTGAGTCCATGGGAATCAGTTCTGTCGTTATAGTGATTGATCTCTTTCCGCAAAGATCGCATCCATTTCTGTGAAAGCAAGCGCAGAATGGCAAGAGGAGTTAGTGCGCACACGCATCAGCTCTTACGTGACAGTGCCATCATGCGTGTGAGTAAAAGCCCTCAGTGTGAGGTTTGCCTCACCATCCTCTCGTCCTCACTGGCGGCAGAGAAAAGCCACGTCCTGTGTTTCTTGCTGAAGTGCACGACCTTGAAGGGAAACACGTTGCTGGACGTCGTCTCCTCCGCCGCCCTCATCACTCTTCGGGGGAAAGAGTCGCACGACACGTTACTCCCACATTCCGACAATCACAGGAAAGCAGCTTCAACCCCCCGTGGACGATGCAACACTAACCTGTTGTAGCCGTTGAGCGAGAACGCCCCCTGGGGTGCGGGAGAGGTGCTGCTCTTAAAGTAGTACACGCAGCCCTTGTGGATAATGATGTACCTCAGCGGCCCTGCAGGACAGAAAACACACATCAACGTTTGTTTTCCAATCACTCACAATTAATACTACAACATGGATAAAAAAATATATATTATGTATATTATATATATATATATACATATGTGTATAAGGAGCCGAGAGAGACAAGTAATATGATATTTTATGGATGGATGTGTCCTTATCAAGCTGAACAAATCAATGCAATGAAGCCGAACAGAGCAATTTTTTTTTCATTTTTTTTAAATTTTTTGCTAATAGTAAAATTTTCTTCTTGTGGCCCTAATCCTCTTTCGTATAACGCACAGTCATACGAAAGAGGAATAGGGCGACAAGAAGAGAAAAAAAATATTACAGGAAGGAGATTTTCATTTCAAGTTTTAAGTTGAAATTTTGTGAATAAAGTCAAAATTTCCTGAAAAAAGTTGACGTAAAAAAGGCAAGATTTCGTGATTAAAGTTGAAAGTTACCCACACACAGATGTATCCCACAGGGTTCAACCACAGTAATCAGGAAACTGGCGAAAACGGAAGTATCTCACTCGACTCGAGCGCACAGCCTTTCCACTTTATTTTCCACATTTTGACTTGCTTCAAAATTTCAACATTATTCTTGAATTGGAATTTTTAAAAAAAAATAAAAATAATAAACTTTCTCTTCTTGTGGCCGTGATCCTCTTCCTTACAGTTATCTATGACATTGCTATGCAATACTTTTTTTTTTTTTCTCTCCAGCCGTGTGCTATCATCTATAAACGTACATTTCAAGAGGCTGAACTGGCTGCCTCCCTTCTTATGAAGATACCCAGCTGTGCTGACGCCCCCTGGCATGGTGAGGAGGTTCTGCGCCCCGATGGCTCGCATCGGCACCGGCCAGTAGACCTCTGGAGATGACATGGTTCTACAAGGAGAAAGAGCAGGGAGATGATATCATTAATATTATTAATATTATTACATCCTTGGGTGATGTAGTTAAAGGTCGTTCGGTCCTTTTTTTTTAACGCCGCTGTCTCAAAAGTAACATTCCAAGAGCATAATTCACCAATGAGTCACAAGGTGGAAAGTTTAATCATCAACCTCTCTGCTCGTGTCCACTCTGCCTCAAGCTCTTTAGGTGGACATTCACAAAATACAAAAGAACACGTGATCATGTCTGCAAACATAAAAGAAAATATGAATTAAATTTTTTAACTCTGTAAACCTGTCTGGAGCATTTCCACTGGGGCAAATTCAGTGTATTTAAATTCAGTGATTTATAATCTTCCAATGGTATTACATTTTACACTTTTTTTTTTTTTTATGGCAACCAGAAGGCAAATAAAGGTCGAGGGCATCAGTGTGAATAGTGAGTCGAGGCAAATCAAAGCAGCCAAGCATACAAAGTGAGCTTGAAACACCCTCAGCAAACAAGGGACGACAAATAGGACCCATTGTAGAAACACATGACAAAGGCACAACTGCTGTTTGCCCAATGTTAATTTTTAATCAATTTCAGTGTGGTTTCTGGTTAAAGAGGACTGAAGTGACTGAGAGCTGCGAACTTGATAGGTTTGCCTTCGTGTTCCCCGAACAAGCAAAAACTTCTCTGCACTCATTGTTCATCTGATTTTTCTCTCTCCATTTATTTTGTAATCTTAAGTTCTGTCGCCCTTCAGGGATCTGCCACATCTACGAGAAAAACAACTGCAGTCCTGCAAATGCAAAGAATTCCTACAAAGAATCTTGGAATTAGGTAAAAAAACAAACAAAAAAAAAACAAAAAAACAAACCAGCATATTTTAACCATTAACGACACAAACTGGGAAAAGTTGTTTCCAAACATGAACTATCCTCTCTACCATCATCTGTTTGTATCTGTTTCAAATTGCTTTTCAACCAGGCTTTTAAGAGAATAAATCTTTCACATCTTTCAGCCTGCTTTCATTGACTGAGCGACTTACAACACAAGTCGTTGTTGGAATAAATGTGTCTGTAAACTCAATTCTTATCAGCAAACCTTCCACACGGCTCTACGACGCCAAGTGTAGTTTTCCTTACGGCACCTTCAGCTTTACAGGAAGTAAAAAAAAAAAAAAAAACTCTAGCAGCTAATGCTAAGACGTTAGTTCCAACTTTGACCCGCTGGAAAAAAGAACCAAACTCAGCCGTGGCTTTCTAAACAGTATCTCTCCATCCTTTCAAACGAGTGTTGCCTCTCCAGGTCCCAGGATGCACCTCTCTCTCCTTCCTACCTCCTGTTGAGCCTCCTGCCGACTCTCTCAACGCTCTCCCTCAGCCGGCTGACCGCTGAGGTCAACGCGGCGGTGGCTACGACCGGTAAGACGTCCATGACAAAGTCTGTCTGTCTGTCTGTCTGTCTGTCCCGCTCCCGCCTCATCGGGTCGCTACCGCCTGAAGCGCCGTGCCCTCGGGTCGCTCCGGTGGCACCGTCCCCTCGCTGCTGGGCTCTCTGAAGCCCTCTCACTGTGGGCTTCATCTCCTGCTCCGTATCTCCTCGGCCCTCCCTCGGCACATGAAAGCGGCTGCAGCTCCAGTGGAGATAGGGAACTTATGTAAGCACACGTACATACTTCCACTGGCAGCGGTGCATCTTGATGCCCGAGGAAAGATGCTTTACGTAACGCAAATGTGCTGCTGTGTGTGTGTGTGTGTGTGTGTGTTGATTGAGTCAAAATAAACAGCGCTGGTGAAGCTTAGCATGCTTTACAGTTAGTACGAGGAATTTCCAGTTTATCAACAGGATCTCCTGGCCTCAAGGGATGTGTGTGTGTGTGTGTGTGTGTGTGTGTGTGTGTGCGTGTGTGTGCAGGAACGAAGACCGCCTCCTCCCAGCCAATTATGCCAAACTCCCCACACACTGCCGCAGTGAGATAGCGCTCAGACAGAAACAAATGCGATCCGTGGTCCACGCACGTCTGCTTCAAACACAAACTCATCCAGAACACACACACTCACACCTGGCGGATAAGACCAAGCAAGAGACTTCAAGTGGCGCAAAAAAAGGTGAAAAGGTAATAAGAGCATCAATTGCGTGGAATAAAAAATAAAAAAACAGAAAAAATATATATATACAGGTACTACCTGAAAAATGAGAATATCCAGTAAAAGTTGTCTTATTTTGGCAATTTAACATAAAAGGTGAAACCAACAAATTGTATTGAGCCATTCCACGCAAATTGACATCTCAAGCAGTTCCTTATTTTAACTTTGCTGATTAAGATTTTCATAAAGATTTGACTTTATGTCACATTCTAATTTCCTGAGTTTTTGCATTTGAGGGGTTTTTTTTTTAAGCTGCAAGACCTGATCAGCAAAATCCAAAGAATTAAAAGCTTGAAATATATTGATTTGCATATTATTCCTTTATATAATATGTCACATTCACCTTTTAAGTTGAATTGCAGAAATACACAACCTTTTCAGGATGTTCTAATTTTCTGGGTAGTACTGTATATGTATATATTCATATATATATATGTATATTTTTTAAAGAGGATGGGTTATTCACTACCCTTTGGCTACTCTCAGAGAGGATGAGTTGGATGCACAAGGAAATCATAAAAACGAATGCAAAGAATACGCAGAATATATAAAGCACATTTTCTTGGAGGACCAGTGGTACCCAGAGGTCACAGGTCAGAATCAAAAGTATAGATTGTGTATCTGAAGGAAACCTGGGGAAGTTAGAGCAAGAGTTGGGTCATTTGAAGCCTGCTCTCTGATTGGCTGTTCATTTGTTTTGGTTTTTAAGGTGAAGCCACTGCGTTGCCGGAGAAGCAGCGACGGATGCAGGCAGAAAGGCAGAAGTGGTGAGAAACGGGGAGTGGCTTTTGAAAAGCGACCTCTGTGACCTCTGAGTGTCACTCTGAGCGCTGGATATTCTTCATGTGCTCTGGTGTGTGAGCTGCTGGAAAAGAGCATCAAGGCCTGCTGGGGTTTTTTTTTTTTTTTTTTTGCCAGCCAATCAGATAACTGCAGACTGATATCCAACCAGCTGCTACACACACACACACACACACACACACACACACACACACACACGTTGAGATTTTGCATGGAAGGTTTCCAGTTTCCCGTTTCTGACTGATAGATGAGACAAACAAACACAGGAAATGGACACGCCTCCTTCTGCATCTCCCATGGGACAAGAGAGTGGAGGGCTGCAGTGACGGTCAGTGAGAAGATGACTCTGTTTGAAGACTGCAGTTAATCATACCTGGGATGTTTCACCTAAATATATAAAATAAAAACTCTTCATGAACTATAAACCAAAAAAAAAAAAATTGGACGCCGAAGTGTCACCTGGGTTTGGTGGCGGCAAATCTGTGTTTTGAATTATTCATTTACACACATTTACATAACAAACGCCCATTTGGATGAAATCACACACTCACAAATGTCTGCCAATCACCTTCTTACAAGATTTAACACCATAGAATCAATCGACTTCCTTTAAAAGAATAAAACAACTGACTTGAGGGGCTCAAAGAAGTGCAAGATGTGGCTGTTGAAGCATTTCTCAACTACTGTGTGCAGTAGTAGTAGTAGTAGCAGTAGTAGTAGTGGTAGTAGTATTAAGTCCACTTGCAGCTGTCCCTGTGTGGAGCCCAGTGGTTTGCTGACCCTGCAGACTCACTCTTTGCTCCACTGACTGCAGACGCTTCTAGAACGGAGGCAGTTTGTCAGGAAGGGAAGCTCACATACCAGAGCCATTCAAATCTATTTCCTCCCTGGACACACACACACACACACACACACACAGCGTGCACAAAAACTCGACAATGGCAGCGTTCAGCCACACTTTCCAGCCAGCGGCCAACGTAAACCCTTCCAAAACCGAGTTTGTTTTGTGACGTTTTGTGGCCTCGCAGCCCTCCAAGAAAAAGATCCTCGCCGCTCTGCGACAAAAAGCGGCGCGTGGCCGCACACCTGCAGCTGCAGAGCGAGAGAGCGCAGTAGGAAACTTCAAAACCACTTTGAGATTTTTCGGATGAATTTTGAGATACAAACAGGAAGACACCTGTGGAGGTTCCAAATATGTTTTTGTTTTTTTTGTTTTTTCTTTTTGTTTTGTTTTTTCAAAGGGAAAATCAAAAAAATTTTAGATTTTTATTTTCTTGCTTCTTTCCTGGCCAGACGGAATGATGAGCGACGTCCACCAGCCGTCACACATTCCTGTTTGCTGGGAATTGGCTTTTAATGGTACTTTGGCCAAATGTTAAAACTCGACGGGCTGACAGGCGATTAAAACTGCCCTTCAATAAGGAATTAAAAGCTACATGAGGGTAGAAAATGATTACAGGTGCAAAAGGAACTCCAACTCACACTGTGTTGCCCACATGCCTATTTAATGACGTTAAATTGCTATGTGCTTGATTTTCCTCCAGTTTTTCTCCCCCCAGAAAAGATATTTAAACTGAAACACAGCCACTCAACAATTTTAATAATAATAATCATTTCTAATGGTGATGGAGTCAAAACCACTTTGACGGACCAAGACGAGCTTCCTCCTGCACTCAGGGTCATAGAGGTCGATGAGATGAAGGCGGGGTCATTCACACTGACTCTCACACTCACACACCGAGTTCCCACATGGCCTCACGTGCACGCTTTCGGACACGCAGAGAACATGCAAACGCTACACAGAAAGATCGAACCCACGGCCGTCTTTCTGCGAGGCGACAGAGCAAAACCGCTGCACCACAGGGTCGCCGAAACATTGCAACATGTTTCTTTTTTTTTTTTAAATAGATGCAGCTTGAGATGCAATGAGAACATCAGACGCGGCGAGAGGGGAAGATGAAAAGTGGTCTGAAGGCCAAGTCCCACGATTTTGAAACTTAAAATGTTATCAGTTCACTGAGTGAGCTGCAGGAAAATCAAGCCTGACTTTGTGGTGGCTGTGAAGAAAATGTAATAATTATTAATAATCAATTAGAAATGATACATCTGTTGCGTATTAGCGCACTTTTACAACTCCTGTGCTGCGGCCACACTAGTGCACCGTGAGATAATGCCAAGTGTGCCGTGGAAAATTATCCAATTTCACCTAATTGGCCTAATTTATTTATTTATTTATTTATTTATTTATTATTTTCTGTTGTGGAGTGACTGTGCTCTGAAAGCAACGTGAGCCTGTTTTCCTCCCAGAAGATTCAGTGTAAATAAATCAAGCGACTATATTGTCTTATTAGGATAAAAAGCCATTTTATAATGTAAAGTTGCAATGTAAAAAATGTGCCGTGGCTCAAAAAAAAAAAAAGGTAGAAAAACACTGCATTATCATATTAGCACAAGAAAGAAGCAGCCTGACTTGCTTGGAAGAGGCTGTTGTATTTTTACCTGCCAGGAAGCTGTCTGTACTTCAGAGACGCAGACGAAGAAATAATAATAATAATAATGATGATGACTAAAAAAAAAAATGCCATGACAAGATGAGCAGCGGCGGACTAAAGATTTCCACCAGGCATCTGACACAGAGACCTGTGGCAAACCAAAGGCGGCTTCCACATAAGAGCACACAGTCGGCCGATCTGCGGCAGAGACGGAAAGGTCACTGGTAAACCGCGCGGAGGGCTGCAGAGCATTGAGCGAAACATCTGTCGGCCCAGGAAACAGAGGCGCAGGCGCATGGGAGGTTTTCTTTTTTTTTTCTCTTCTTTTTTACCTTCCAGTTCCCATCGAAGACCGACCACAAGTTTCCCCCGCAATGGTGTCACATTTCGCTCTAACATCACTGCACGTAGGCGCGATGAGCACAAGGTCAGTTTTTTTTTTCTTTTTTTTTTTTTCTTTTCGCTGAGTTGTAGAATGTGACCTCTTCCTCTCTGCTGTGTTTGTTCACATGAATGATCGACAGGAGAGAGGATGCGTTCACGTGACGACGGACCACGGAGCGCAAGCGGACCAATTTTGCACGACCGCCAGGACGGAAATGTTCTGGGATTGCGTGCGTGTTTAAAAAGTCATGCTTGATTAATACAAAAAGTCATCATAAAAGAAGAGTTGAAAGCAGTTTGGTCGGCTTTAAATTATCAGATCTGTATTTTGCATGGTGAGTATTGAAAAAAAATACAAGATGTGGTCCAGTGTTTAGCGTAGAAATACAAACTGGTGCAGTTGGAGAGTATTCATGGGTTCAAATCAAACCTACACACAATTGGATTCATTTACAAAAATCTGCCGCTCCTCTTAGCAAAGACCCAAATAGCTGCAGATTTTGTAATTTGTAAGTTCCCCCTTTTTTTTTAAAAAAAAAAAAAAAAAAAAAAAAAAAATTACAACTGCAATCTTCCTTTGTTGCGATTTTTCCACCGAGAGCTTCCCTGGGACTGCGGAGGGTCGCAGCAGTGCCTGCCAGCTCGAGAAACAAAACTGGAACAGAAACAACAAGTCAACTCTTACTTTCATGCACCCGCACCTGCAGCAGCGGGTTCGAGTTGAACTAATAAAAGCAGAAGCTCTGTGGCTTCTCCTGCAAACGCTTACTTCCTGTATCAAAATCTCTCTCTCTGTCTCTCTCTCTCTCTCTCTCTCTCTGTCTGTCTGTCAATGTGGTCCAAGCCAACCAACAAAAACACAGCTATTGTGTTCAATGAAAAAAAAAGAAGTGAAAAGATGAGAAAGGACACCGTCATGGTGGTGGTGGTGGTGGTTGGGGGGCACACGTCCTTCATTTCCTGTGAATGCAGCTCCTTCCAAATCTCTCCACCTGAACGGAACTGACCTGGGTATCACTGGCACTTCATGATGGGATGTGAAAACACATCATAACCTCTCTGCCCCCTCATATCTACCATTCAGATGTTGATGCCAATATTTTGAGATGGGACGCTTTGGGTTTGTTTTTGCAACATTTCCCACATCTAAACATTGATAGGGAAATAGCTTCCAAAACAAAACAGGCTGCGGTTTACGGAAACCGGTTGACTGCGAGGACAGCGTGATTGACTCTGCTACACAGCCGAACGTCTCTCACGACGTGCTTTGAAATCCATCCATCCATCAATCAACTTTGATTTGCAAAACCACAGTCGAGAGGTGTCTCCAAGCACTTTGTACAGCCAAAGAGAAAAAGACAATTTCACCACATTGGGCTCCTTCTGGTGAGACTGCGTCCAGAATGCACATTCCACATTTCTCTCGTGCCATCTGTCCTTCCTCTGGTCTGGACTCAGAGAAATGACGATGACTCACTTGTCCTGTGATCATCCTTTCTCCGCCCATTAGGGATTCAACTCTTTTTAAATAAACAAAATCTGTAATTAATTAGACATGCTTTCGATATATACTACAGACAATCAATACGTGCATTAAAAATGGCATGCTGCTGACAACTTGCTTTCTTTAAACTCCCAGGAATGTGCATATTTTGAATTTTGGTGAGCTGAAACGGACTCAAACGTGAAGATGCAGACGTATAATAACCAATGTTAGGTCAAACAAATGAGAAGTCCATCACAATCTATACATCTGTCGAAAATGCCAAACTGCTGACCCCAAAAAACACCAACGCAAATTTGTCTGAAATTGCGTCATATATTAGCCATTGATGACAGTCAGAGAAACGACAGGGAAATATGAAGTCACCAAGCCACGAGGAGCCACAGTCCCAAAAGGCAAAAACTAAACAAAAGAAATCTCACTTACATGACGCTCCTCTGCTCCCGAACACACATCCTGGTACTTGGCTTTGAGCTCCGCGCAATCGACTTTCTCCTCACTGAGGGAGCGGACATGGAGGTGGACATGACAGTGGCTGCACTGAGCGATAAACCACCATACTTTTAATCGCATGGAGCAGAAGGAAGACGGGCACACGCTCGGGCGATCCAAGCGTGACCGGCCAAAGCAGTGGAAAGCGGCTGAATCGAGGAGAAGCGCAAGGAACTACGGCAACAGTTAGGCGACAAAAGGTCTTTGGAAAAGACACTGGAAGAAAGAGACGGACGCGGTAGAAGGAGTCGTGTCGGATGGGAAGCCCGTCGAGAACTGAAGCCCTGATACTATGGCAATGATTTCCCATAGAGGGGCCTCCTCCCCAGCCGCAGCTTCTCATTGGCCGACCGGCTGTCACCGTGTTCCTTCCTGCTTCCTCTGAGGTAGAACGCAGTTGGCTGTTAAAGACCCACTAATACCTCAGCGTACCCATTTCTCGCACGTTGGGACAAGCAGGAGTTGACGAATGGGGACTTTCCAGTTGAAACTGAAACAATGCAGAGGTCAAACACACGTAAGCACAAGCCAAGCGTCAGTCCCTGCCTGGGCTAGCTTTCGTTTTGAATGTCCTGTAGTCAGTAAATGTTAACTTATCTTACTTTTAAAGTGCCAGAGTTATAACTGTTTAGAAGTCGACCTGTTTTTTTTTTTTTTTTTGGCCAAAATAGATTTTCGTCTCAGTGAGTGAGAGTCTAACTTTGGAATTTATTCATTTTCAAAATTCCTTTAAAAAAAAAAAAAAAATTTTAAGAATCTACACAGCAAAAACAACCCCATAATAATCAGTCCAGTAATTTAAGGATCCCTCGACAGCAGCTGTTTCTGGCATATCTGTACTTCTTAAAGGTTTTTGATACGAACCCAAATCCACTAGATGAGTACAAAATCTGCAAGGACATAATGGATGTGCCTACAAATACATACAAACACAAACAAGATTTTGGAAACTAGCAAAAAAAAGTTTTTTCAGTGCACTGTGTACTGTATAAAGAGCATGGCCTCTAATACCTAATACCTACTGGAATACAGATGGGTATGTGTATAATGAACAGAGCTGGGCCTGGCAGACAAAGTGACAAACAACAGATGCATCTTACTTTAGACTAGACTGGACTGGTGTTTCTATACATCGCAAAGCTATCGTCCAAAACGTCTTACTTAGAATCAGCTCAGGTTCTCCAACCACAACTGCTCAAGAGCATCACGTGCGGTGGAACTCGTCAGACTGTGATGGCGTTGCTATGAAAAGGCCTTCAAAAGAGCTGAGGTTTGGAGAAGTTCACAGCTCGGTGGGCTGTCAGTGGCCTAACGAGGAGTTCGCCCAAAGACGCAGTGCTTTGACTGGCACTCCAGGCCTTTTCAACTATTTATACACAATTTGTTTGGGTTTACTTGTCCCTTTATTCCACCACAGCAGAGTGAACCCACATACACATTTTACGACCTGACCACCGAATGTTAAAAAATGCGGCTTTACTGTGAGGCATTTGGCACCAATTAGCAAAAGATACAAAGACAGAATTAGAACCAATAAAGAAATGGAACCCATGGATGTCACATGTACAGTATGCACAAAACTCATGTCCTCATACCACAGGCTTCATAAAATAATCTACAAATCAACACAAGACTGCAACCTAATGGTGAAACCACAGAGGTTCAGATGAAAAGCACTGTAACAGCATGACATATCAACAAGCCATCGAGGTGTGAGAAAGGCAGTCAAGTAGACCAGTAGACCAAAATATCCATGTGTCTCGCCAAGCACACGCAACGCATTGTGGTTTGATGTTTGCAAAAGAAGCAAAGGAAAGAATAGAATATTGTACCTCTGCGGCTCTCGGTCTCTCACATCTCACGTCCTAATCCAAAGATAAGACCGGTGGTCAAACACATCTCTGAGAAAAATTCGAAATTTCTTGTCACTTTGCTCATGCTAACTCTTCACAGTTTCTTAAAACAGCACACAAGCGTCTGATACAAAATCTAAAATAGCTTTGATTTTACTTTTTACACAGCATTTGTCCTCGACCCCAATCGGACAATTTTTACAAAACAAAAAGAAGAAGAAAAAAAATCCCATGTAGAGGACAACTAAAAAAAAACAGTAGCAATGCAGTAGTGTTTGGGAAGCGGCAGCAGAGAATTTATGCACAGCCTGATGAAAAAGAAAAAGTGTGACAAAATTAGAGACTTAACAAAAAGCTGCTACAAGTCTGTGCTTTTATATTGGTAGAATACTATAATGTTCAGGGGATTTCCTGAAGCAGCATATCAGGGTCACTGTTTGTCAGTTAACCTCATTCAACAGCCAACACAACTTTTTCCCAAACTGAATTGTTGTGCACATGGAGGGATTGGGGGCGGGGGGTCCTTCACTGATTTTTGGAAAGGGGGATGCCCACTGAAGAAAACATCTAAAGGTGATTGAACAAACGTCAATGTCAAGTTCTCTGTTTTTGACTGTGCTCACCATGAAAGACAAGTTCAAGAAGTATCACATCTTCATGCTTGACACAATGACACAACGTCACACGCAACACAAACGCAATGTGTGTGAGGTTTTAACTCGCTCCTCCGCGGACAAAAGTTCGGAAACTGCAAACGCTTTTGCTTTTATATGCGAGTGTCAGAAAAAAATGCAATAATTTATATTATAATTTCTAAAATGAGAAACAATTTTGACGAATCCGAACAACACACACATGTAAACTATTGAAATCGCCACTGTCATATCGTCATACAGCAGAAGAAGCAGATCACTGGCTGCGTGACTGCACCGACTCTTTGCAGCGACAAACCCAACAACTACGCCTCTGAAATTCTAGAAGGAAAAACTGATGAAAGGTTGCAGCGGCTTACCCATCGAGCGCTCCGTCAGTAAGAAAGCTCCCCGCTCTGCGTCTCTGTCGCTTGTGGTCTGACCCCCGAAGAGCTCAGCCTTCCACTTCCTGGCGTGGCAGAGCTCTCAAGTGTCGTGACATCCTCCCGCAGGCGGGCTGCCAGTCAATGAGCCTATAATGGCAGCTCTTCAGTGGCACAAACTGACAGTGCACTTCTCATTAACCATTACTTCTGCTGCAGTTTGCTCTTTTGACTCCAAAAAACGGCGAGAGCAGCGCACGTGTCGAGTTTCACTCGCTGCATGGCTGACTTCCCTCTTGCAGCGTCGGACCACTCCTTCCTTCCAACATCTGGCCAGTAGCATAAACGCAAAAGCCTGCTATAAACCTAAATAGCTCCAAAATGAATATGGGAACCAAGGTAGCATTTAAAAGAAGACCAGGAATGAGCCCATGCATCATAGTTAACGGTTATTCTGCAGGTCAGACAATTCCAACAAAGCTTTAACTTTTTCCATCCACCAGTTTTCAATGCCTGCTTCCTGCTGGAGCCAATCCCAGCTGACATGGTGCGAAGTCACGGTGACACCCTCGATGAACTGACCACCCCGGCCACTTCATCGGAGGGGGACCCAACTATCAATCGATCGATTGATAGATCTATCTATGGAAAACTTATACAGCAAAAAGTTCATGTTGCAATGATATATAGATCATGGAAGCTTTTATTTTTATTAAACAACAGATAAAACAACAGCTAACAACACCCAGTGCTAAGTATTTTAGTTTGTTTAGTGACCAGCTGTACAATCAAAGGCAGTACAGCAGAGACCAGTGTACAATCAAAGGCAGTACAGCAGAGAGTGAAAACACTTTGTGTTGCAACCTGGATTTCAGGGTTGAAATATAAGCCATCCAGTTGCCTTGGGATATGAACAATGTCCAAATGCCACTTTTGACATTTTTAAGGACGTAAATATATAAAGCTTCTCACAATGGAACTCAACCAAACCAACAATTGCAGAGCTTTTTAAACATGTGGGCAAGTGTGCAAGGTACAATAAGAGATTAGAAACTTCTACTTAAGGTGCTGTCAGACCGCTATGTGTAAGACTCCATTATGCTAAGCAGAAATTATCTTGACGCCAATGAGGAGTTTCTTTCCTGCAAATGTGGATTTTGGTCACCAAATGTGCAATTTTGTTCTAACATCCAGCCCACTTCTCAGATACATTGACTGTGAACCAAGCGCCTCATGCGTCCTCCTCAGTGCCTCTCTTTCTTCTCGAGTCAGTGTTAAACGCCTGACAGTGCAGACTGCACATGATTTATAAGATTAGCAAGTAAAGTTAGCCATGCACTCACAGTAATGCGTAAACTCTTCCCAGTTGGCTGCATGAATATTGTCTCTGTAGTGTGTATTCATTCCTTTTAAATGAGACCCTCGGGGAAAAAAACAATGGGTGACGATGTTTGTAAAGTACTTCCTCGCTTGCATTTCTGCAGAGGCAATGCTTTCATGGCTTATGTAATATTCACTGACACTAACAAGTGTCACCCAGCTGCACTTTGACTCAAAAGTGAATACTCAACTAAAACGGGCGGACACGTACGCACACTCCATAAATAGAGTAATGTGTCACTTTTACATGTTACAGCGTTGCAAAAGTTCGCTTTAAGACTTTAAATGTTCTGTTTCCACAGAAAAGCCAAATGACCAAAACAAAAGAGAAAAAAACAAAAACTGCAACACGCCCTTTCAGCATGGTGACCGCGTCAGCTTTAAAATAGAGCAGGAATAGGAGGGGAAATGACTATTTTGAAAGGGCTTATCAAGAAAATGGCAGTGACTCAGTGCAAGACAAGAATTTACAGGTTTGGTTTTAGATGGGGAAAAAGCAGCAAACTACACCAGTGTATCTACTCAAAATAGGTGCAAGCACATTCACTCACAACCGGCCAATTACACATATAGATTTTTGTTCATGAACCCTTGCAAGAAGCTACGAGTTCTGTAGTTTAAACACTGGCAGATCTGCGAGTTGCAAGCTGACTGTACATACAGGAGGATCCAGTGCAGGCCTGACTTCCTGACACCTTCTTCCTCTTTCAACATGGGCAAGAAACTCTTGCCAGTGCTTTACTGTAACCAGTGTGTCAATACCAGTGCGCTCACCCATGCCATGGTTTATTGTTGGCGGCAGTGCGTTAAACTGCGTGCCGTGCCAGGACCAGTGGGTGGCCAGATGCTGTCAGGGAGGAGAACTACGAATAAACTCCCGTCCGCTCCTGAAGACGCCCACCTCCACCTGAAGAACACTCGGGCTCAAAAATGCGCACTCAGCAGATCCCTGTCAGGGTTGCTAGGGAGGGGGAATAAACTGTTGTACCAGCGACGTAAAACTATTATAGTTTGAGGAAAATGATCACCATCAGTTTTTGTTTTGTAGTATTAGTGTATACTCTGGGATTTTAGTGTATACTCTGGGATTTTTGGAATAACTGATGATGGAGAAGACAAAGGCAAGTGTTATTGCGTGTGGCAACGCTTTCTGTCCAAGGTTATTGGATTCTGTTGCACCTCCATGGAGAGAGTGGTAGTAGTAGTAGTAGAAGTAGTAGTAGTAGTAGTAGTAGAAGTAGTAGTAGTAGTAGTAGTAGTAGTAGAGATATCCATCTATCCATCTGTTTATCCAATTTTCTGCAAACTATAGCATTGTTATCCTAGCGGTCAGGAGGAGCGCTATGTACTGTATTGTGAGCAGTACTGCTTAATGTGACCTTTGAAAATTTGAAATTGAAATCTGTGTTATATTCAAGTGACTGTGGGTGTTTACTTGCTGTGGGAATTTAACCTGAGAGTCCCCACGCCGACTTGTTTCGGGGACTTTAGGGCGCACTGCAGATTTTGCGTCAAAGGCTTCTTGTGTCTGACCACGAAATACAAAACAAAAATGTCTTTCACTTACCTTTGTGTGGGAGGTTGCTAAATAAAGACGCATTTGCATGTTGTTGTTTCCCTCCAAAAGTGGGACTCATAAAGCTGTGGGTGACAACTGTTATAGTGGTTGATACATGAAGGAGTGCTGTAGGTGGCAGGGCGGATGAAAATAGAAAATAGAAACTACTGAGGTTTCTCTCTGTTTGCTTAATGAGCTGAAAAAAGGAATTTTATGTGTAGGTTTAATCAATCTATTTTTATGGAGGTCTGTGAAATGCTGATGCAAATATACGTATTTGTATTTTAGGTCAAACGTAGGTTGGCCGGTGTCCAGAGAATCTGTTTGAAGACGCATTTAAACTTTTTGAAAATGTGGAAGTTGGCTCTAAGTGTCGTCATTGCTCCTTCAAGGAACTTTTGTCACATGCAAATAACATGAGACATCTTCCCAAAGAATGCTAGCATGAGCTAAAGTGATGCTAAACTACCCTAAACTACCCTATAATACCCTAAATGAAAAAGATGACATGTTGCCACTGCCAAACCAGCTTTGCTGTCCGTTGACCCAGGTGGGAAGGGTTCATTTGAACGACGCCACCTGCCTGTCGTCCTGTTACCTGGACTCTGAGTGAAAAGAGTTGAGTGTAAACAGGGAAAATGAAGTCTTGGCCAGTGAGAGGGCTGCTGTGCCACTCTTTGTTCCCCATTTGAGAAAACATCACCCACTTCTGATAAACAGCCACCGCGCTGCTCTCCTGCCGGCAGCTCCTGCCCTCAGGGTCATGCAGTAGGTGTTGATGGAACACATCCCAGTTGTCCAGCTGGGTGCTTGTGGTTTTTGCTAGAATGAAATTACAGTAGTTGAGGATTATCTGTGAAGTGACGCCGAATGGAGCAGTTTTTACTCATTCAAGGAGCTCTCGGCAGAAACTCGGCCACAATTTTCGCACTTGAGCTCAAAATTTGAATTTCTCGTTTTCACACCTGCCCGAAAGAACTGACGCAAAACAACTAATATCACATCTAACGTCCGTTCACTTTTCCCCAAAACAGGATTCCGTAGAAATCCCTTAAAAATGACATGTCAAAAATAGAACTCTCTGAAGACAAAGAAAAGAAAAAGAAAGCCACAGAGACGCACTGTACAGTTCAGAGCTTTTTCTTTAAAGCGGAGATGCAGCGTGCGTTTTGTGCACGAAAGGGGGATGTTGCCGTTTCCCCTGTCGTGGCAAGGGGGCCGGCCCACGCGTCACCTCGCAGCTCCCCGCCAACGCTTCTCACAGAGAGGAACCGACGGCGCTATTATTATCGCCCTGACAGGAAGCTGGCGGAACCGCAGCGGCAGTCCGAGCAGACGAGTCTCTCTGTTGTGTATTCCTGCGACTCTGACTCACGTCTTCCCTTCCGCTCGCAGCCGCTCTCTGGCCGCCTCGCTTTCTCTTTCCGCTCCGCCAGTTCCGAGAACACCAGAGCACGCGAGCACGCGGCCCCGGCCGTCCCCTGTCAGCCCTCTGACTGTGTACGAGTGGCGTACGTGACGTTAATTATTGGTTGGCGCCGCCACCCGCGCCCTCTGCTGTCCCGCCGTGCACGTTGTTTGTTTATGCTTTGAGATAACAGTCGCCTTGGCTTTTGTAACGTGAGTAATGCTTGAGGAAGACGAGACGATACTGAGCAGGCGCTGGGTTTTATGGGTGCGATATCAACTGTACGGAAAACAGTCAGTCTCTATTTCAAATGCATTGGATGCTGTTGGTGCGTCAGACCGGATTAGACAGATTCAGGGGTCAGGAGGTCATCTGGTAGGTTAAGTCCCTTTTTTCTTTTTTTTTCTTTAGCAATTCCAAAAAAATGAATGGAGGAAACAATTTGTGTTTATTAATCATATGGTGGTCCATTCCTTTTCTTGCCAGGGGAAAATAATAATTGTTATTCTATGTTCATTTTTTTATTTTTTTATTTTTTTTTACCACCCAATAATCTTTATTGCAATAAGGTGAAGTCCACATATAAACAAGGGATAGTGGGGAACTGTTATAACACATTTATGCAATTTGATAATGTTCTTCATATTCTGCTGTTCTTATGCACAGCAGACAATCAGGTCTTTGGTTTGTGTTTGCTGAGATGAATATTTGTAATAAACTGACTGGAAGGGACACAAAGCACTGTAAGTGCATCTAAGCAGGCACGTTGACGACATATAATAGGTTCTCCTTATAAATAAAGTCTCGCTTATTGATGCATTTTTCAATAACAGATTGATGTATTTTAGGGCTCATGACATTAGGAGTCATTTACCTGCAGAGTTTGAATAATTACTTCTCTGCCAGGAGCAGCTGTCTTCTACTGCTGTCGTGCTGCTGCAGGTTTGTGTCGAAAGGGGGGAAAAAAAATATTCAATGGCAATCTAAACTTTATCACCAGCAATTACACTTTCCAAATAATACCTGAAGATATAAAACTAATTGGTATCACCCTATAATTATAAGTCCTAAATCTGATTTGGAGGCACGTCTGTGACGAGTTTAATGACTTTGTTTTCATAATTTATCAGTAATGGGTTAAGGTTAGGGTTGAACTGGCGAAACCTAATTCGACACAATGTTTTATAAATGAATAATACAACTTTAACACATATCTAATTGCTTGTACTGCGTATTTATTATTACCAAAAAAAAAAAAAATTCTCCAAACTCTTGAGACAAGGAAGTGAAATTAAACATCCCTCAGTAAGTTGAACATGATTATGAAATACATTTATTTTTAAAGGCGCTGCAACTTTTATCCTCGCTGGAAAAAAAAAATGTGCTAATTTGACAAAAAAGATCAAAGTTTTAGCATTTACATTTTGTAATATTTTGCTTCTTTGTTTAACAATATTTTCTTGGTAACATGATTTTTTTTTTTTTTCCCTGTGGAAACTGTTTCTTTGCTGTATGTGAACGTGCTCTTGTTATTAAAGTGGAACCAAAATAGGATGCTTCCCCCTGGCGACAGGAGGCATTTCTCCAGAAAGATGCATTCACAACTACAAAAAATGAAGAAAAATGTGACTACTCCATCTAGTGGTGGGTCTTAGGTTGGTTCCAGGAATCAGTACGCAGCACAAAACTTGTATTGGCTGCCTAATAATAACAATAATAACAATAATAATAATAAAAAAGGTTTAAGAGTGATTCTTAATGCAAAAACTTTAAAGGTGCATAAATTGTTTGGTGAAGTCATATTGTAAATGTGTTATAACCTGAAGCATTGACAGATAATGGAAGATAAGTGAGAGTGAAGAATGATTATATCATGACAGAATTTATTATACATAAAAAAAACGCTACATTAATAGGTAACACTTTATAATGAGGACACATTTTACACATATATAAATGCTTTTATATAAATCTACAATGTGCATATTGATTTTGCAGTCACACTTTCTAAATGATGGATTAGGTTTTGGTCCAGCTGATTGTAGGCAACTTCTAAAAGTTGCTAACTTTTTACAATGTCAAGGGACGAGTCATTTTGTGACATCTATTTCAGAAGTTCTGATCGTTACAATCCACCACCACAACAGACAGACAGACAGACAGACAGACACTCCTGGATCTCCTCAGGAGATTTGCAAGAGCTCTGCACAATTAAGTCCACTGGAAAAAAAAAAAAAAAAAAAAAAAAAGGCATCCGTGATTAGAAATAGCTTTTCGTGGAAGGAGAGCAACATTAACTACGAGACACCCAGTAAAATCCGCCGAGAAAAGGCAGCGTTTCCTCTAATAAAAGTTTTAACATGCTCAACTTATGCCGTAAACGCCGCTACAGCGTGACCGAAGTGTGCGAAGCTGCGTGTGCACTTTTAATGCTCGGCGGGACTCAGCTAACTCGGCTGCATAAACAGCATTATTTTTAATGGACAGACTGATGCGATGGAAAGTGTAGAACGGCCGGCTCGTAACTGGAGGCTTATTAGCTCGCAAAGACGCTTCGCTGGCTACCGTCACTCACTCACAAGACTCACAACTTATTGTCGAGTGGAATGTGGCTATTTTTGGCCTTGATTTCGCAAAAAACACAACGCGACGGAAAGCCGAGACACGACTGGAAGCGGTGGGACCAAAACTGCCTTTAGAATATGAGAATAATTGTCACTGCCGTCTCCTTCCGAACATGCAAACTTTTTTTGTGAGAGATTCTAGGTTACTTTTGTTATATTTCCAGTAACATGTCGCCTATACCAGTCATTAACACCTCCTCCGCTGTTGTTGTTCATGAAGCAACGTACCTCACTGGAAAACATCTCAACTTCTTGTACGCAACTGAACGCAACGCCTTGCGATATAATTGGACCGTCTATTGTTTCTCTGCCGCCGTTTACTTTGGCTTCATGGGAATGTGGATTCATGGCTTCTGACTCTGGTTTCTCTTATTAGTCTTTGGTACTGGCATATGTTTACACTGGCTGTGTTTTGGTAACTTGGCCTGGAAAATTTCAAGGGGAACACTTTGAGTGACTGCGGCTCAAGAGACAATGTGTCATCTTTTTTCTGTATTTATAGATGTAAAAAAAAAAGGAAGTCCGGCCTTTTTTTCTATATAGCTGCATTTTTTCCAGAATTGTGAAAAATTACATCTAAATCTCGGAATATGGAGCCATGGGTAGCCAAAGTATTGGAAGACGAAACAATATGAAAGGTTAGGATTTTTTGTATTAGAATATCTACAGGTACTAGCCAGAAAATGAGAACATCCTGAAAAGGTTGTAGTATTTCTGCAATTCAACTTAAAAGGTGAATGTGACATATTATATAAAGGAATAATATGCAAATCAATATATTTCAAGTTTTTATTTCTTTGGATTTTGCTGATCAGGTCTTGCAGCTTAAAAAAAAAACCCTCAAATTTTATAATTTGTGTGTTTGTGGTTTTAATAAGCTGAAAATCTTAATCAGCAAAGTTACAACAAGGAACTGCTTGAGATGTCAATGTGCGTGGAATGGCTCAATAAAATGTGTTGCTTTTATCTTTTATGTTAAATTGCCAAAATAAAACAACTTTTACTGGACATTCTAATTGTTCGGGTAGTACCTGTATATCTTCAAGAAAACATTATGCACATTTCTTGAGACTTTATCCTTATCCTGAACTGTAAGACTACTGTGCTTGGATCTCTTTATTTTGCACCAAAAAGGTTGAACAAACTTTTTGTATCTTCTTATTGTACGAAGCTATGTGCGACCGCATGTGTGTGTGTGTGTGTGTGTGTGTGTGCGCCCGCATGTGTGTAAACCTTCTTTTTACAGACATCCAAACCAAAACCGTAACTACTCCATGTTCACTGTCAAGGAACGGGGTTGTCGCAGGTCAGCGTGCTCCACTGTACTGCAGAGGCGGGGCTCCAGCCGGCTCCACCCAACCGCGCAGGATTGCCCATGTACGGTCACTTCCTGTCCCCCCAAAAAGAGGGCCTCTTTCCCGGCCTTTTCAAAACGAGGAGCGGCCCGCCCGGCTCTGCAGCGCAGGACTCTGTAATTACTCCAGGTTTATCCGCAGGAGTCCAGAGTGGCCGAGCCAGGCTGGTGTTGGTCCAGCTGCAGGGGAACCTCTGCCAGGCGTGTTTGTAATTAGAGCCGAGACACATGCGTGCCGTGTGTACATGTAATTACCAGTTCACACATGTAGAGGAGGGCCGTGTTTACACAAAGTATATGCTTACACTTGCACATGTACAAGAATACCCTTTTTACGTCTTCAGAGTATAGATACGGGTCCCAGTTCCACGGGTCTCAGGGAGACAAACGACACGTCGGTGAAGCAGTCAGGTTGCGGGTGTCGGCACGCTGACATCACCACGATCGAACGTTTTCATGCATCCAAAAATGTGTTCAAATAAAATGCATTCAAAATGATTGTAATTTAAAATATCATTACTATTATTATTGTGTTATCTTAATAGATGGACAGTACACTTGTTAAATCACATGACATTCAAACAAGTTTATATATTCAGCTAATGCCAGACAAGTCTGTCTGTTTAGGGGTGAAGGGAGGATGTGGGCTTTGTGTTTAAAACAGCTGGAATACCGGTGACAAAACACAAAGCACATTCCAGCTGTTTTGCCAACACGGCTGCCGTTTCTTTTGTTTTCTTTAATAACAAGGCATCCAAAATACAGTGCATCAAATGGCTTTGTTGGGATGGGTGGAAAAAAAACAACAATCTTTGAGGGTTGAGGTAAGCTGGTGGTTTTGGTTTGATGCATAAAGATCTGTGTCATTGGATGAAGACCACGCTAAGTCTTTAATACAGCTTTTGTCATGCAATTTAAAAAAAAAAAAAATCCAACTTGATCAAAAGTTTTTTATTTCTATTTTTATATTTTGAATTAATGTGTTCTTATAATGTATATGTATTTGTAATATTATTGAATATTGTTTAAATATTATTTGGGTGACAGCTGCCACACATATTAAATTGATTTTTTTTTTTTTTTAAAAACTAAAGATTTACCCAACAAACTTGCTGTATAAACACCGACACAGCTGACGATTGTGACCGGACGTAAATAGAACCTGGTGGGAATACTGCACGCTGACCAGTCATCAAAAGCACATTTCAGTGTCGTCACGGCGGTCGCTGGTGGATGACGAGGCATGTTCGCAAGCATGTGTCCCCCAGACTTTTTGTCAGTCCCACCTCCTAAACCGAGGGACAGTCCACAGACCAGCGCTGGGTAATTGCCATTACGGGAGAGTCAGTCTACAAACACATCGGTGGTTTCACTCCCATTTCCAAGAACAGATGACTCTGCAGCAGACAGAGGTGAGGTCACCGTAGGTCCAAAACTACAGGAAATCAGGTTCAATTCAACCAGGCGTCGCCTCGCATCCTGCACATATGCATGATTTGATGGGATGTAAATCTAAATGTATACAATTTAAATGCATGGACAATCACTTTTGACCTGTTCCAATGAGTGCATGCCTCATTACCTGGTTGTAGTGTCATTTGTTTAAAACAACAACTCTCGTCACAGGATTAGAGTGATGCTTTAAATGGGGAAAAATAAAATAATATTAATAATATTAATGTACAAATACTATAAATGACCACCATTTGTTGTATGATTTATCTACTGAAGCCTAATCAAGAGTTCAGCTGTGCTTCCCATATATAACAAAACACTGGCAGGTCTTTAGAGGTGATATAGACATGGAGACGTGTCATTAGGCTTTGAACACCTGGACACATCACTTGTATTCCTGTGTTTGTCCCCTTCCACACAATCCTAGGTGCCAAAGAAAGAAATATATATAAATCAGAGGTGAGACTTGCTTCAATTCATTTGTTATTCTATCCAAGCGACAGGAAGGTCACGTTAGAGTCAGAGTCAAAGTAATTACAATGGAAAGATGCATTTTGCAGGATAAATGCGCCAATTACACATGGAGGTAAAATAAGAAAGAGTCGCGCAGGAAACTGCTTCCCCGTCTAACTTGAGACCGAAGTCTATACCACACTGGCTTGTTGAGTCCTTGCATCCACTATTTAGAATGTTTCTGAGGTCTGTTGGAGGTCAGTGGCAGGTCTGCAGACACCAGACCTTTGGCTCGGCCAGCTGTTTTTCAGGGTGACACATTCTGATGCTCTCTGCGGCCACGGCACAAATTCTTTCTGGACACATGAGATTATTGCTGTTGTTTTTCCCTCAACCACGCCGTGCAATTTATAATGCATAGGGTCTACGTAACCACCAAACACATGTGGGTGCTCAGGGCTTCACGGTTCAATGTACAGTTTGCTTGAGCTTGAAAGGCTCAACACAATTCTGGGGATTTTCCAAAATACCTCAAAATATACAATGGACTAAAGTTGGAAATAAATACATAAATGTGTCAATAAAGGGGGTTGGTTCAGCACATAGGATTTCCAAGTTAGCCAGTTTGCTATTTAGCATAGAATAGAATAGAATACAAGTATTTTATTCTGGGGATCAATAATGTTTAATTAAAAAACAAAAACAAAGTTAAAAGCAAAAGTGACAATGACTTGAGTGATCTGAGAACGCGCAACTCTTCCTATAAAACATCAGTTTGTGTTTTTTCTCAGGCCGACGTGAACATTGACACATGCGGGGACAATGAGAAAGAGCCAGCAGTTGGAACGGTGCAGCACAGACAGAGACTAAACCGAGATGTTGTGGTGGAGAATCAGACCTGGATTGGCACCAAACTCTGCATGTCACTTGTCCACAGGAATAATCTGTGTATAAGCAACAGCATAACACCTACAGAGCTCTTTGACGTCATGGTGAAATGACCGGCTTAATTATAGCAACAGCAGGGAGATTTCTTTGGCTGAAAAAAAACACCAGGAAACTAATTTGTCTCTCCCAGTTCAGTTCAGACATAACAAAAACAAAACAGATGAAAATATAAACGCCAGCACAAGTCTAGTTTTCATCTTCTTCTTCCTGGGATGGTAACACACTGAAAGTCATGCCTACTCACTTTGGTTTCTGAGGCATAGCTTCCATCTGATGTGATGCTTTTCCTTTGAAAGTCTCCTGCAGTGGATTCCCAGCAGGGTCAGAGTCCTGAACTGCCAACAGCTAAACCTCCTCTATTAAAAATAGAAGCAAACTGGTAGCTTTTTACAGTTTTAACGAATTAACAAAGTCATTTGATAAGCAATGTCAGGGGGAAATGAGACGTCAGTAAAGTTGGCGAGTTTCAGAACACTAAAACCACTGAATACAATTCAACATGTGCGTTGGATTTGCGATTTACCAAAAGTCAACGCTAAGAAATCCTGATTTCATGTGTATAATCTCAGATATAATCTGCGTCGCTGTCTGGCATCATGTTTGCCACGTTAAAAATACCCATGTGCCTCACCTCACCAAGGTCAGCTTTACAACAGATGTGAGGCGCAAACCATGTTTAGTTAAAACGATTTGGTGGGGTCAAGGTCAGGTGGAAGTCTCCTGCAAATATAATAATTGGGCAGAAATGACTTCAGAACAGCAAATGAGAATGTTTGAGGGCGGCCAGATGTTTACAGGGACCAGGGCATGACACAGTTAGTCTATGCACAGCTTGTAATCAACACAGGTCCATAGGCTTTGAGACCATGAAGTATTTTCTTTTTGCGGTGATGTCGAGACATTTATGGCAGTCCACTAATTGCATAAGGCAAAGCACTGGATGCCATCCAGTGGGAAAAAATTGCCAACATGGCTGACTAACGCTGACTGGAAATGCCAGCAGGCTGCATAATATGGTCAGACAACAGCAGTTCGCCGCCTCATAACTGAACCGACACCAGACTGACAAGAAGGTGAGGGTGACAGATAGCCTAATGCAACTTGATAAGCATCTTAAACAAGTTGCAAACAGCTGGAACTGTTGGGGAACTGTATGAGGGCTGTGAGGAGCTTCTATACATTTGCAGTCAGTCTTCACATTTTTTCCTCCATGACCAATCAAACCAAGCTTCCTTTTAGATAAACAGTTTTGCCAGTTCCAAATGTTTCTTTGCATATTATCTATATAGCACCTATATAAAGAATATGAGATAAATCCAGGGAAATTATTGAAGATTCCATGTGATGTGCCTGGTTAGCAGTACCTGAGTGTCCTCAGCTATGCTCAATGTTTTTGCACATTCGAAATTTTGGATTTATTGCAACTGCCAAAGTTGGTTGCAAAAAGAATAAAATGACCAGCTGTTAATACGGAAAGAATCCCTAAATTCATGGCTTTACAAAACCTTTTGTTTATTAGTTTGTCATTGCAACGTGCGTCTGCATACCTGCATCTGCAACCTGCAATCCCACATCCTGCCTCAGAAAGACGAAGGCAGCACCTGGTGCAGAAGGAACAGCGCCTTGATGTTGCTGGTGAATTGTTCCTCGGGGGCAAAACAGTCTACACACACGAAGGTACAGAAATTTGTCACAGTCCGACCGTTCGTGTCAAAAAAAAAAATAAAATAAAATAAAAGTGCAATCGCTAACACGCTGCCTTAGCCTTAGCCTAGCTGCTAGGCCGCAGTTCAGTAGATGGCAATGAGCAGAGGGCTAAATGTCGCAAATTTCATATACTGACTGTTTTTCTTTCATTAAATAACATAATGCTCATCATTATTTGATTACAGACCTCACAATGAAGTGGCCGTCAGGAGACGTAACGTTTCCTCTGCGTGTTTACTGTGTACCACATGTGGCTGCCGGCTAGCGCTCAGGTGCGAGAGGCGTTCAAGTACCGCGGGGAAACTACAGAGTTCTACGATAAACCGACAAGAGCGTCGAAGGTGCTGCATTTAACGACCGTGTAGAATTGGAGCAACAGAAAATAACCTGGGTTACGTCATTCTAACTTGCCAGTGAAAATAAATAATGAAATAATAGAGTTGCTAAAGCAGCTAAAGTTTAGTGGCCATAACTGTAGTTGGTTTATCCATGGACGGGCACAAGCGCCACTCGCCTTTCAATCGTTGCCTTACTCTGGTACCATCCACACTTTTGTTGCTTTTCGGTCAAGGTCAGTGATTTTAATGAAAAACAGCACCGGTAAAATAGAAAGTAGAGTTTCCACAATAACAACACTGGTTTTGTGGTAGGCTTGGTGAACAATGGAGTGCTACCACATTAGCTGCCACAGTGGGGCCTGTTGTATGACACACCAGCCTTGTTGTTGAGGCACCAGAACAAATTTTAACATATAACTAGGTCGCAGAAATGCGTATTTACAAGCCGCGCTGTGGTACCCCAAAGTGCATCTCCATAAAGCAAATCCTCAAAGAGAAAATATCAGCAGTTGGCCATCAGGGCCAGCAAGCCTTTTCCCATATTTCCCTATAAATATGATAATAAAGTTATTCTCCATAGTTTGTTTTCGTCGTGTCACAATATTCATTTGGTTGTGCGGCATCCACTGTTGTACATTATAGCAGAGGTTTTATACAATCACATTTCAGCTAGCTTGTGTTGTCAGGCTCTTTGACATCTGCCCTGGGCCTGCAGAGTCAACATTGCAGGCTCCTGTGCGCTGTAAGTGAACAGACACAGTCAATTGCGATAGCCAATCAGATTTCAAGTCTGCCATGCCATGGCCTGCTAACTGGCCTTACAGCCTAAAAAGAACAACCCAATTTGTACTGCATATTGAAAATGTTTTAGTACAAAGGCCGAAACATTCAGTAAACACTTGCTAGCATTGTGATGCAATGAACAAGTGAGTAAGAAAGCATTGAGAAACAGTTTTCTTGGCAGTACAGCTGAACAATGTGCATTTTGGCAGCAGTGTGGAGCCCACTGCAGTGTGTAGCCGACCACACCAATATTTCCACCCAACAACCGTGGCGTATGCTTTCGTACACACACAGGGCTAACAAGCACATACCATTCTGCCAAGAGCAGTGACAGGAATAGAGTTGGCCGATGTTTCCACTCCTCCCCGCTGAACAAAAATGACACGAGAGCTTTCAATTTTCAACCATTATCATTTGGAGCAAGGGTCAGAGCACGTGATTGAGCTCTAGTGTTGTGTTTGTCATAGACCCTCAGCCTGTTACAATAGCATATATGAACTCGTTCAAAGTAAAAAAAAAAAAACAAAAAAAACAAGCTAAAACAATCCCTGAAGGAAGTCTCAGTCCATTAAACATCTAAAAATAAAAGAAACGGCAGACTGCACACGCATGGTACATGTTTTGCATGTCGTGATAATACAGTTTGTCTACCTGAAACCTGTGAATCTGCACTCTTCTCACTCATCAGGCGGCATAACAAGAGACCTTTGCACCAAAATGTTCAAGTCCCAATAAAAAAAAAAAAAATTACAGGGAAACAAATGCATGAAAAAGTTGAGCTGGAAATAATAATCCCAGTCAGGGCCGTTTAACAGCTGAGGCGGTGTGACTGGAAACAAACTCATAACAAACAAACTTATATACACTGAAAGTAATGGTGGGGCCTCCTTGCTAATGAGTAACATGTAACATAATGTACAAATTGCTAATAAATCCATACAATGCTCTTAATCCTTGCAAAGAAGTGGAAAGAGAGATAATGCCCAAAGAGGAGGAGGCAAACATCATATAGCCTTCAGATAAGCTGGTGTACAGTGTCTACAAGGAGAGGCGGTTGACATAAAACCTATAAGTCCAAGAACTCTAGCTGAAGTGTGGGGTAAATATCCGATGCTAGAAAATATAACGTTAACGTACACGACCAGTCAAAAGTTTGGACACACCTGTTTCTTCTTTATCTTGACCGCTTTCTACACTGTAGATACACACTGAAGACATCACATATATGAGCAAGATATGTGGATTAATGTGGCAAACGAAAAACATGTTAAATACCTAAATATGTTGTGTTGTATATATTTCATATGAAGGGTGTCTATTCTAGATCATCTAAAATATAAAACTTGTTTGAGTTATATCATACTTTTCTGTTGAATACATATTCCATATGTTCATTCATCGCTTTGATGCCTTGAGTGACCATCTACAGTGTAAATAGTCATGAAAATGAAAGAAAAAGCATTCAATAGGTAGTATGTGGCCAAACTTTTGACTACAAGCAACAGCGACGTCTCTTTCCCAGCGTCACTGAACTTCACATCATTGGGTGCTGTTTTCTGTTTTAACCCTCGTTATTTCTCCACTGTCACGCAAAAGCTCACACAAACACACACCCTACAGCTCAGATTTTTTTCCTCTGGCTAAATGAGACAGGGGGACCACTGGGGAAATGTTGTTAGAGAACCACCCTGAGCTCCCAACACAGACAGGAAGCTCGACGTATATCTCAGGCCTGTAATTCCGCCGCTGCTCTGTGTCTCTGTACATGAACTCTGACGTGTATACCGGTGTAATGACATAGGGAGTGTCTATTTAAATGTTCGCCTATAGCCAGGGTCAACTTTCTCTGCGATTCTGCAGAGCTTCCTGTGTGGCCTCTTCAAACAGGCCGTGTGTTTTCTCTGGCAGGGCTACAGCAGGAGGTTCCAAATCAAAGGAGAAGCTTTGGTTATCCACAAAATAAAAGAACGATCTCATGTGTGGACACGGTTGAGTAAACTACATCACAATTAAAAAGAAAGCAGGTTGTCATCGACATATAGTGGTGTAGTACAACCCTGTTTATAAAAGAAATAAGACATCTTAAACTTTTGATAGGTGGACCATCGTTAATGTAGTAATCAAGAAAATCACAGCAGTTGGTAAATGATGTTTTTTAATCTATGTATTTATTTTTAAACAAGCTTACAAGTTACATAATCTTTCTTGAGGTCTGTAGCGCAGGGAATATATTTTTTCTGGCAGGAATGTGAAGCCACAGCCCTACTCCTTCAACTGCGTCTCTGTGTGAGAACTTGCAGTGAACTGGGTTAGTTTTAGATAGTAGTTGCCTAACTTAACTTAAAGACCTTACGTTAGAGTTTGACTGATAAGTGCGGTGCCAAGTAACATTAGGTTACAGTACCGTGTTTTCGGACGGCGCTCGACTCTGTGTCAACTGCTGGAATTGGAAAAAAGTCAGCGACCTGGTTTCAGGGCTCGTCTATGGCAGGAGAGAACATCTGTAATTACCGACAGACAGCCTGCAGTAATTTGAGAGTAAAATGTGAAAGCAAAGAAAAACTACAATCTGTATGAGCACACAGACGATACGGTTATGATGATACGACGTCTATATATAAATTAAAGAATAATGCTCTTTTTTTTTAAAGCGCACAGATCTACAAATCCAGACCATATCAAGGATGTAATGAGGCCACTTGGTTGTTAGGCTTTGTTTATTAGCTTAGACCAGGCATTAACAGCTGCGTTTCAATGCAGGACATGTACACAAATGTGAAACTAGTTGGGGTTTTGTTGTAGTTTTCGCCCTTTGAGTTTGAGTTTGAGTGAGTGGCCCTGTGATGAAGTGGCTGGGACCCCACTTTCACCCGGCGACAGCAGGGATGGCCTCCGTCAACACCTGTGACCCTGAGTGCAGGAGAAGCGCTAATGGAAAATGAAGTGAAAGGATAAAAGAAAAGAAATATTTTGACCCACACCTATTGAGCCACAAAAGTAGAAAGTTGCATCCCTGGGCATCCTACAGAGGAGAAGACTTCCACTCGATGCCTGTGTGTTGCTGTTCTCATCAAGCGATGAATAAACCAACGGCGGGACTTTGAAGTGAAGATCTGAGAAGTGGGCCGAGATGGCGGCGGCACTTATTTATAATTGAGCAGCACCGTTTATGAATGAGCCGCAACCGTGTGATTCATTTTTTAAAGAGAAACTTGTGAACACATCAGACACGGATCCTAAAATATCTTTTAGAAATGTTTTACTCTGCACGTCTGCAGAGGATAGTGTGTACTCTCAGCCTTCGGTCGCCTGTTTTTCTGCAATCTTATAAAAGAACGAACACCAATCTTTATTTTGGTAGGACGCAGACACCCATAACCAAAGAAAAAATTCTTGTAAGGAATGTTGAGACGTGAATAATTTAGTTCGGACACATTAATAAATGAATCTGAATATATAAGAGAAATAAAGAGAAATTGACAGTTTTCATTCCTTCATAGTTGCAGTAGCTGCACAGCAAAAGTTTGGCATCTTGGCTTTTCTGTACTTGTGCGTCATGGGGCCAGTAAAGCACTCGCAGTAATGTCACTGTTCCCAACATGCCTCTGTCACTCACATGATGAGTCAGAACGCATTAGCCAATCAGGACGAGCCAAGCTGTGAAATCACGCTCAGAATAAAGCCTCTTCTGGCCTCTTGAACATTATCGAAACATTAAAAGTCCACGATTTCAGGCCAGAGGCGACCTGACAACTGTTCAACCTGTCAAATGTTTCTTTGTTTTGTTTGTTTCAACCGGTAATTTCCTCCTCAGATAAACCAAACAGCCGTCATCTTTCCCAACATAACAGTCAGCCTGGCGGCTCCCGAGAACAATCTGGCATTATTCACCACCGCCGCCATCACCACCACTACCATTATGGCAAAACTGGTCGCCGCTAAAAGCTTATTCTCCAACATGGCCTGTTGTGCTGTTGTCAAAGTTAGTGTGTTTTAATGCAGGGTGCTCATCTACAGTCAAATAGGGATGCTAGATAATGGCAGAGTCCAGATAAGAACCAGCGTGAACATGTTCTTAGTGATTCTTGCTTTCACGTGCGACGCTACCTCTGGTCTGCTGGGATAAATTTAGTGCGTGTTGCGCCACGTCATCACCTTTTGTTTGACCTCCTCACGGAGACAGATAGACTCGCGCTAGCTGCCCTTCCATCCATCACCCCTAGAATTGCGCGAAACCAAATATTGCAATAAAAAAAATTGGTGATGGAAGCAGCTCAACTTGGAAAAAAGCTCTCAAAGATGGCTGAAAGGTTTTGACGCTCTCATCAGGAGGTTTTCCCACACGTATCCATATCGAGGAATATCGCAAAAGAGTCATGGAAAGACTTTTTCCACATTTACACGTCAGCGGACGTGACGTACGGGGTCACGTGACCAGTTCACTGACCAGTGAAAATTGGCGAGTTAATGTTTGGACGGAGGAGGAGACTGATTTTTTTTTTTTTACAAGTCATCAAAGAGGAAAATATAACAACCATTCTGGACAGCAAACCGACGCAAGCGAACAAAAGCAAACGTAATTCTCGTCAATTCTCGCGGGACGAGATTTCGCCGGAGTAACGCGCCACGCGCTTCACACCATTCAACGGAAACACCTGCAAATCGTGATTGTACTCTGTCGAAAGTTTAGAAATCACTTTTAGTTTGCGAACAACTAATGGAAACACAGCCAAAGGAGGCATTCCAATATCAGCGTCGCTCTTTAGCCTTCATACATTTAGCATCCTGTTACCCTGCGTTGGGCCAAAAGGGTTTGAACTGCTAAATCCTCACGTTTCTTGTGTCATTAAACACGACGCTTGTGGGTGTGTGGGCATGTGTGTCTGTGTGCGTTTGTGTGTGATGACATGGAAATTTTTACCGCTCCTTAACGCGACGGAGGTCAAACCCGATACAGGAAGTGAATCGTCTGCCTGTCATGGTGGAAACTGGAGGTAGCGGACTAAAATACCACAGAAGCGAGCGTGTGTGTGTGTGTGTGTGTGTGGAAAGAAAGAAAGAAGCAGCAACTTTATTTTTCTTGTTTGACCACAAGCTCTTTGTGTCCCCCGGCCGTCTTATTGGCTATTTTATATTTGACCGCCGAGCAAAATAGCGTCTGGTTTCTCCATCCATTTTCTCGGACATCAGTCGAGCCGACCTGTTTATTGTGTTTTCCAGGGTTTTTTTTTTTTTTTTTTTCCTAGCGCTCGGTTCATTGGAACGAACTCTAATAACGTGAACTTGCTGCTCCGTCTCTGTGGATAGAAATGATGCTGCTGCTGTTGTGTTAAGACAGAAAATGAAGCCACAAGATCGTCCGTTTCACAACATTTCTCTATTTGCGGCCTCAACAACCAACCGCAGCTTGTCCAGACTGTATTGATGGAAGACGCTATGTTGAGGCAGAGAAGAGGAAGACAAAAATCCAGACTGGGATCAGTTTCACCATCTCTCTCCTCCTCTCACTCTGTACACAGACTCAGCTGGTTCAACTAGTGCTGTAGTCGAGACGGCACCAACCAAGACCAAGACATTATCAAGACTAGAGAGCATCCAGACCAAGACCCGACAAAGACTTCAAATATCAAAAAAAATAACCAGAAAACAGGAAAAATGACCAGGGTCTGTCAGTGTTTTGCTGGACTGTAGAAAAAAACTTTTTTTCCTTCAGTTGACCTCGCACCACCCCAAGCAACTCTGCTTCATTTATTCTTCCGGTTTGAAAGGCTCATTGAGAACCTTGGCGTTCCAGACCAGTCTGCATCTCCTGTTATGTTCTCATTGCCACTTTGTGCTGTTTGCAGAGATTGGTTTGCTGTTGTTAATTCTAATTGAGTCTATTTTGTGTTTTCATTTCACAGCTTTTATTGTGACTGTTGACGCATTTAACACCCTGCCTAATGCTGCTTTGGCGCAGAGGGCAACATTCAGAATGAGAGGTGGGAAGCTGTATATATATATATATATATATATATATATATATATATATATATATGCCGTGAGTAACGTGTGATGTAATTTATTCAGATTAAAATATGAACAGAAAGGGAGTCAGAATGAGGAGTCAGGGTCTCAGCAGTCACACTGCAGATCAACCAAACAAGCCTTGAGGTCTTTGTTCTGCAGTGATCCGACTACAAAGGCAGTCTGGGGTCACTCGATGTGCAAGCGCGACGCTCCTACGGTGATTCACCACCAGCATTCCTTGCTGTTTTCCTTTCCTGAACGAGGATGAAAAGTTGGATTTGAGAGGCTCTAATTGCGAGCTTGCGGCTGTGGGGCCCCTGAACTCATCACGCTGTCAGTTTAGCGCGTCTGCGCCACCGGAGGGATGACAGAGTTACTGTAATGACTGTCAGCAGCACGCAGCACCGGCGGCGTTGACAGACGGACTGCGTTTGTCTCCTCCATTTGTTCCAAACCTGAGGCTTTAAAAATGATCCCAAATTGCTATTTTTTGCATTAATGAAATTGAAGTGTGTGTCTAATCAGACACAGTACTGGATTCTTTCTTGAAGGTATAATTATTCCCACCTATCCGACTGTTTTGGGTTCATCAGCAGCGTTGCCGTAGCAGTGACTGCCAGCATGGAGTTCTCGGGTCTGATGACATCAGCGAAAGCTATAGAACAACTCGTCAACCTCAGTTATGGCTGCGTTTCCACTGCAGTTTTTTGCTAAAGTACAATTGCGATTTGCAGGTGTGTTTCTATTGAATGGTGTGAAGCGCATAAGCCAAGATGCTGGTCAGATCTCGTCCCATAAGACCCCACTGTGAGGAGGATGGAGGGACAAAACATTTTGCCATAAATCCGTATTTCCATGTTGTTTGCTGTCCAGAATGGTTGTTATATTTTTCTCTTTGATTACTTGTAAAAAAAAATATTCCCTCTCCTCCTCTGTCCAATCATAATGCGCCATTTTCACTGGTCAGTGTACAAAGGCTTACAAAATGTCTTTTGTAGGCTACTCTCTAAAACTATCTCAGCTTTCGTCCCGCCAACCTTTGAAACAAAGCTAGCTTGCGTGCAAATGCTTTGCACGCGACATCCAACGAAGAAATGTAGAAATCAGACGCAGTGGCTACAGGAGTGCGGCCGCGCTGCTCCTCTTCACCGCTTGTCTGGTTTCAGATCGTAAATCTGGAGCAAACTGCAAGTGTGTCCGTATGCGGCGGCGTATATCTCCCACCTGTGTGTGTCAGACGTGTGCACACTCAGACTGTCTCAGACTCCTAATGAGCCAATTAAGTTTACGACGCCTGGGTCGCAGCGATGCTCAGGGCCTGAATTACAGGAGAATTTAGAGAATGCATATCTGTCTGGATGTAAACCCGCCAACAGGCCATTCGCCAGCGTTATTCAACACCATCGAAGCTCTGGCATATAGGCCAGCAGTCAACAGTTTGGACTCAACCCATGAATTCAATGTCTTTTCTTTCATTCTCATGACTATTGACACTGCAGGTGTTTTATATTTCAATTATTCCAAATAGCCACCTTTCATAAATAGCATATTTAGAGTTGTTGAACCTGTTTTTCTTTGCTGCATAATTCCATATATCTTGCTCATATATTTGATGTCTTCAGAATCAATCTGCAGTGGAGAAAGTTGTGAAGACATAGGGAAAATATTGCATTAGATAGTGTGTCCAAAGTTTTGACTGCTAGTGCACCGCACAGCCACGCCTCCATTTGTTATTTATGAATATTAACCAATGTGTCAAGGGCTGAGTCATACGCAGATTGTCATCACATGATTTTGCTTTTAGATTATTTTTAGGGCAATGACCTTTGAAGTACACAGTCATGCAGCATCTACATTTATAGATATTCTGTTGCACGCGATCCGCAGTTATTCTTTTAAACTGTGCGTCAAATAGTCCGAGACGTCAACGAAAAATGTTTGGACTGATCTTTGAAAAATTTAGTCCAATATGTGCACCTGTCTGACAAATGTGTTGCTTTATTGTTTGTCTGAGTAAATCAGCGTTTCCATGCAATAACTTGCAGAGACATTTCTAGAATTTCTACCTGGTTTCATTGGGCCACTTCAAAAACTACTTGGAAGGATCAACTCATGTTCAGTGTTGGCTAATCAACACAATCAATGGCACAGGCCCGTTAAACTTCATAATCCGGCCTGGAAATTATATTAATAGTAAATAAGTCATAAAAAAAAAAGCTGTATTTTATCCATTTTTTCAGTGTTTTAAGAGTCATTTCAATAAAGAGCTAAATTCTGTGAGGCTTCAAAGACACTGATTTTGTTGCAACTTTGCTTTTTGTTGATTTTCAATTGAGATTGAAAGTTCACAAGTTTACAAATGAATATTAATTCACTGTGATGGGAGCACATTCTGTTCAACGTTCAGCTGCTCCACTCAGTGCGTGATGACCGCAGCGTCTCAACATTCACACGTAGCGCAGCGAGACACAAAAACAAACTCACTCACTTTCTCTCACACCATTCTTACACAATGGAGATCAAGGGGGGGAAAAAAAACCCTCCCCCCCTTTTCAACAGATTATAGAAAATCTGTCTGCCCTGTCAGACAGATTTACAATTATCCTGGCCGACCTCAGACGGATGAGTTCCTCCTGTCTGTGAGGAAGCTGATTCACCGTCATCCCGCCGCCGCCTTCTATATACTGCTGGGGCTTTTTTCCCCAAGAGCTTGTCACTACACGTTCTAAAATTAACTTTGTACTGTACTCTAGTTGTGTATGTGTATGTGTGTGTGTGTGTGCGTTTGTGCAAAGTAAATGCAAAAACAAAATTAAAAAAAAAATCAGTCATGCTTCTGTCTGATTGTATATGTCTGTGTGTCTTTATCCATATATTTCCTGTGTGTGTGTGTGTGTGTGTGTGTGTGTCTTTGTGTGTGCCCCCACGCCGCCACAACAACCACAGGAAGAGTGGGAGAGTGGAGAGTCAGACCACGGTAGCGGTTCAGCCGGCAGCTGATTGGCTGCTGCCAGAGGCATGGAGGGTTTATAAGGCGAATGGGAGCCTCCGTTCCAGCAGCACCAGCAACAACATCCAGTGGAAGGACGACCAGGGAAACCCAGGGGGGGAGATAAAGTCACGAGAAGCCACGACCGTCCTGCCCCTGCTTCCAATTCAGCAAACCGAAGAAACGTCCCGGAGCTCCGAACAAGGTCAGAATATCAGAGTGTCTGTTTGCAGTGATAGCTGCAAGTCAGCTCTGCCACTGGGGGTGAGAGACTGGAGGGCTGGTTACTGGTCACTGGTTATCCTTTATTCCAGTTGGTTTAACTCTCTTCAAAACCAAACTTCAGCACTTCAGAACTCCGTCGTTTTTGAGGTGCAGAGCATCGTCACGTCCATCAGGATTTGATGAAATGAACAGCATGTAGCCAAAAGTATGTGGACACCTGCCTGACTTTAAGGTTGAAGTCACCAAGTTCAACCCTGGACACTTGGGTTCCAAGCCAGGTTTCTGGTCTTTGGTGTGATCGACTCTCTACCACTGAGCTGGCTGAGGTTTTAAGGGCCGTCTTGGCTGGGCCTCTTCTTGTCTCTGCTCCCAACGGTCGAGCCTGTTGACTTTCTAAAGAACGAACAAAAAAAAAGAAAAACAATGATGTCAATACGGCAGCGGCAGCGGCAGACGGCTGCAAAATTCATCTTAGAATGTTCAACATATCGTGAAGAAGGCAAAAATATTTTGGCTATTTTATCCCCTGAAGGTCACTTACTGATTTGACGTTGTTTTCACAGTAGAGCAATGTGCTACACTCATAGTCGCAGCCATTTTTAAACCTTCAATCTGACTCTTCAAACGCAAAAGTCTGCAGTCAGCACTGACTGCAGCGTCAGACTCCCATGGAAGTCACGGGAGGCTTCGGTTTCTCCTGCACAAACCGAGCTGCTACTCGCAGCTAATTATAAGGTCTTTTTAAAGACTTTATGGGGGTGGATGGCTGCCTGTGATTGGCCAGAGACGCCACTGGGGTGGCTGCGTTTGATGGCTGATTAGTGTCTCTCGATCTCGCACAGAGGCGCAGACACGCGACGCTGGAAAAGTGCGTTGCAGAAAGCAAAAATAAAATTGCAACACTGCCAATTTGGTTCCCACGGTTGCGCATCCAAGCCTTCAACTTAGCCAAGCTCCACCAAACGAAACTGACCGCGGAGATATATATATAAAAAAAAAAAGAATCAAGACCCGCTAAAATAAGCAAAAAAAAAAAAAAACAATATTGTGAGTGCTGTGGCGCTGCAGCCCTGTGGCTTTCCAGTTATACCCTTGTGAATTACATAGTATGAGAAGAGTCCGTTATTAACTCCCAAAGAAGAGAAGAGGAGCTGCGACTGGAAGAGAGCAAAAGTGAAGGTTAAAACTTTCCTTCACTGGACAGTGGGAGAGCTTTCACTCATAAACAGAAGAAATTCAAGTATTTCTGAAGCATTGTAAACACACGAAACCTGCTCAACATTTCCAAATAGAAAATGAGTCAATTAGGAATTCACTGGTTTGAATCACTTCCATTCCTTCTTGAATCGTCATCAAGCTTCATTGCCAATAAAACACGGCGGCAAGATTTTCTCTCCTTGATGACAGAGAAACTGAGCGTGTCCGGACAAAGTTCCTCTGTCATTATGGACTTAATGGCTTCCTGGGACACCAGCGAGGCTTCAGCAAGAGTTTCAGTCAGAGGGCAACTGAGGCAATGCCTCCATTTTTTTTAGGAAGGTTTCATTGCAGGATTTATTGGTGTAGCTTGCACACTGTGCACGAGTGAAGTTCAGGCTCCCAGTGGGGGAGCGGTTTGTGCAGAAGAAGCACGTTTGACTGCGTTGCCCTCCTCTCGCCCACATCCAGGCACTGCGCTGTGACTCAAGATGAAAGTGGCCGTCGTCTTCGTTTTGCTCTTCGCCACGGTCCTCTGCCGGCCAGCGGGAAACCCCTCCGACAGCTCGGAGAGCTCGGAGGAAGTGGTGGGTATTTTGGGTGGAGAGCGGGACGGCGGAAGAAAGAGATGTTGACGCTTCATGATGTCGGTTGGTTTTGTGCCCAAACAGAGACGGCCCGCAGCGCCTGTCTACAGGAAACAGCTGATCGCAGTTCCTCTGAACAAGGTAAAACTGCACTGACATTTCAAAGAATCAGCTCCTCCTTGACGCAACTGTTGTGTGCATCACCCGCTCCACCATCCTCACACTCACCTCTGCCGATTCGTTGTCAGCAGAGGTGGGAAGTTACCAAATACAAATACTTTATCACTGTAGTTAAGTAGATTTATCAGATATCTTTTGTATTTAGAGTATGTGGAGTATTGCTTTTTTTCTGACAGCTTTTTCCTTTTACAAAAATATCTCGACTATCTGCTTCTTACATTGGAAAAACTTGCCAGTTACTTTTGGGCTTGAAGGTGTCGAGTATTTTCTACACAAGTATCCCCTTTTGCCACCTCTGGAGGTCAAGCTTGAATACTTGGACCTACTTTGAAGGAGGAGATCGCCTCTCATTGCATTCCACCACAGTTTCCCTCAGACCAAACAAAATGTGAAAAGAAGTGGCTAATTTATTTTTGTGGGTTTTCCTGCAGGCCGTGCCTGCTGCTGCTGCTGCTGCTGCTGCTGCCGGCTCAGATGAGAGCTCAGAGGCTTCAGACAGCGTCGCGTCCGCCGACACGGCCTCCGTCGACAGCAGTGACAGCGACGACGACGACGACGACACCGAGGAGAGCGTGAGTGAATCTAAACTGGTGACAGTTGTGGAAGATCCTAAGGCCTCATTTTTAAATACACATTCAAAAGATTAATTCACCTCACACTTAAAAATAAACTTCAGAAAAGATACTCACCTCTAATTTTTAACATTAGCTGCATTTCCATCACCCCTAGAATTGCACAAAACCTATTTATGGCGATAAAAAGTGGTGATGGAAGCAGCTCAACTTGGAAAAAGCTCTCAAATATGACTAAAAGGTTTTGACGCTCTCACGAGGTGGCTTTTCACACGTATCCATATAGAGGTATATTCAATATGAAATTCCTAATTGGACAGAGGGAATGACGGGCGTACAGCTGGTTGGGTTTGAGCATTTTTCTAACCTCCCTGCTGTTTGTCAACAGGAGACTGAGGAGGATGACGACGACGACGAATCCAGCGACAGCTCCGATTCTGACGAGTCCTCCACCGCCAACCCCACCACTCAGAGCCCCGCCGTCGACACCGATGCGCCCGTGGACGAGAGCACCGTGGAGCCCACCCCCGAGTCCATCGAGCCCACCCCCGATTCCATCGAGCCCACCATCGTCATCGACCCCAACACGGGACGCGGGGACAGCCTGGGCGCCTACCCCAGCGACTACAAGTCCGTCGTCTACGTAGAGGACAAGAGCTACCACAAGATTCCCGTCCCCTACAAGTCCTACGAGTACATCGGCAAGAGCACGGGCTACGACATGAAGTACGACAACGAGGTGGAGAAGTCTCCACAGGCGTACAAATCGCAGGTCAGTCGGCACCGGCAGACTCGGTAGAGCTGGTAGTAGTGTTGCAGTCAAGACGGCACCAACCGAGACCGAGACATTGTCAAGACTAGACAGCATCGAGATCGAGACCAGACCAAGACATTTGGTAGTCGAGGCCAAGACCAGAGCAAGACTTGTCTGGAGTACAACAACACTAGCTGGTAGTCTAGTTCCATCATCTCACTGTCACAAACCAGTCACAACAATCCACGGAAATCGATACAAACATATAAATAGCTAAAAATGTGATTAAAACTATTGATAGAACCATTTGGTCATTGTTACAACCATAACACCTGAAACCCAAAACCGCTGGAAGTGTCTCCATTCACCCCAACACCACTTGCCTGATCCCTCTCCTCCCCGTCTTCCCCGATTGCTCGAGGGACAAAAGATTCTACATACCTGGTTGTTGTTGAGCAACTAAGTGACTGCAGTCTGTCACTGAAGGTGCTGCTGGAAGCATCTGGTCAGAGTTCTCTGCTCTGTCTCCTCAGCCACAGAGTCCAGCTTTAGGCCCAACACAGTGCCCACCTTCTCCATGATCATACACACAGTCTGTGTGATAATGGGGATGACCAATATATTGATAGACTGCAGTAGCACTAAACGAGAAGACAACCCATCAAATTGTACCAACCTCCTTCTGCTCCTCTTTTGCTGCCCCGCCTCTGACCTCTGCAGGTCCCTTCCGACCTCCTGGAGGAGGACACCAGCACCCCCGAGGTGGAGAGCCAAGGCCTGGACGCCTCCTCCAGCGCTCAGGACCAAGACGCCAGCGCTCGCCAGGCCTCGCTGCCGGCGGAGGCCGACGGCGCGAGCAACAGCGACGCCGCCACCACCAGCGAAAGCGTGAGCTCCAGCAACCCTGAGGAGGAGGAGGAGAGCAGCAGCGCCGCCAGCGAGAGCGCCAGCGCCAGCCTGGAGGACGAGGAGTCCCAGAGCAGCGAGGAGGCCGCCGCCGCCACGCCCGGAGCCGCTGACAGTGACTCAGACGAGAGCGACAGCGCCGAGAGCGACTCGGATGAACAGGGAGCGATCGACGCCGCCACTGACATGCCAGTGGTGATTACAGCCAAATAAACCCCCACTGTCCAAAGTAAAAAGAAAAAAAAAGACCCCGCAAAAGCCACTTCCCACCACTAGGGCCAAAACAGGAACTGCCAATCAAATATGCTGAGTAATTCTCCCTCAATTAAAACGCTTTTTCCTCTTGGCTGTATTTAATTGAATCAATAACTCATGTGCTGCTGTAAAAAAAAAAAAAATTAGACTCTCTGTGTTTCTGTGGAATTAACGCAAGTCCGATTAGCGCAGCGTTAGCTGCCGCAAAATCCCTTTGTGAATCTGGTTAACTCGGCTCATGACCTTTGCCCTCTCTATTGGTGGAGGGCAACTCCAATTTGAAGAATAGTGTCTGGATATTTGCAGTAGCACAAAGTCGCCTTTTATTATCAACAAAGACGGAGGCTGCATCGTAATTGTGCTTGTTAAGCAACACAACATATTCCACTGTTTTTATGAATAAAGCTCTGCACCCGCTGCCAGTGCAGCTCAGCTTTGTTAGCTTGCTAGTGTTCAGCCCACTGCTGTAGAAGAAGAAGTAGTAGTAGAAGGGTGTAAACAGGGTTCAAACAGGAACAAATAAACATTAATACCAAACAGTCTAATCAATTTGCACAGTCCTTCCAACACTACATGGTGTTTTGTCTCGTGTTGTTTACTGTAATGTATCATATTGTACCATTTCTTGAAAAATTAATAAACTTTTTCATAAAAGAAAATGCTGACTGTATTTATACACTGCATACAGAAAGGGATGAGTAGCAGTTAAAGAATGCGCCTCATATTTTCTCATATCAAAGACCTACATTTTGCCTAAGGTAAAATATTTTTAACAGTAACTACTGAGGAGGCAAATTAACAGAAGAAGAAATTCAATGGGAAGTCTCAGCAGCCAATGGGGTTGTGGGGGGGTGCAAGGTAAGTTGACATAGAAATGATTGTTTTCTAAGAACCATTTCCCATAAGAATTGAAAATGACACAAGAGCCAAATGTTTTTGCAGTCAAGGGCTTTGTCACAGGGGAGGGGAGTTCAGAGCCAAACACAACTGCAGGAGTGGAGAACTGAAAACCTTTTATTCCTAATCATAAACAAAACTTAAGTGAAGGTTGTCCTCAAAGGGGGAGGAACAAAAACCAAAATGGAAGACTTAGCATAAAAAAAGATGATTGAAACAGACCTTCACTTGATACAGACAATTGCGATAACACAGCCACACTGACACAACATCGCACAGACAGAGACAGACGAGGATTAGTTAAGACAGGAGGGCAGGAAACCACAGCTGAGAACCATCAGCTGTGACAAGGAGACACAGGTGAAAATCATCAGGCAACTAAAAAAGGGCGGGGAAACAAAAACAGGAAGTAAAACACAGAAATTACAAGTGGAGATGAGATTTTCAAAATAAAACAAGAACCTCTGAAACAGACCATGACAGTTTTTTTCCCTTACAGCTTGTGCTTGAAAAAAATAACTCTTTGATTTTAACCTCAATTGTGAGCTTGCCTGTTAAATGTCGTCTGCTTTAGGAAAAAGAAGTCAACATTATTGCAAACCTGAAACACGAATGCACACAAGCTGCCTTGTAATGGCATAGATTTCGCAGGTTGACGTATGTCATTGGACAGGGCCAGTGTTAATTATTACACAATATTCCTCTTTTTGTGAGCTAATTGTACTTTTAGTTTATTTCTGTTTGACTCCGTTTAGTAAAACCTGTATGTCTTCCAAAACGTGGCAACTCTACTTGTAGTGCAAATGTACATTTTAGTTCAGCTTTGCTTGTCTTGACGGCTGATAAGTTCAGGGGCCTTTTACCTCAAATCCAAAGGGTTTATTCAGCTCTCTGTGCATTTTAAATGATGAAAAGTTTTGTTGTGAATTAAGCGTGTCAATGAAATTTTGATTGATTGCTTGTTCTCCCTCCACCCTGTTGTTCATGTGAATTTCGGTACATTTGATCCTTGCCTTGACCTCCACCAAGCTGCCTCCGACATCCATGATGTTGTTGTGTCTTGTTGTGTTGTCTTGTGTTGTGTTGTGTTGTGTTGTGCCGTCTCGAGCTTGTTCGCATCCATCCATATCTTGATTTGGTACACACAAACTGCATTTATTATGACGCAACCTGCCACGCTCTCTTGGCTGTGTTGAAAGTGTGTTGTGTAACGCAGCGTGACAAGATGCCTCCTCCACCTCAGCAGCAGGACGCCCCACCCGTAGGGAGCGCCGTTCAACCAGGCGTTAGAATCCCCTCCCCCTCCCCCAGTTTAACAGTGACTAACTACATAACAGGTTAATATATATCGATTGCGATTGCCGCAGTTGCGCATGAGTCATAGTGAGAGCAGTGTGCTATTATAGAGATGACAAGCGAGACAATAAATCAAGGCATGCGTTGGAACATCGTGGTGTGTTGGTAGAGCTCAAAAAGCATAAAGGAGAGACAGAAAGGGAAAAACATGACTTATTGGAATGGACCTACCACAGTTCTACTGCGAGAGACTCTTTCATTTTGAGTCACTTGAGGTCTGACCATGTTTTCAAATTAAACTTTGTAATATGGCATATAATGAGTCCAGTTGACCAGCTTTTGGAGGGGGTTTCTTTCAGTTTGACTGCACCAAACCTGTCTATTAAGAATCCGTGTGGGTTGGCTGTGCCTCCTTTTAACATTTCCCACTCATTAAATACATAAAAGTAAAATAAAGAAGAAAAGAAAATCACTGTGTCCTTGTGGAACATGTTAAATATGACTTAATGTATCCGAGTACCACATAAAACATCACTCTGATTTCTAAAATTCAATTCCATGTCATTTGATATAATACATTTCATACATTTTCTCTCATCTACACCTACTGACAAGTTCACGGCGCTAATGAGAGGGCGACTCCGCAGCGTGTTTTGCCTGCTTTGATCCTCCCTCTCGATTGGCCAGCGGAAGCTGAGGGAAAGGGCAGGACACACCAATCAGAGCCAAGGCAGGAAGGCAGGTGTCCAAGATGAAACGCAGTTGACACCGGGCAGAACCAGCCCAAACTGGACGAAAGAAAGACGCAGTGAAGCAGAGCATCGTGGGAAGCCGGGGGGGGAGGAAGAGCTGCGGTTGTAACGGGATTGGTTTTGCTTCTTTTAAAACATATTTCTTTGGGGGAACTGTCACTTGCACATATTGTGTATGCTGTCATCCATTACGTTGTGTCAGACATCGCTGGCGGAAAGTTTGAGTCATGTCTTTCTTGAGAAAATGAGCAAATTTGTGGCCATTCTTTCCTCGAACCCATTTCGTGTGTTTCCTGTTTGCATTTGCAAAATGTAATATTTTGTAAACTGAGCGATGTTACTTCATGGTAAAGTTCCAGAATACATGACGAGCTGACACAATAGATAATGTTGTCACCGCCAATATGTCGACTTTTCCTGTATTTTTCCATGTGACGTCAGTTCTTTGGGTACCACTGGTTACCTTGTACGGAACAAAGCTGAACAATGGCTTTTAATTCCATGACTGTTTTTTATTGATCAAAAAACAGTTGAATCGTGCAATGAAGCAATTTCAAGTTTCAAATCAGATGGGACAAAGATATGATAAGATTTTATCGATATATCGACTAAATAGACACGATGTGAAAATTCTTCATAGAAAACCTCTGAATATTTCAATCAATGGAATAAATGACAAACAGATTGTGCCGTTCCAACATATGATTATAAAATATTTGATTCTGTAAATAAAGTGCCATCTATTAAATCCATAAATACAAACTATATTTCTCCCAAATTGTAATACAATATTTATATCACTGCATTATTGATTTTTTTTTAATGCATTTAAATAGTGAGTTTCTTGGACACAAACGCATTCCTTCTCTTTAATTTTACCAAACAGAAAGTTGGATTTACACAACCAACTTATTTATAGCCCAATAATGGTCATAATGTGGTCTTGCAGTTGAAGAAAGAGAACACAAATCATTTCATTGTTGCATCATTTGCTCATTTGTTGTCTCCTCTTCTGCTTGTGGTGGCACCTTCTCCGGTGGTGGCGGTGGTCGTCATATTAGTGGTGGTGGGCATATCAGTGGTGGTCGTCATGTCAGTGGTGGTCGTCATGTCAGTGGTGGTCGTCATATCAGGGTGGTCGTCATATCAGTGGTGGTCATCATATCAGTGGTGGTGGAGGTCATATCAGTGGTGGTTGTCATATCAGTGGTGGAGGGTGGTAGAAATTTCTTCAGACGAGTCGTCACAATCGGAAGATGTGTCTTTGTTGTCAAAAAGCCACCAGAACTTCCAGGGCCGTCCCCCCTTATTCCAGTCATTGCCTGGGAAACCTTTATCATAACGATGCCGCCAGCGAGCCTGTGGAGGAAGACAGGAACACCACACGCATCCTCAGGAAAAGTCACAGACAACCAAACAAGCATTCGCCGTGTCTTGCTTCCTAAAACGTCTCGGGCGTTGGTTTCTTTGTTGGGAACGCGGTGCATTGATCAGCACATCAACCATGGAGCATTCCTTGGATTTATGGTATTTGAAAAGATGGGGTATTGTTTGAAGTATTACTGATTTGAATGAAGTATATTAAAGTTGAGGAACACAGTTGAAGCCTCGTAATTGAATATTGGGCATAAGTACAAATACTATTTGGCACATTTGGATAAAATCAGCAGAAAGTAAAGATGAATATTTTAAAATTGCAGTTTTACTGAAGAACACAGGGGGGAAAACACGAGTTGTATTTTCTGGGGTGGCTTACTGGCTTGGCGTGGGCAGACTGGAGGAGGACGAGGAGGAGGGCGACCGCCAGAAGCTTCATCTTGAGTTCTTTCTTTTCTGCAACACACAACAGACGCAAAAAAACAAATCAAAACACAGGGAATGGTTGAAACGAACTGGAAAAAACCTTATTGGCAAAGGCACAGCATCAACTTGAGGTGGAGAATTTTCAACATTTAAGATCATTAATGTATTTTTTTTTCTACAATGGAACATCACACATGCATGTATGTTCACACAGTTACCAGGATGCATGAGCGAGTCAGAAATGTATTACTTTGACGTGCACTTACACTAAACACACAACTCTTACAGAGGTTTGGGGTCAATATTTCCCCGAGTAACTTTAACAGTAAACTGCTGTGGGAAAAAAAAATCCCTGTTTACCACCGTCTGCCTTAGCCACCACCATCAGATGCAGAAACACAGGACTTTTGTGCTGTAAATGTTTCGCATAATTCTAATTTAAAAAATAAAAGTCATGTATATTGTCAAATGCAATCCCTCCAACTTCAGACTATTCATTCCCAACACCATCTGCTAATGTTAACTGAACTCACCAGGAAAGACTTGAGTCCTTGAGTAGCTTGCTTGATATCAGAAGGAAGCCGCGCAGTTGTATCACTTGGTTGTGGGTGAAGGTTGTGTTACCTGCTTAAATAGACTGGCGGGACAAAGAGCCTTGAGGTAAGTCTGTGACGTTGGCAGTTTAGTTAGGCAAGACATGATTCCTCTAAGTGGTGGACTGGAGGCGTAGCTGGAGGTGAAGATTTCCACACGCGTACTGGTCACACCCATGCAAGGTTTAGGTGAAAAAATGAATCAAAGTGAAATGAACTTTATTGGAAAAGTTTCCATCATCTGCCACATTGAGGACACGCTGAGGTGAAATCATCACTGGAGGCCGGCAAGGCAGTGCGAGGGTCCAGTCTGACATGTAGAGGAGGTAGTGGAGATATTACAAAACACTGCAGGCAAAACATCGCAAGTTAAATAGTTGGTGGAATAGTACAGAAGTCTTGGGCAATGTTTTGACGGCACTTTGCATGTGTGTGTCAAGAAAGACACCGACCTGGTAGAGATGCACAACAACACAGACTGAGCTTTCAGCACATCTCTTTTTTGATTTTGTTCATTTCAAGCTTGGGAATTTAAAACAGTTGTGCAGCTTCCTTCCATTTCCACCAGGGCGGCGCTGTGTGGCCAGTTGGGAATGAATGAATTAATCTTTGCTAGTTCACAGTGGTATTTGGTTGTTAGTGTTGATCTTTCTGTGGCTACATACATCTATTGGACTGATCATGTTTATTAGATTTCTTTACAAAGTATCCTCAAGCCAATTTTTCATGCTACAGCAGTATTTAGAGGACAACAGTACAACCCTAGTAGTTATTAAACCATGTCCCCAAACCATGTTCAGTGTGCTGCAAGCCATGTTTTGATTCATGTTGTGTCATTTTGTGAAATATTTGAGTCATCCTCTTTAATACCTGTGGCCAGGGCTTGAATACTTTTTCCTAAGGGGAACGTCTGGAAAATTCCTGATTGCTCCATAAAGTCCAGCCTGATGATGAATAAGAGTTGATCATTAACAGCTTGCAGCCAAACACATGTTGCCTTTAGTGATGGAATTAAAGTGATTAAAATTGGATTTGTAGGCCACACAACTTTTGTGACTCAGTGATGAGTCAGCAATTCCTTATTGATCGCTAGCTCATATCTTTACATAAGGCATGAATGATTCTTGGGGAAGGGAGCTGGGTTTTACAGGTCTGTCCATCTTAGGGGTGGGCAAATATTTTGACTGGTGGGCCCACAATGGGTTCTACAATGTGACAGAGGGGCCGGAGCAGCAGCAGATGGATGGAGTGTTTTGGTGAGCCGCCACGTAGGAGGAAAAATCTACCATGGGTTATGTAATGAACCAAAGCAAAGTCAGATATTTCCCTCACAGAAGCATGAACCCAGAATATCTCACTTTAGACTGAGCTTTGGTCTGCTGTGTTTTACTGCTCTCCAGTTTAGTCCCCTCCCAAACTGAGGCCGTGCAAGAAAAGATTCCAAGGCCTTGCAAGCAGTGACATCTATCGGTGGTAGACGATGTGTGCAAGGCTGACAAAGCAACGCACACACACACACACACACACACACTATGGAGCTACTCTAAATAGTGAATGGAAAGGTTGTTAGAATGAATTCTCATTGTTTTACTCTGGATTAAAACAAATTGCGTTTGACAACATTGTGTAAGTTAGGCTAAGGTGTCTCACACACACACACACACACACACTAAGAAAAATGGTTCCTCATTGTTGGAGAAAATGTTGTAAGTATGTATGTAAGGTTGTTGGTATGTTTAATTTGCAAAGGTGCTGCCACAATTCATCTTTAAAATCAGATTTGAATCTGGTGCAAAAGGATCCACATGCAGTGCAGCAACATTTGCTCATCCTGTGTTTTTAAACTGTTTTTTTTTTTTTTGTGCGTGGTGACGTAAAGACTCCATCCTGTTTCTGTCAGTTTAGACTTGCGGTCTGGCGCCTCATTGTGTCATAGTGTGTGGAGGCAGAGTGTGAGGAGGAGCTCAGTCGCTCCAGTCCAGCATCAAGCAGGCGAGGCCTCATCTCTTCTTCTTCTTCTTGTTTTTTTTTTTTATTCAGGGATTTATGCTGTATTTTCCAGCCTGCCTTCCTCTCTGCACACACATGTGCCATGACAGACACACACACACATTCGCACACTTTCACGCTTCCAAGTCTATTTCAGGCCTGCAAATGACACGGTGCACAGGAAGGATGCCTCTGTTATTACGGCCACTGCCCACTTAATGAGGACAAGTGCGAGTGATCAACTGGCAGGCGACCTCCTACAACCAACTGAGTGTGTTGGTTGTTTCTATTTGTGTTGTTTTGTTGTTGTTTTTTTTCCAACAGTGATGATGGCAGAAGCCTCCTTCAAGCCTCCACTGATGAAGTCAATGCTGAACCCATTATAAAGACAAAGTTTTGTTACTTGATTTGGAAGCACATGTAATGTTATAATTATATATTTTCCCGTGTCCTGGATATGTGTGTGTTTTGTGTGCGTTTTGCTACAGAAAACTGAACACCTACAGTTGCCTTTTATTCTTCAGTGTCTGATGATGTTTAACCAATTCTATCAGTTGTTTTTGTCATTTTTAATTCAGCAAATTATTTGAAAACCGTGTGGGGGGGGAAAAAGTCAACCAAGGAGACAAAGAAAAAATGTCAAAAGTCTTGTGGAAACAACTGCATCACTGACTTTTATCGAAACAGTCATCAAAGGGATGCACATGGTCACTTTTTTCACATTGTTTCAGAAATTACAAAGATACATCAAAATACAAATGGTAATACTGCATTGCACACGGCACGAGTAAAAATTACAATCAAAGGCTCAGACCTGCTAAGTTCTTTTGTTTGTTTGTTTGTTTGTTTGTTTGTTTGTTTTCCAAAATGACGAGCTTCACACTTTTAAAACGCTGGTGGAACATTCATCTTTAACGTGATAACTGTATATATTCTCATTTATTCATAGGTCACTATTTATTAAAAAAAAAAAAAAACCTGATTGAAAACATGATGACAACCCACAACCAACACATATTTCAAATTCAAACACATTCATTGCTGCTGCTGCTGTCAGGTTGATTTCAAAATCAGGACCAGAGTTCTTTTTTTTCTTTTTTCTTTTTATTTTGCTGACAAAATGTTTTTGCCAACCTCTTTCATTCCCTTGAAAGTGTAACTCTTCAGATCATAATCTCATCATAATGGAAAAGCACAAGCGAGTGCGTAAAATGCTGATTCTTTTTGGGAAATGTTGTAGCGTTAAAAAGTCAACGTGGAAAGAATATTCAGCAAGATTTACAGTAGTGATCGTATTTCAACAGTAGCTGGACCCATGCACATGTGGTTCACTTCTGCCTAGTATGTTTTGTTTTTCAAGTATACTCAGAAATAGTAATTCCACATTATTGCTCTTTCCTCTGCTAGCTTTTTACAGATGTCAAACATCTGATTTTTTTTTACACTTACACTTTTACACATTGTGCCACCGGTAAAATCCAAAACCCTCAAAAAAGACAACTTGAAAGCTGTCTTTGGCGGTTCGAATGGGTACATGGGTAAATTTAAGGGTCATACATGGGGTTGGTGTAATTTCCAAAAGAAGCATGGCCATTGTCCTGAAGAGCTCCGTAGGGCGTACGTCTGAAATGGAGAAGAAAGATCAAAGTTTGATACGGAGAAAACAACAATGTAGCACCAACATTTTCTCAATGACCATTTACAAAGCACTGAAGATGAGGAGAAGGAGAGGAGGAGGAGGATGAGGAGGTAGGATTTCCAGACCTCTCAGTCTTGTTTTTTTTTTTTTTTTATACCAAACATCACATCATCAGGTACGCCAAAGTTTTGCATCATTTAAGCATTGTGTGGGCGCGAGGTTTACTCTGGGACTCACCTGACTTTGTAAAAGTACAACCCGCCCAGAAGTAAGAAGATGAGGAGGATCATGAAAAAAATAATGGCAGCAAGACCTCCTGCAAACACAGGGAACAAAAACAAGGACATTTCAGGTGAGTTTACAGTTTGTCCAGCGCTAGTATAGTAACCGTCTCTCATTGCAAATGAATGCAAATTTGTTCCATGCAATTTTTAGAATTATAATGGGGCTATATTATAATTATAAGCGTCTTTATACGCTTAGAACTCTTTACTCTTAACCTTGCTGAAAACGCCTTTTTAGTTTGTGGATGAAGTAACATTTCCCCCGTTACTAAAATCAGGTCTGCGAGCGACCTCATTTCATTTTCACACTTGGCCATGAGACTCATTTCCGTAATCTGCTAGTCAATGTGTAACTCTATCACGAACGACCTGACACACAAAATGGCCTTTGCACTTAAGAAGTGTAGGTGAGTCATTTCCTCAGAGAAACTTTGAAGGTGAGTACTGCACATGTGACACACCTAAACATGTGCCTGCAACCAGTAGACACTGACAAAAAAAAAAAGAAATTACACAGTTTCAGTGTCCCAGTATTTGTTGCTTTAAATACCCGTTAAAATACACAGGAAGTTATGATGATTAATGATACGTGAGAGGCAGAAATCATGCATATCAGTGGTACCCTGGAAGAGATTTTCTATTGACTTCCTCAGCCAGACAAAGGTAAAGAGCACGCAGGGTTGTTCACATATTAACCATTATGGCGCAGGTCAGAGATAATCTACGGCACAGGGACAGCAGTGGGTGAGATGACCTTTACTCTACTGTAATTAAACAATCCATGTCACGACACACTTCTGGTTTATGCCAAGAAGGGGTTTGAGGGTTGACGGGAAATTTTTATAATGATCTTGGAACAGCAGTGAAAGATAAGTGTTAAAACAATCTAGCGCAAACGAAAGACGTCACAGAGATGCAAACCAAAAGATCTTATCTTGCAGGCGTAACCAAGGCAGCACTGCATTCTTTTATGATTTACAGACGCAGAGTTTTTGTTTAGCCAGAAGAATTCTAAGTCTAAACAATTTACAATTAAAGTTACCAGACCCAAACTGGGATTTTTTTATTTATTTTTTTTAAGTTATCTGTTTGCATATTTGTCTCTGCTTATTTGCTCTTGGTGCTCACATCACTGAGAACATTTGTCTGAACTCCAGAATACTGTAGATGTCGGCCTTCTGTTCATTCCTGGATTTCAGATTCATACCAGAATGTCGGACTTTTTATATGTGTATATATATACATATATACATATATGTACATACAGTATATATGAACCCCATTGCTCAAGTTCTTCATGCAAAGAATTATTTGCAACTTCCTTCTTCCAGTGTGAAATATTTGGCCTGATGTACGATTTTATACTGTCAAAAGCTTCATATACTGTCCATAAATACATTAATAAAACTGTATAGTTGCAGTACAATAAAAGTCATTGGTTTTCCTCCCTTTAGAATGGTTCTTATTTATATATAAGAATATCCATAGATCAAGGGACTTTCTTCCAGTGAGCTGCCATCTTGCACCAGCATATTTCTAAGGAAGCCTGGTGTGGACAATCCAGCTGCCTGACAGTGCGTTTCATAATGAGGGTGAATGTTCGCGTCTTTAAATAAACCAACAAAGAAGAAGGTGGATGAGGTATCCAGGTTTGGTGCGCAGGCCACCGTAGTTCACTGGCAAAGCTCGGGAGAGGGAGGGAGAGTGGAAGACACTGCAATCTAAAATGTAACCACTTGGTGTCGCAGTGTCTTCTCAAAATCTCCAAATATTCCACACTGAACCTTAAAGTGATATTTTACAGCATTAAAATATCGAATAATTCAAAGTTGTTTGACTCATTTTAGTGACATATTACGACAAAACATTAACGACAATTGCGGCCTACCTGCACTAAGTCCTTGAATCTGTGGTGTTGGCCCTCCAAGCGTAGTCATTTGAGTTGGGTTTACAGTAATCACTGTGGTCCCTGTGGCATCACTGGCAGGGTTTGCACTGCTGGCAGTGTTGCCGGTTCCAGTGCTGGGTGTGCCAGTAGTGACAGTGGTGGGCACGCTGACGGTTCCAGTGGTGGGTGTGCTTTCGGTTCCAGTGCTGGGTGTGCTGCTGGTTCCAGTGGTTGGCGCGCTGCCGGTTCCAGTGCTGGGTGTGCCAGTAGTGACAGTGGTGGGTGTTCCAGTGCTGGTGCCAGTAGTCCAGTGGTGGGTGTGCTGCTGGTTCCAGTGGTGGGCACGCTGACGGTTCCAGTGCTGGGTGTGCCAGTAGTGACAGTGGTGGGTGTGCTTTCGGTTCCAGTGCTGGGTGTGCTGCTGGTTCCAGTGGTCGGCGTGCTGCCGGTTCCAGTGCTGGGTGTGCCAGTAGTGACAGTGGTGGGCACGCTGACAGTTCCAGTGCTGGGTGTGCCAGTAGTGACAGTGGTGGGCACGCTGACGGTTCCAGTGGTGGGTGTGCCAGTAGTGACAGTGGTGGGTGTGCTGCTGGTTCCAGTGGTCGGCGCGCTGCCGGTTCCAGTGCTGGGTGTGCCAGTAGTGACAGTGGTGGGTGTGCTTTTGGTTCCAGTGCTGGGTGTGCTGCTGGTTCCAGTGCTGGGTGTGCTGCTGGTTCCAGTGGTCGGCGCGCTGCCGGTTCCAGTGCTGGGTGTGCCAGTAGTGACAGTGGTGGGTGTGCTGCTGGTTCCAGTGGTCGGCGCGCTGCTGGTTCCAGTGCTGGGTGTGCCACTGGTTCCAGTAGTGGATGCGCTGCTGGTTCCAGTGCTGGGTGTGCTACTGGGTACAGTGGTGGGCGTGTCACTGGCTCCATCGCTGGGTGTGCTACTGGTTACAGTGGTGGGCGCGTCACTGGCTCCATCGCTGTGTGTGCTACTGGTTACAGGGTCAGGGGTGCTGCGGTTCCAGTGGTGCTTCCAGTGGTGCTCGTGTCAGTGCTAGTTCCCATGGGAAGGATTTGCGGATCACCCCCGCTATTGTCATTACCAGTTAATGAAGAGCTGGTCTGGACAAGGGATATTACTGCTGCAGTAGCCAAGAGCCAACCTGGAAATCAAAGTGAGTGATAAACATTACCATTTAAGTTCTGTTAGTTGTCGAACAATATTTTTCAACAACTGGGGACTGGAGACTCATCCCAGTTTCTCTCTGGCTGAGATTGGCCCTCCTGTGTCTGGCCACTTATGGAGGGGTTGTTGAATCTTACCAAATACAGAGATTGGGGCTGACCTCACTGCATTAGACTGCAAAGACCATGTTGTTCAGTTTGTGTTTTGGTGCTTTATCCTTGGGATGGACCAGTCTTTGACTTTTCCTCACCTGACTGACGTGACTGGCGTGTGTTTGGACAAAAAGAAAATCCTCCTCATTTTTTCAGAAAAAAGACCAGCTTAGGGGACAACAATGTTTTTCCTCTTGTTTTCTGTTTTCTGGTTCCTCACTGGCAGCAACACAACAAGTGGATATAATATGACATGAAGAGAAGAGACTATGCAGAATAATTTTATTGACCAAGGCCATGTGTGAGTCCAAAGGTCCAGAAGCACGCAGGTAATGTGGGGAAGTAATAAAAAGGTGGAGATAACCTGACACAATTTATTTTATGCAATAAGGCAACAAACATAACATCTCTCTCTTTCTCAATTAAGCTGAGAATATATTTACTCGTCACTAATGTATTCCCCTGTCCTATGTAGGTCTTTTAGTTTCGTTTACTGCACATAACAAGATTTCTAACTGTGTGTTGAAGAAGCAAATGACTGTCTGGAGCGGTCTGGTTCTGCTTGATGTCAGGTGGTTGCAGAACTCTTTGAATCTTTTCATGACTGACATCATGTAAACGCACAACAGGAAAATCTACAGTGTCAAAACTCTGAAGAAACAAACAAAACTCAAAGGTCAGACTTTAAGTTGACTGTCGTGATAAAAAGTTTCTCTTTGGCTTTTAGGTTCTTTCAAGTTTTTGTGAATCTGTGCTTAACCTTCTTCTTGCAGTAGTCATAAAAACACATCTGTGACTCTTCTGATAAACCACTGCGTGAACAACACCCCAGTGACACATTTTAAATCAGTTACTGAATGAAACAAGTAGTGCAGTGCATCCTGTAGACACCAGTGTTGGTGAAAGGTTAGCAAATCTTCAATAGCTCTAAAGTTGTCGTATTAACATTTTCTTATTTTCATTTGTATCAATGTTTCTCATCAGCTTTATTCTAGCATCTTAACTACATGATGTGCTTTTGACTGATATTTAAGAATGTAATATAGGTATTTTGTTAAGACAAGCCAAGTACACTAAGATCTAGACGTAAACTTTTACACAAAATTAAACAAGGAGAAACAAGCAGAAAGTGAGAGCTGAATTTACTTACACACGATTCCAGTTTTCAGACCGATCCTTGCGTTGCTGTTGCGATTCATCTTGATATCGACAGCTCTTTGCTCTGCACTCCCCGAGGTCTGCTGCCTGTGTGTGTGTCTGTGTGTGTGTGTGTTTGTCTGCCTGTGACTGTAGGTGACTGATCATATGAGGTTTGAGGGCAGGATACAGTAGTTACTCAAGCGGAAGCCCTCACTATGGCTGCCTTCCTTTGTTGTTCTGCTAAATGATTAACGATTAAAGATTAACATGCTCGCCTGACAATGTCAAGTCAAAAGGGGTGCAAATGAATGAATCCTATACTGGTACAGATAGATAGATAGATAGATAGATAGATAGATAGATAGATAGATAGATAGATAGATAGATAGATAGGTAGGTAGATAGATAGGTAGATAGATAGATAGATAGATAGATAGATAGATAGATAGATAGATAGATAGATAGGTAGGTAGGTAGGTAGATAGGTAGATAGATAGATAGATAGATAGATAGATAGATAGATAGATAGATAGATAGGTAGGTAGATAGATAGGTAGATAGATAGATAGATAGATAGATAGATAGATAGATAGATAGATAGATAGATAGATAGATAGATAGATAGATAGATAGATAGATAGATAGAATTGGTGCTTTTAGAATTCGTGCTTTTATTTTGTAGGATGAATCGACTGTATTCATTCATCAAGTTGTAATTTTAACCATGTTCCAGCAGAGAGCAGCAAATGCTTTTGCAACGTGTTGGAGTCTTCCCGGCAGATACCTTGAACCAACGTCCATCCATTCATTCTCTGTTCCCGCTTCTCCTGCGCTTGGCGGCTCCTGGGGTGCTGGAGTCAATCCCACTGGGGTCACACGCTGGACAAGTCATCGCTTTATCACTGGAGACCCACTGAAAAATCCAGAACGGACAATTCGGGCAGAGGAGTTAGATTGTGCGGTAACAGGCAACACAATTTTTAAACAGAAGAGTGGTATGAGTGGCCGGCAGGAGACTGGACTGCTGTCAGATGCAGGACATCACAGGAAATCACAACCATCCACAGAATGACATTTTCTGCTGGACAGAACAGTGGTGCACATCGATGCGCTGCAGGACGGAGCGATTCCAAAGGTCATTTGTCCCCACAGACATTGGACTGATGGACTCCTCGGTCTAAAGGAGGACGTTTTTATGTGTTTGTATTTATGATGCTATGATTGTGTTTTTGTGGCTTCATATTGAGCTACAGGACACAGCGATTTCCCCATCCGAGATTAATAGTCCGAAACGTTTGTAGTAAAAGTTTCTACCTGATCCATGGATGCAGGGATGCATGGATGCACTGGAGTGGCAATAAGGCGGCGCGCCGATTTTTTTTTTTTTTTTTTTTTTCCAAGTGGCCACTCGAGGTACTGCAGCAAGAAATATATTATGGGGCCCAAAAAGCATTTTTCCAATAGACCACAATACAGAAATAAAGGCCTTTAAAACGACTGACAGGACAGCAAATCTTTCTATGGTAGATTTTTCACTTGCGGTCTTTTAGTCGTTGCTTATTGAATGATGCTTATTCCTCAGATAGGAGTTTTATTCTGTAACATTCACAGGCGAGCAATACACTTTACATTCACCTCAGTGGGAGATGAGAATAATGGCCATCGCATGCGGTGACCTCCCTGTGACAAACTCTCTTTCCTCCTGACTGACTGTTTGATTAATGGGCCGAGCTGCTGATGGCTGTGAATTACTTTGCAAAGCAAATGAGGACAGCTGAAATCTCAATGAGGCGGTGAAGAAGGAGCGGCTGCAACAAGTAACAGTGAACACCACTCTTTACTAATGCCTCAGGTGGATAGCTCTGTCTTAACTAAACAGTTGACTCAGATGATGGGAACATTTTGATAATATTTCAAAATGACATGGAAGATTCAACTGAAGCGCTGACTGTTGTTGTTGTTTTTTTTTTGTTCCGGTTCCTTTGCTGCCGTTTAACACAAGTGGGCATCTGGAGGTTGAACCAGTGCCCACACAGTAATTATAACCCTTTTTTTTTTTAAAGACCTATTATGCTTTATGCTGCAAAGGAGGACTCCAAATACAAAGGTGATAAAACATTAAAGGGATTTTTTAGGTGCCACTTCATCAATAGAATAATGAGGGTAATTATCCCTGAGTGGGGAAAGGTCTGCAATTCAAATAGACTGTTTGATTGAAGCTGGAGTAAAGGCACCACCAGATTAAGTCCAGTGCGTGTGTGTGTGTGTGTGTGTGTGTGTGTGTAAAACTCACGTTGAGGGAATCTGAAGCCTTCACTTTGTTTGCTCTCACTCTTCTTTTAGGGACAGACCACATCAACATTCCACCACCAAGTTCGACGCCATGAATAATTGTGGCCATGCATCAAGCCCGAGTCTGTTATATGCAGCAGTCCTGGCTGGGTGGCACATTTGTCTTTTGCCGGGTTTACACTGGGGCACCAGGCAGTGCCTGAAGTTTTATGCATCAGTTCTATGGCTATTGATGTTTGTTTTGCAGCGCTTCTCATTAGGCATTGCGTCGAATGGCGGCCAGCCAAAAATGTTTTTATCCAGGGGATTAAGCTGAAGGTATGTTCATTAGTCACTGTTGCCATAATTATCCTGTGGTCTGCACAGTATTGACCGGGAAAAACCTGGTGGGAAACCAAACAACAAAACATCAATAAACAACACATTCATGGTAAATAAAATGACTTTCATGCGCAATGTGAACATGGTGTTTGCTATAAACGTTGGATGGATCATAGTAGAATTTAGAAAGTTAGGAGGTAGATAAAGATAATACAAAACATTTCTTCATCAAGATGAAATCCTTCTTAATTGTTTCATGTTGCCTTAAATCATTTTGTGAACACAGCTGAACACTTGATCTTATAACCGTTCTGTTCCACTGACTGTTCTCCTTATAAACTGACCTCGGCAACACTTTTGCAGTAGCTGCGTTTCCATCAGCCATAGAATTGCGCAAAACCTAAATATCGCAATAAAAAACTGGTGATGGAAACACCTAAACTTGTGTTATTACTTGTAAAAAAAAATATTCCGTCTCCTCCTCCGTCCAATCATAACACGCCATTTTCACTGGTTGGTGAACTGGTCACGTGACCCCGTACATCACGTCCGCTGGCGTGTCAATGCGGAAACAGTGTTTCAATGACACTTTTGCGATGTTCCTCTCTATGGATGCGTGTGAGGAACCACCTGATGAGAGCGTCAAAACCTTTCAGCCATATTTGAGAGCTTTTTCCAAGTTGAGATGTTTCCAGAGTTTCTAGTGACGGCCTTCGTCACTCTCTACAGTGAACGCATGTGTCAGATCTTCACCTCGTGCCTGCAGTCTAAGTCAGTCTGGGCAAACCCGGCGGAACTTAACGAGCCGGTGACCTTTCGCAGCGTCGCTCTGTACAGACAGTTGGCTGCAATAAGTCACAATCCACACAGGCCCAGCAGATTGTATGATTTGCATTTATATTGATGGGTTGGGGGGGGGAGTTGATTGATGCGCTTTGCAGAGGCGGCAGCTCCTGCTTCCAGTCAGATAAAGTCACATATTGGATCTTCTGGACGTTCTTTTGGGCTCCCCCAGCCAGCCAGGACGACACCAGACAACTTTTTAGATTTTGTGTTTCTCACATTGCTGTGATGAAGACCCTGAGGTCTGTTTAAAGATTGAGGCCGGTGACAGCGACAAGTCGATAAACCGGCCAGAGAAGATTCCACAGAGGGTGCGGGAGGGAAGGCGGGGGGGGTATTATCAAAAGTCTTGTTAGTTTGCTACTGGCATTCAAACTGAAGGCTCTCGTCATGACACGGCAGTTTAAACAACAGTAGCAGTTACACCACAGGCCATTCATTATGGTTTACTTTGCTGATTTCCATACATTCAGCATTCAAAGACAAGCACATGACTGATGACTCAGAAGTTTTCTGACCATCCAACACCAATAAACCAAAATCTAAGATGGTAAAGAGAGCAAAACAAAACACAAAACTCAACAAAGTCAAACATGAAACAGAGGGATTTTATCAAGATTTTAGGAAAAACTTCTGTGGTTATGAAAGCCTTCAATTTGCTGCGAGCCCGAGGTCATCACTTCTACTTCAGCTGAAGGTGAATGGACGTCGACGAGCGTTCTGTGGAAGAGAGAATCAGCTCTACGTGTGATGAGAGAGGAAAGACTTCACTGACTGACCTCCGTCTTAACCCAGTTCGTAACCCAGTCGCTGGATACGTAGCAAAACAGAGGCAGTCAACTCAGCTGACAGCTCGTTAATTGCTTGTTTGCCACCAGCGAGCTGTGATGCTTGTGATGAATATGTGAGGAGAAAAAATCCACTGCTTCTTGAAAGTTTATGAGGAAAATCTCCAATTCCAAATTAAATTGTAATGGCATTTGATTGGACTCTGTGGTACACGTTCATACACAGTGCACTTTAGTTTAGTTATGCCATTCAATTTCTAGTTATTTTTAATGACTTGTTAATCTTTTCATTTTGCCTCATATGGCGACATTCTCTGCTGTTGTCCTTGAATTTTGGGGAAATTGTATTTGCTGAATGCTGTTTTGTTCTCTGGCCAATGTTCATGAATTTAACCTTCATTATGCTAATCGCGGTCCTATTTTATCTGCAGCTGTGAAATTGCATATGAATATCATTATTCTTATCAGAGATGTCTGACACCTAATTAAATTGCTACATTGTCATGCGAGTTTAACTCAATTACCTTCTAATGGGCGAAGCCGTGATGAGCTCAATGAGCGACGACTCCACACCACTTAGAAGAACAACACAAACAAACAAAAAAAAAACCCCAATCAACCAACTGGTTTGTGCTTCATTCTGCACTGTGTTTCCTCACACAGCTCGTCACTGTGAACATACAGACCCCCACCCAAACACCCTGCATGGCTTTCCAGTCTCAGGTCGATCGCTCTGGAAGTTTCACTGTTGCTGCTGTCGTTGAACGTGACGTCGCCTATAACATGCAAAAACCTGGCAACCCGTGTCAGCTGGTGCAGACTGGCAGATGGTCGCTGTGGGTGACGCAGCCGGTTTCCTATTGCAGAAATGACTGTAAGGCATAAATGAGCAGGGATGTGTGAATGACAGGAAGCCTGGCATTTGAGACCATGAGGAGGTCGGCCAGTCTGCCAGTGAGCAAAGCATCTCAGGGCAAGGTATCCAGTCTGCATTTTCTCTTCTTCTTTTTTTTTTTATCTTGAGACAGAAGCTGAAGACAAGCACGGACTAAAGTTCAAGCTTCTGCAGTTGTTTGGGCTTCGCTGTGAATTCATAGGTCATTAGCTGGTATTAAAAATAACTCTTTAAAAAACGTGGATCAAAATGAATTGGCACTGATGTTACATCAAGATTGCTATTCATTTCTCTCATCGCCTTCCTCATAGACAGATGTTAATGCTGATATGGGCCGGACTGCACTTCCGCAGTCCTATAGCTGGTGTTGCAGTACTGGAGGTTGGTCTTGGTCTCCAGACCATATTTTAAGGGCCTCGGCCTGGTCTTGTCTCCGACTCTGAGGCATTTTTACTGGGTCTCAGACTGGACGGACTGGGGATTTTTGATCCAGACCGGTCGATACTCAGCCAACACTGTAATGACACGATAATAACAGAAAAGAATAAGAACAGCCCCTCAAAGTAGTTGGCAAAGCAGCAAAATGTTCAAGAAAAAATCTTTCAAGATACTTTGCTGTAATATTCCACATCAGTTGTTTCTGGCTTGAGCGTGATCATTTTGGTAGCTTGTTGGTTTGAATGACTTACGTGAATCGTGGACACTCCCCTTCTCAGCACAATCAATAGGATCCCCCGCTAACATCCTGACTTGATGATCAATGCTTCTAATGAGTGAGGCCAAACCTTAAGTGAGATTGGGATCAATACCAGTTAGAACAGCAGAACACACGACTGATGACAGACACACATTTATTCACTGTCACTGCAGCTGAGTGATAAGGAACAAATTCCGTCTGTTTTATCCCAAAACCTTTTTTATTCATGAGGTTATTATCATTATTCCTCTTACCTGTATTTCCGTACATAATTTCATTCATAGACAGGAAGAGCAACTGGGAAAGAGATTCTAGATCACGTAAAAAAATCACAAAAGAAGAATTTGTCTCAGTCATTTTTTTTTAAATAAAGTAAATCAACGGAACTTCACAGGCAAAATCCCTCTCTTCAGATGACTAATGGTGCACGACAGCCATGACTATTTTACAATAATAGAGGGCGCATGTGACATTTTTTCATTCAATTGTTCACAGCACTGCTTCATCTCATCATAATTTAAAAACTCCCTTTGAAAATGTTAACAGAAGATGAGAGCGATCGTGAATAAGCATGTTAACTTTTTTTTCCTGCTGTCTCTTCCTGTGTCTTTGTCCGATATGCATGTGTTAATATGCACACTGGGTCACTGCATTCATCGCTGATGCCTCCTGAACAAGTCATTAATGTAAATTAGAAGCGCCTGCAGATGCCTTCATGAGGAACCATGCACCAGCCGTCCGCACAAACCACAGGAACCCGAAACACAAGTGCTGAAAAAATATTTGTCAAGGACTGAAAAACTCAAACCCATGCGGGCATGGTCAGATATTATTAGATGGCTGTAGTCATGTGTGATACGATCGCTCGCAGCTCGTGCTCAGCTGGGTCAGACCTTCTGCATTTTGACAGCTCCACTGTGTCAAAGAGATTTCTCAGAAATCGGTGACACGCCACGAGTCCAAAGGCGTCATGTGAAATGAAGAAGCCGCTGTCACCTCTGGCGCCAACTCAGCAACTAGCACTAACATTCATTCATTCATTCATTCATTCATTCATTCATTTCCTATACCTGCTTCTTCCTGAGATCAGGGTCCTGGGGTCTGCTGGAGCCTCTCCCAGCTGTCTTAGGGCGAAGGCAGGGTGACACCCTGGACAAGTCGGCAGTTCATCGCAGGGCCGCATGGAGACCAACAACCATTCACACTCACATGCACACCTACGGACAATTTAGAGCGTTCAATTGACCTCACATGCCTGTTTTTATGAGTGTGAGAAGCCACGCAGACACAGGCAGAACATGCAAACTCCACACAGAAAGGTCCCAGGCCTGGAATCGAACCCTCGACCTTCTTGCTGTGAGAGCAGGCAGCGCTAAATCACTGCGCCACCGCGTCGCCCTCTGGTACTAACAATTCTGAAAAAAAAAAAAAAAAAAAGAGGAAGAAGTAACACCGAACTGCTGCATGGTTGATGAAGTGTTTGATGAAAATTCTAAAATATGAAATATGCCCCAGCCTGAAGAAACCTTTTGCATCTCCCTCGCCAGGACTCGCCCGGCTCCAATTTCTTGACGGAGGAAAACAGATCACGGCTTGCGGGAAAAAATTCTACCCTTTAAGTTCTTGACTTAGACAAACACTTGGAAGCTGGGTTTATCTCTTCGCTCCGCCAGCTCTTGCAAACGCGTCTGAAGACAAATACAATATGGCGCACACTCCAAGAGATGCCTATCGCCACAGTGCAGCTTTTAAGTATTCCAACTCAATCAGAGGTGATACAAAAGGCCTTATCAGGGCTGACGAGCTGCACTCTCGAGTCCTCTCCTTGCTTCTTCTGCTGATTGCGGCGATCAGTGGCCGCGTGGGTGTGATGGCGCCTGATAACTCTCCCCTCCAACCAGCCCATCTTCCACGTTCACTCTTCCGGGGTGATGTTCCAGCAAGAGTGTCACACGCAAAAAAAACACGACGGGCTGCATCCGTGCACACGAATACCGAAAGTTAAATGCTGTACATTGTCCGACTGACGCTGGATTTTTTTACTGTCAATGCAACGTTTCACACACGCTGAGTAGTAACGCTGTCAGTAGCCGCGTTTCCATGACCCCCTAGAATTGAGCACAACCTAAATATGTCAATAAAAAAAAACTGGTGACGGAAGCAGTTCAACTTGGGAAAAACCATCTCAAATGTGGCTAAAAGGTTTTGACGCTCTCATCAGGTGGTTTTTCCCACACGTATCCATATAGAGGAATATCGCAAAAGTGTCATGGAAAGACTTTTTTTTTTCGCATTTACGCGTCGTGGACGTGATGGACAGGGTTGGACGCTGCCAGAGAAGTTTCACAAAAAAAAGTGGATCTGTTTCATCAAGTGGTTGTGCAGCAAAGTACACACCACTTAATGTCCATCAATACCTGTGTACAATTCCCAGGACACACAAGTGCATGAAGAGGGAATAGTCAGAGAATGAAACACTTTGTGTGTACACCAGAGGAAAAATGTTTTCTTGTAATGTTTGTTTTAATTCAGCTTTTCAAAATAAATGATTGTCTGCATTGCTCATTTTCTGTGATTTGCCAGAGGCTGGAAGGTCTTTGATTTAGTTTGACCAGACGGAATTTAGAAAATCGCAATAAATTTTCTTTGTTCTTCTGCGAAGTGATCAGTCTCTTGGCAGCTAATGAGACGTCAAATGCTGTGTCCATTGATAATTGATCAATATTTTTCCCGCTCTTCCTCTGGTTGACCGTATGAATCTCTCAGTGACTTTGGATCAATGAAAACTGATCCTGCGGTTCAGATGTCCAGCCATGGGGACTGCTGCATTTTGGAAGAGGGTATAACGCAATGTTTATTTTTGCCAAATTGAGTGTCAAAATAATATTTCCATCAAGTTTCATATTGTTTATCATCAGGTTTCTTGGTTTTCCATTAAGAAGGACGTCCAGAAAAGTTGGCAGCCTAATGTAGAATGTATAGAGTTGCATTGATTGTAGTCATTGTCTGTGTGTGTGGTTACAACTCTTGGGGGCCATGGACCTTTCATCCCAGGGCCCCTCGATACAGTGGAGTTGATGTTGCTCCAATACACAACAATGCACATGGCCATAAACAAAAAACAATTTCATGATGAATACCAGCAGCAAGAACAACATTGGCTGAAAAAGTCATAGTATACACTTATGTCCTTAGCGTCACAACTGCTAAACTTCATCCACATCTCCAAAGAGGCTGACAGTGGACTCTGCTCCAGCAGGCTACTCAGCCCCCTGGGTTGCACCATGATGGAAATGAACGTCCATCATCCTGCTCTTCACTTGTTTGGATCTACTGCTTTCGTGTCATGAGTGCTGAAGGCTTTCATCTCAGGTCTCCAGTGATTAAATGGCAGCAAATGGACGCACTTAGCATGCACCGCTGTAGGTTTGTTAGGCATGTTCCGTGCACTGTTAACAATTTAAGACATGACCCAGATTTTTTATCTTCTGCCTTCAACATGCTTCCGTGATGGAGTCGCACCATTTACAATAACCATGGCAACTAAAAGCCAACAACTTTTGTCTCTGTCAGAGCATTTACATACCATGGCAAGCATTTTAAAAGGCTCACTCTAGACGTTTTTGTCTGCTATGTATTTATGTATGCAGTATCCTGTGAACGCACTCACTGCTTGAGCTCCAACTTCTGACCCTCCGGAGATCCGCCAGTGGAGACAGAGAGCCTTTGGATGTCAGTCTGGAGATCATGGGCGAAGATGGAGACCCTCTGGAGGACCCTGGCAGAAACTGAATACGGTCTGGGGCAGGTATGGGCTAGCTATGGGCCAAGGGGTTGGGTGACCGGCGCCACCACCCCAAGGGACTGTAGGAGAGGCTAGACAGCTGATTATGGTCCTGGTCTGGCAGAACCCCTCTCAAAACTCTCTTATTATCAAACAAATGCTTTGTGTTGTTGTGGAGGAGGGCTGAGCACTGGAAACAGGAAGAGGAGAAGCACATTTGTACATGAGTAATGGGTTTCAGTCGCCATTTCTTTAATGAAAAATATTTTTTGCTTCATCTTGTAGGGATTTTTGGTTGTTGCAAATATATCTTATTGTGAAAAACGCTGATTGTTTCTAATGTTCTGTCACACTGCTGCGTAACAAAAGCAAAAATCATCTTTAGCATGCAACACTGTCTTCCACACTGGCATCGATGCTTGTCAGTTAGCCCTGAATGATTCTGTTTATTTCTTATCATGATGTGAGCTCAAGTGTTTGGGGGGGCCGGGCTCTTCAGAGCTCCTCAGTGTTTGAGACACATTAAACAGCGGCGCCAATTTCCAGTCTCGCTGGCCAGTGATTACCATCAAGCATCTGACGTCTTGTCCACTCCTCTGCAACAACTCCTTCCACTTCCACGCCATTTCTCAATGGAATGGAGGGAGGTGGAGGAGGCGGCGGCGGCCGAGCAGTAATCAGACACCGGCTCTTCACCGCCGCCTGCCCTGTCGGCTGTATGGCAGACAACAATTACCATTTAATATTAGCCGGTCACAATCAGCTGCTGAACCAAACTGTATTTCAGATAATATGCTGTAATCAGGCTTTGTGAGAATTAAGTTCCTCCAGTAATGCCTGTAAGGATCAAACCTGAGCGTCGGCAGCAAGGACGCCGCTGAGTTGGTCTGCCGCTGGGTGAACGGCTGAGTTGTTATTGGAGGGTTTGATATGGGAGCCTGGTGGAGCTTTGAAACGCCGTCAACTTTAAATCTCCAGCAAAGATGCAACTCAGTGTTTTCATTTCATAGTAATAAGCCCGCGGTGAACCGCAGCGGTCTCATTCTTCTCGGATTTGCGGCGTGAAACAGAATATCATCACAAGCGGCAAAAAAAAGAAGAGTCAGTGTTTCCGCTTATTCTTACGCTCCTTTTGATCAGACGGGAATCCGAGAGGCAGGTCGCACTGCATATGGCAGTTCGCCTGTCATGCTATACCATCGTACCATAGCGTATCATACAGCCCAGAACAAACTCGGCTATATTATGCTCATAGGGTGGTAAAATATAACAACAATGGTTGTTATATTTTTTTCTCTTTGATTAGTTGTATAAAATATTGGGCCTCCTCCTCCGTCCAATCATAACTCGCCATTTTCACTTGAAGTGAACTGGTCATGTGACTCTGCGAGAAAGTGATGTAAAATCTATTGGACAATAAATTTTGTGAGGTTTCATAAAACGTCAATGAACACATTCACTGACATTAATCATGCTGTAGAAGAGCTTATTACTGAAGAGTAAAACATTTATAACTGTGTTTATAAACTACATCCTAATACATGTCTGAAACATGACTTATCAATGATGCATTCGGTATTTATTCATCTTTAACTGATGCTTGATAGTGTGAACCTCTCATGAAGTGCTACCAACGCTTCTCTTCAGTCGTGGGAGCGAAGCGGCGAGGGGGTCCTCCCTCCCCTGGCAGCGGCGCGGCGGCTGAATGAGAATGAGTGTGGACAGCTGAGCGACCGTGGGCCAACCCGCGGCCCGGGGTCATCGTCTGATGACCTTGCGCTGTCTGCCGTGGAAAGCCGATCTGACAGCGCCGAGGCCGGAGGCCACGGACGCACGAGTGGGAAGCCAGATAGCCGCCGCAACGCAGACTGACTGACTGACTGACTGACTGACTGACGGACTGACTGACTGACAGGACCAGAGGGGTCGGGGGGGTGGGGGTGACGGCATGTACTTAGCATGTCAATTAAACAATTAGCCTTTTTTTTTTTTTTTTTATTTCCCTCCCCGGCCGCTTTCTCTGAAGCGCAGAATTGCTCCGGCACAGGCGTGGGCAAACTGTGGCCCGGGGGCCATATGCGGCCCATTAAGCTTTTTAATCCAGCCCTCCGCACTTGAAGAGATTATATTAATAGTAAGTAAGTAATAAAATACCTGTATAGTCATTTCAATCAAGAGGTAAATACTGTGGGGCTCCAAAGACACTGATTTTGTTGGAACTTTGCTTTTGGTCTTTTTCAGTTGGCATTAAAACAACATGTTTTCTACATATCCTATGCTAGATTTTTTTTTTTTTCTCCAAACCCTCTGTCAAATTTTAGAAGCCATTGTGGCCCCACCAGTCAAAAAGTTCCCCCCCACTCCAGCCAGTCAGTGAGACTGATCCATCACACGGCTCAGAAGAGAGCAGAGCAGAGAAGAAGAAGAAGAAGAAGAAGAAGAAGAAGAAGAAGAAGAAGAAGAAGAAGAAGAAGAGAGTCAGACAGTCGGTCATTGCATTGACGTTCATGTTTCACTTCTTCCTGGTTCAGCAGCTGCAGTGGTGGTGCTACTGTGAAGGACAACCAAGAGCACGTCGCCCTTCATACTTCTGGGTGTTGGGGTGTTTATGTAACAACAACAACAAAAAAAGAGTGGTCATTGACGTTCTGCATTTCTCTCATGATTGTGATCATTTTTGATGAATCACTGTGTGTGATTCATGCAGAAGTGAACATTTTCTTGACTATGGTCAAAGGTGAGCAGACCCTGTAGTTTAACTCCAGCAGCTTGCATTGCAGAGCGATTAAAAAGTCTGCAATACTCGTCAATAATCTTAAAAATGTCACTTTTTCTTGGTTTCGACAGCGGCAGAAATTGGACGTCAGTGACTTTGCCGCAAATGACGTCGAACAAAAATTGTGTGTAAACGGGGGAAAAAACGAAGCCTCTATGTTGTCCTAGGCACAGAAGGCATCGTCAGGTACTTGGCAGTGGCTTCCGTGAGGGATTTGATGAGAAGGTCTGTTCATATCAGTGCGGTTTACCAGCACAGGGTCAAAGAGCACTTAATGACTCCCTGGGACTCTCTGGTCAAACACTCAGCCAAGTCTAATCACTGAGTTCCTACTTCAGCCGCCAACTCAGACAGTCAGCCCGTCAGATCACATGACAATAGGCCCGCTACCTCTTGACGGTAAGAGCTCATGAATAGATTTACATCTCAGGGATGATTAACCGGAGGATTCGCTCCGCTGCTTCCTCGACTCAACGTCCTCCGTGATTACAAAACAGAAGGAACAAATTCACGGACGCGGTGCCGGCGCTTTGGTCTGGAGAAACAGTACACCTGCCGGGTGCCTCCCCCTCAGCAGGTCTCCGAGGCTGCCGCCCACTTCCAAACACAATTGGGAGTGCGATAGCAGATCTTTTAATATAACTCTTCTCCAATATCGGAGGATTGTTAGGAAGCCAGGCGGGGATATTGAGTGAGAGCCGAGAGTTCCTCCCTTTCGGCTTTGGCAGGGCATCAGAACTTATTAGACAGATAAATGAGAGGTGGACTGACGTTGGAGCCCGTCCTCCTCCTGCGCCTCCTCGGTGTCATTTACTCGGCCCGCTGAATGCCGGCTCAATCAGATAGCGGAGAGATGTTTTTCCTTTCCTTTTTTTTTTTTTTTCCTGTAGCCACCATCTCTCTGCATCTGTGAGCCACTCTGGCTCAGTCGGGCCCAGTGTGGCTCTGGGAGGCTGCGTGGATTCACAGGGGGGGGGATCACTGAAGTCACTTCAGTTCTTCTAATGCAACTTTAAGACCACACACACACACACACACACACATACATGCACACACAAATAGACTGATGATGTATGTGTATACATCAGTCCACCTTAAATTAATACACCTCATAATATCCCATATAGATAGATAGATAGATAGATGTACTTTATTGATCCCAAATTGGGAAACTACATTGTTGCAGCAATAAAAAAAAAAAAAACAGTACAAAAAAATAAACTATACAATAGTTACAAGATCTTGCTGGCCCTGACAGCTCGCCACGGTGTGTATGTGTATGATTTGTATGGCAACAAAGGTCATGAATAGGCGTCACTTCATTAGAGGACAAATATTCAAAATACTGAAGGAACAGAAGGAGGTCAACTGAAGGGACGACTTGCCAACGTTCCCAACAAACGGCCAATCGGACGCTGCGTTGCCTCGCGTGTTCGGCCCGGCCCCCGCGCCCTGCGCCTTGAGACCTGAAAAAAAAAAAAAAAAGACATCCTTGACCAGCTTCCTGTAACCATGGCGATAGGAAGTGCTCTCCAATCACATCGGTTCGGATCGTGCATGAGGGAAGCCGACTGTTTCCTGATGTTTGCAGTGGCTTCCTCCCATTGGTGTGGTCACTTCTTCCCCTCTCGCTCCTGGGAAGCCACTCCAGTCGTTTCCAGCAGCCTTTTGGTCTTTAATTTGCACCATAATTCCAGCAAATTCAGAGTAAGTGTTGACTTTTTGTGTTGAACAATACATGACACAGACGGGTTCACAGACTGAAGTTTGTTTGTTGTTTTTTTTAGTGTCATAAGTAGTTTGTAGCAGTAGTTTCATTTCAATAATTTCTTATTTATGGCTGATTATTCTGAACTGCTGTTTTAAGACTCATTTCAGGGTCGATTAAGAGGATTCGTATTTTAATGTTTACGTGTCTGATTTGTTTGGAGAAAGTGAATTTCAAACTGTAGTTAAAGTAAAGAAAATTTCACCTCTTTGGCCCATGTGGTTCTGGTGGTTGCAAATAGAAAGTAGAAGCCTTCAAATCTGTCAGGAGGAAAACAGTCAGAGTAACTGCTGAGTCACAGAAGTCTCATGCATGTGTTTTGCTCTGAGGGAAGGCAGCTGACTGAAAGCTCTGTGGAAAAACTTCACAAAGTACCACAAAACTTTGACAAATCTTTGGAACGTCTAGATTACACACAAAGTTTAGATTTGAACATTTGACCTGAATAAAAGAGCGTCAACGGTAATAAATAAATAATTAGGACCACATTGTGTTTTCAGTGGTCTCAAGTACATAGAAAACCAATTAATGTTTTTTTTATTATTATTTTAAACCTTAGAACCTTGTTTGTCTTGATTGTGAATATTTATATTCTTCATATCGTCAACGCAAAGAAATACAAAAACCATTTTTGAACATACAGTCATACTGACCTTTCAACATTGCAGACCAGTGGACTTGCCCAAGCTGCCTCTTTGAAGAGACCCGCTACTCTTTCTGCGTCCTTGGAGATGGAAAGATAACTTCTTCTGCACTGGTCTTCATCGCTGCATTAAAAAAAAAAGAAACAGCAGCAATGCAGTTTGGCCTTCGGGTCACCAGTAGAACCTCCCTGCAGATCCCTCCCCAGCCCGTACTCCCAGACTCAGAGGAGATCCCGAGGGACGCGGATCAGCCGTACCTGGCTCAGTCCATCATCAGTCCTAAACATGGTTTGGAGGTTCCCCTGCAGACAGCGGCGCCGCCTCCCAAGGCCTGCAGCTCGCCCGGACCTGCGGGGACGTCGTGCTGGAACTTGGACGTTCGGGTTGCCGTGTTGGTGCTGACGTTGGCTGGAGTTGTGATTGTGCTGCTGCTGTACAGACTGTTGCAGATGCGACACAGGTGTGTGGTGTGTGGTCAACGTCTCGCACTGGAATCCAGGACACAACAAACCACTGCTGCTTCCACTGAGCTCCAGTTTCCTGTCTCTGCTTGCGTCCATGGCGTTGCATCTGCTACTTTTGGTTGGCGGAAAATCATATCTGCTGTGTCTCAGCGGGCTACTTACTATCAGGTTTTAAAATCTACCAACGGGAAGACGTTGGTAGCAGCCTCACAGAATTGAAGCATTAGTGAGAAATTTCACTGTAAAATCTAATTTAAAAGATAAATACAGAGTCGACTTTGGAATTAAAGCAGTGAGAGCTTCTGGAAGAGTAGGAAGGTACAATAAACTGACGAGCTGCCGTCCATTAAACCATGAATCACTGGCAAACTCAGGGGAGGGAGGCTGAGTGAATTAGCACGGCAATCTAAAATCTGACCACTAGATGGCAGAATTTTTCACAGTGTACCTTTAAGCAAGAATTATTTATGCAATATCTGTCTATCTCGTCACATTAGATGGATCTAAATCTGATTGCCAACGAAGTCGCACTGTCAGGCAAACATGAAAGGGTGTTATTGATTGATTGATTGATTGACTGATTGATTGACTGATTGATTGATTGACTGATTGATTGATTGACCTGTGTTGTGCTCTACAGGCTGAGGCTGGCCAGGGCCAGACATGCCCTGGAGTACCACAGCTTCTTCCACACAGCCACCTACACACTCAAACACCCAGAACCGTGTCTGGAGCGGCCTGCGAAGAACGGAGCTCTCCCAGAAGCTCCTCAGCCAGGCCACGCCCAACTGAAGACGGAAGACACGCCCACTGCAGTCACCCTGCCAGGGCTTTCTGCACCTCCACCACCTCCATCGCTGCCCACGCCTCCTCCAGTGCTGCCCCCGCCGCCGCCGCCGCCTCTCCACCCTCCGCTGTCGTCCGTGGTGTCGCTGCCGCTGCACCTGCCTGTGATTCAGACCACTCCGCCCAGCCCCCACCTGTCATGGGGCGCCTGCTCTGACGTAGACGTGTACTCTCGGATCGGAGCTTTCAAACCCTCCAGGCTCTCCAGTGTTTCCAACCAATCGCGAGTCATACTCTTTGAACACTCGTCCCTCTGATCTCCAACCAGAAATGGGACCAAAAAAAAAAAAAAAAAAAAAAAAGTCGATCTGATGCACTCTGAATTAGTAATTTGTAGGTGGGAGCGAGTGTGAATGCTGGTTTGTCTTTCTACAGTGTGGCCTGGTCCAGGGTGTGAGGCCTTCTTTGTATCAGAGCAGGTGATAGAACATGTATGGATGGATAATGCACCGCATGACCATACTCTGTAAATGCAGTAGGGGTCAGTTAATAAGTGATCATATTTTGAAGTGCTTTGACATCTGTTGGCTATAAAAATAAAAAAAAAAGCTGTAGTAATAAATCTAAAGTGAACACGCTGGCTGGCCACTTTGATTCAGTTTGTTCTGCTGCATCAACACTGAGAACTCAGTGGAGAGTTTGGAGAAGTTTGGAGAAGTTCCACACTTTTGCCGCCGTCTCACGGCTCCAAACTGAAACTCACTTTGAAAGCATTCCATCAGATTGATAAGGCAGTGAGGTGGCTTTGAGTCTGGAGAGCGAGCATAACTTTGTAGGATGTGATCGATTACATGTTTGACTGTGTTTAATCAGTCCACTCAATGATGAATGGTGGTTTTTTTTTGTTTTTTTTTGTCCAGAAGTTTTGTGTTTGACGAGAGAAATGGAGATAAAAGTTTGATGAGGCGGGGAAAGCCTGAGTCATGCTAAGCAGTTTGATCATTTGTACCATTTGTGCAATCTAAGCTCGGGACTTCTGTCCTGCTTTAGTGAGCTGCTGCGTCGCAACACATTAAAAGTTACTGATTGAAAGACATTGCTGTGTTTTTTACGATTCTTTTTATTCCCCTCAGACAACAACAACAACATCGTTCAGAGGTATTGAAAAAGTAGGGCAGGTTGGTGCGTGTTGTGATGGTATCTGGACAGGTCTACGCTATCACACAGCAAAATGCTATCGAGGGAGATTTCACTGGGAGAGGAATGAAGACGAGGCAGCCTAGCAGTTTTTAAATGCCGGTACCAGTCCTGGTGTTTGCTCCAGGTCAAGCAGGTCTATCTGGTCTCCAGGATCAGGTTCAACTCAAAACCGCGCAGCATAAAACTGAATTTAGGTTTAGTGCTCTTGACCTCTGGAACAGGCCTCGCAGTGTTTTGTCTGCCCGGTTGTTTGATTTGAAAACATATTTCTGGTGGATTTCCAACACAAGCAGTCATGCTTTTAAAATTTTATTCTCGCTGTTATTTTTTTTTTACATTTAATTTATTTCTCTTTGTAATTTAACGGTCCCCTTATATTGTTTTCAGCCTTGTTTTGTTTTGTCTAGGCTCAATTTCTTTTTGTTCTTTTCAAGGAAGCATTTTTCATCATTGTCAGATATAAGGTAATAAAAAAAACACCTCAGCAGTTTAATTTTACTGACTTTGGATCAATGAAACTAAGCAAAATGTCTGCAGCAGAGTTGTGTGTGCGAGGCAGGTCCGTCACTCATAGTGGTCCCCTTGGAAACGTGACATGGGAACACTGGCTGTGTTTAAAATCGCTCCCTATTCGCTATAGAGTGCACGACACAGTGGGTTCGCCTGTTTGTACTGCCGGCCAAATTCAGAGCGAACACCGGTATTCACTTTGTAGTCCACTCAATGTATCCCATAAGGCATTGACACAGGTAACCTATATATACATATATATATATATATATATATATATATATATATATATATATATATATATATATATATATATATATATATATATATATATATATATATATATATATATATATATATATATATATATATATATATATATATAGTTGGCTTGACATTCTCATATTTGAACTATTGAACTGTATATTGCATTGTCACTCATTGTGCTTGCTCCTGGCCTGACCGCCACTCCCTCTCTCTCTCTCTCTCTCTCTCTCTCTCTCTCTCTCTCTATCCCTGTCGCTCTGTCATCACTGTCGCTTTATCTGCAGTGACATCAGTGACTACTATACTAGCTTCAAATCTTCAAATCAAAAGCACTTGGTCTGCCTGGTCTTCAAAGCCTCATAACAATCAAGCGTTGCGTTAATACCTGTTATACCTTCGTTAGTACTCAAACAATTTTCAGTGATAACCAATGATTGAATTTAATTTAAAGCAACTTTCTTCTGTCTTATAAGAACGTACGTAAGGTGAAGGGACTTGACAAACATCAGGGGTTTCTTTGAGGGAGGAGTTAGTTTCGCTAAGCTGCAAAACACTGTAATGTAATTCCTTTGACAGGAGAGTGCCTGTGGCTGTACAGGAGGGCAGACCTGACCGAGCAGCTCCGCTGCATAGAGATGAAATGCACTGGAGACTCCTCACGTCGTCGTGCCACGTGTGGCCCGGTGTGCAGCAAGGTGTGTTTGGTGGAAGCACGCAAAGCAGACGTCAAGACAGCGCAAGCGTTTCTGATGACGACCACAGTGGTTTAGTGGTCGAGTAGCATCTTCATGAGACTGTACACAGTTCTGAGTAGCAGCTGGTAAGTGTCTGTTTGTTCACTCGTCTTCAGTTCTCACTAAAAATGAAATAATTGATGAATAAATAACATGCTACCAGTAGTTCAAAGGCCTTCTCCACCTCGTATTCTGACTGACGTTAAGCGTCATATTAAAAGAAACAATAGCAGCCACATGGCTACAGTCAAAAGCTGGTTGGGCAAGTCTTTATCGGAACAGATTTTAATGCGAAGATAAATTCTCAGGGCTGCATCCTGTGACCTTCTCCTTGTGTGTGTGCTCTGCTTCGCCGTCTGGATCCCTGCGCTGTTTTCATTTTAATTAAACTGCAGAAAAGTTAATTTGGAAGCACTAATTTGGAGGGGATTCATCACTGTCACAGCACACAAGCACAGCAGCCCCATGTGGATGTGTGTTAGTGAAAGGTGTTTGTGTGACCAGCACTAATAAAAATTTTTAAAAAAGGCACTATTTAGTGAAAAGCACTTAATGTTGATGATTATAGAGATGATTGGCCATCAGGTGGTTAATATCCAATGATCTTAACAGGTTACCATCATCAATTTTTGGCACCTAATGTTTGAGAATGAATGAGGAATTTGAAAATGACATCAGGAATAAAGCAAATAAACACAAACAGAAATGGACGATTAATAATATTAGGAAATCCAAAGCAAATCCACAAAATTTAACCTCACAAACCCACAACGTTGTTCTGACTTCGATAGATGGATAGAGAGAGAGAGAGAGAGAGAGAGAGAGAGAGAGAGAGAGAGAGAAATCTGCCAGATAATCTCCACGTCAAAGACGAGTCGACGCCGGAAAAGTACAAACTGCAAACTTTTTAAATGGACAAAGTTTTTCGAGATGGGACCGCAGTGCCTTACATCACTTCTCCGTCTGACGCTGAAGGCTGAAAAAAAAGAGAGAGAGAGAGAGAGAGAGATGTACACCTGTCTATTGTGTGAGGCGGGTGCCAGCTGTGGGCCCCTCACGCACACCTCTGTATTCCAGCATGGCTGGATCAGGCCTTTGATCAGGTAATTGCTCCTCCGGCCCCCGGAGTTTGTTTCCCCTCCGTTGTCACTATGGCGACCGCCTCTCCAGCTTCCATCTGTGCATCCCTTTCACTGCCTGTTTTTAAGATAGACTGCGGTGTTATGAGGCCGTGGATGACGGATATAAGGGTCAGCAGGGCGGAACAGGGACCCCGACCCCGACGCATCGCAAGCACAGCCTCTCTCTGCTCGCTCATATATATGGTGACGCCTCGGGGGGGGGGTTATGTGCTGTCTGTCTGTCTGTCTGTCTGTCTGTCTGTCTGGCCGGCCACCCTGCAACAGATGCTCCTCCTCGTCTTCAATTATATATTTGCTATCGGCTGTTACGGTTTAATTCTTATTTACCTTATTTTTGTCTCTTTTTTTAAATCTGTAATTACTTCACAACCTCTCTCTAACTTGTGTGATGTCAATCAATTAAAACGAATCAAAAACTATTTGCCCCAGTGTACTTTACATCCTGTACAGGATGCAACACCTTCAACGCACAAACTAAAAGCAAAAATAAAATTTTTTTTTCAAATGAAGCAGGGGCCTCAGACAGAGGAGCGCAGAAGACGGATTTCTCTCTTTCAGACGGGAAGATGAGCTTTATGAAGTTATGGAAAATAATAAATAAATTTCCCCCTTCAGTCTATTTTAATTAAAGAGTTACATACTTTCAATACATGCTTCAAACCTTGTGCGTTTTATAGCAAAAAAAAAAAATGTATCAGCACAGTGTTTGTATTTAAAGAGGCAACATTGAACAGAAGGAGGTGAATAAAACATTTCAGTCTCTATATTTTCTACATGAACTGAATCCTGTTCAATCGCGACCTTTTCAAACAGATGGAGCAAAAATACATTACATTTATGAAAATGCCAAGGGTAATTTGCAATTTATACACCTCTTCAATTTTAGGTCATATAATAATGATCAACATTTTCAAGAGTAAAAGGGTGAGAAAATATTGAAGAATTTTACACCTTAAAATGAGATTAAACATTTTAGGATGAGGCTCGATTTAAACAGCTTCTCATTGTGTCTCTCTAAAAATTCCTTTCAAGTTGTAACACAAAAATTTGTAAATAAATATGCAGATGATGCATTTGTATTTTTCAGGACATAAATACTATTTTATTGTGGTTGCTGTTGTTTTTAGATTTTGGAGACTTAGATGCAGTTACCTTTTCCCCGAAATCCCAGGTAGTTTAGAATGAATTTCAAATATGCAAGTACAAGTTTTTTTGTTTTTTTTTGTTATTATTTTTTTTGGTAATTAACACTCAACCCCCAAAAACTTTTGTATAAAAAAATATTACTTTATTGGAGATGACAGAGAGGGCTGAGGAGACACGGCGCTTCGACCAGGCGATCACAGTTTCATCTATGCATAGGCTACAGACAGCTGGAGAGAATGCAATGGTCAGGATGACAGTGACAGACAGACAGACAGACAGACAGACATGAGCCCTCTTCAGTGCGTCAGTCTGCATGTACGACAATCTTTTTTGTGTGTGTGTGTGTGTGTGTGTGTGTGTGTGTGTGTGTGTGTGTGATACTTTATAGGCTTTGGGTTCTTTTCTCTTGTTTTTTGTTTTTTCTTTGTTTTTTTTCTTTGTTCATTTTCTCGTCTTTTCGTCCCTTTCATCCGCGTCACCCCCTGCAGAAATGACACTTGATGATTTTCTTGAAAGCGCTCTGGAAGTCTTTGTTGAAGTAGGCGTAAATGATGGGGTTGAGCAGCGAGTTCGAGTAGCCGAGCCAGTTGATGACGTCCTCCAGCCAGCGGGGCATGTGGCACGACTCCTGGCAGAAAGGCATGACCAGGGCGCCGATGAAGAAGGGCAGCCAGCACAGGATGAAGGTCCCCATGATGATGCCGAGGGTCTTCACCGTCTTGCGCTCCCGCGCCAGCGCGATCTTCCGCTTGGCCTCGGTCGCCTTCTCGTGCCTGTTCTCGAAGAGCGGCACCGAGCTGGGCGTGTTGGGCAGCGGCAGGTTCCCCCTGGAGCCGCCGTGGACCTCGATGATCTCCAGGGACTCGCCCTCCTCGGCGCTCTTCACCGCGCCGTTGACGCTGGGCACCGGCCGCGGCTCCACGCTCCTCTTCCACGTCTTGCCCTCCGCGGGCTTCTTGTGGAAGAGCGCGGGCGACAGCGCCAAGCACGAGTCGGACACCTTCTGCTTCTCGCTTTTACGCACGGTCCTCCTGATGCGGAACCTCGCCGCCTTGAAAATGCGCCCGTACAGCACCAGCATGAGAATGAGCGGGATGTAAAAGGCGCCGAAGGTGGAGTAGATGGTGTACCAGAGGTCCTGGCGGATCTTGCACTGCTTGGGGTTGGCCCGGTCCTCGGCCACGCTGCCGGGCTGCGAGCGCATGATCAGCATCGGCGGCACCGAGATGGAGAAGCCCACCAGCCAGGTGACGCTGATGAGCACGGCGGCTCTGCGGGGCGTCCTCCTCTTCATGTACTCGATGGGCTCCGTGATGGCCCAGTAGCGGTCCAGGGCGATGGCGCACAGGTGCAGGATGGACGAGGTGCAGCACAGCACGTCCAGCGAGATGAAGATGTCGCACGGCACCTGGCCGAGCGTCCAGCGGTTCAGCACCTGGTAGAGCGCCGCCATGGGCAGCACCAGCACCGACACCATCAGGTCGGTGACGGCCAGGGAGCCGATCAGGTAGTTGGCCACGTTCTGGAGCGAGCGCTCCAGGGCGATGGCCGCCACCACGCACGCGTTGCCGAAGATTGCGCACAGGATGAGCGCGCCGAGGACGAAGGAGGTGAGCAGCTGGTAGCTCAGCTTCACCTCCTCTTCCTCCTCCGGTTTGGCGGTCGCGTTGGACGGGTATTCAAAGTGCGACCAGCCACCTGTCGTCGTGTTGTTGCCGTCCTCCATAGTCGGTAAGATCGAGGGTTGGGGTGGAGGGAGGGAGAGGGGGCGGGGGGCGGGGAGGGAGAGGGGGAAGCTTCCGTTAGTCGGTGGAGAGCCCGGTGCGCGTCACGCCATGGCACCCGGACAGAGGGCTGCCGCGGTGGGAGTGAGGACTGCGAGGCTCGGCTGCTGGCGGGGAAATGATGCCGCCTTTTTATACCCGTGATGGAAAATGCGTCATTTGACAGTGAGGATGGAGCAGAGTCATTGCTGCTGGTCGGGGCCCCCATTAGTTGACACGCAGGGACCAAGTGGGCGACAAGCAGTTGATTCTGATTCAAATTCTGTCCCACTCCATCCTAACTTAATTAGTTTGAGTGATTTCATTTCTGCTAATATATGAAGAAACAAAATGCTCGTTTATCCCAGAAAACCTCGCACAAATTCTTCCAAACACTGATTTGGAAACGATTCATTGTTATCAGGACATTAAACATGGGATGACACGAGGCGATTGCGTCAATTCCTCGTTCTGTCACGTGTACTTGACGTAAACGCGCCTCTGTTTCGAAATGAACGACATCGTTTTTCAACAAAGTTTCTCCAGTCTCACTGTTTCAGAGCCTGCAGCAGGTGCGCGCTCCCGCGAGAAGCATGCATGTGATGTGCCGGCAATCAGGGCAAGAACCCAACAGGACACCGGAACGTCGGGATGCAACACTGCCACCTTGCGTTCATTCACCATTCATTTATTTATAACAAAACGTTGATTTAAAAAAAAAATAAATAAAACATAAGAAGAATAGATTGTACTTTTACTAATTATTTTATAACAGTAAAGCTTAACATACTAGCCCTAAATATATTCATTAAAGTGTACAGTCGCATTACAATAAAAAATAATTTGGTATTCCTCCCCATAGATCAGTTCTTATGAATAAATATATATAATAACATCCACAGATCAATAAGGGTCCCAGTGCTCCCAGTTCGCTGCCATCTTGCACCACCATATTTCTAAGGAAGCCTGGTGTGGACAATCCAGCCGCTCTCAGCCAGCTGGATTGTCAGCAGCATGGCGTCCTCGAATAAACCAACGAAGAAGAAGGAGGTGGACGAGGTATCCAGGTTTGTGTGTGTGCAGGCCACTGTAGCTCACTGGCAAACTTGGGAGATGGAGGGAGAGCAAATGAGCGCTGCAATCTAAAAACTGACCACTAGATGGCAGAATTTTTCACACTGTACTTTTAAGCAACAACTCTGTCACAATATTTATTATGTGTCATATACACTATTTATTATCAGTTGTATTAACTGTGTCCCAAGAGAAATATCAGTAATTGGCAACCTCACAGTTAAGGTTTTTAGAGACTGTTTTGTTGTCTTTCATAAGTAATGTCATCTAGCGTGTGTTATGATGGGACTCTCTGCTTTGTGAACTGGAGTCACACACTGCCAGAACAGAACTTCTGCCAGAACTGTGTGTGTGCCCTAATGAGGTCAAACGGTTGTTTAAAGTAAAGGCAAAGACCATTAAAGTTTGTTTGGCTTTTGTTGATGGGGATGGTGTCTGTCGTGTGACCTTAACAGGCCTGCAGAGGTCAAAAGTTTTCTGTTTTTTTGTTGTTTTTTGTTTAACTAATTGATTATAATTAGTTAAATTATAATCAATTAGTTCTATAAATCCACTTTGTGTAATTTGTATTTTAGATGAGGGGGAATTCCGTGGCCATAAACAAAATGAACAACGTGCATATTATCTTGAAGCACAAAACTCATATGTCATTTATTAAGAAACAAAAGCAGTGAAGGTTTTCATGGTGTATTTACATCATTTCATGACACTTCTAGACCTAGACAGCACAGCATTGTGAGTTATGTTTGTCCTACAGGTGACAAAATATACACAGACATATTTCCTAATGTATACTAAGAGACATGATAAACTGATTGCAGTGCATGTTTTTTTTTTTACATCTTTTCAATTATGTTAAAATAAAAAATATATTATATATAAGCACAACTGATGCTTGTAATAAATAATAAATAAATAATCTTAACGTAAATACAAAAGAATGCAAAATGGTTTGAAAACATCATAGAGCAGCACATATTCATTAGGTCATCATAATTACATTGTTAGAAACATTTTAAGAAACTACTGTTCACTGCGGCTTCAAAGAGTGGATAATGGGACAGATTTTGGTAAACCTGCTTTTCCTCTGCGATATTCCATCTAGTTTCCTCTTGACAAAGCAAAACCCCTGAACTGCAATATGATTTACTTTGGGGTAAAAAGTGTGTCATAGAGAAATATAAAAGTCATCCGTCATATGTGATATTAACCATTTTCCGTAGATCTGTTAACATGGCTTAAACTGCATTAATATTCTCTCAAACCACACAGCAAAAGGTGTGATTAATTGCTCTGTGATTAATCACTCTGGGATTAATCACACCTCAGATATATACGTTAGCATTCAACGAGGAAATTTTATGTAATAACGGCGATAGAAGGTACGACAAATTGGACTGCGGGGAAGTTTGCTGGTCTCCATGAAGGGAAGACCCGTTCATGCCTGCATAAAAAGAACCCTCGACCTTCAAAATAATGGGAATATTGTAGTACAGAATTATTTGTTAAGACAAGGACAAAGTAAAAGTCACAATGTTTTGGCCTTTGCTCTCTGTCTCTTATATTTTCTTTACTTGCTGTGTCTGGTCTGACATTTCTTCACTTTCATAACTAACTGCATTACGTCCGTCCGACACTTAACAAAGAATGATAAACCTTTCAAAATGTATGCGATTTCGTATATATGTTTAAATTAGTCATTAGTAATAATTAGTTACACTTAAAAAGACAAGTTTTCTCCGATTGCACCAAAGCTATAAGTTCATCTGCAGCAAAGTGGAATAGACGGCGACATTCGGAGCGCAGCTTGTTCCCCAACTACCGGTCAAAGTAACTACCGAGCTGATCAATAATTGATTCCTTTGCAATCTTTGTTACTCGACAAAAAAAAAAAAAAAAAAAACCCTTAGTGAGGCGGCTCATAGTCTGTACAAAGGACATCAGAGAGTGAACGGATCCAGCGGCTGGATGGTCGACTGGATACACTGCCTAAGGTTCAATTACGTTGTTTAAGGAAGAAGTAGCATGCACCTTGACTGTACGCTATAAACTGGATATTACACTGTTGACCGCGGTCGCTTCTACCTGCAGGACACTCAAACAAAAACAAAGGAAAGCAGCCAGCGGGGTTGTTTTTTTTTTTTGGATTGTTAACTGGAGGAGTAGGATGAGTACATGGTCCAGTATGCAACGCTGCTTCCCTTAAGCATACTAAACACAAAGGCACCGTTGATCATTTTCTTTTCTGCGCTGAAATATACCGTTAACCTTTGCTACATACTAGTGTATGGCACTTAACCCACAAGACATTAACTTTTTTTGTTTCGTTATAAAACTCTATTTACTACATCACTAAAATAAAAGTTTCATTTTTTTTTTTATTGTCATCATATACACAGCAAATAATTTATAGAAAATTAAGGTTTAATAGTGACTATCTTCTTTGACTCCTCCTCCTCCTCCTCCTCCTCTCTGTCGACAGAAAGGATTCTCTCCCGAGTTCTTTATCCTTTTTTTTTTTACGCAGTGATGGGATCATGTTGGGCGGTGCTGCCGGTGGACTGGATGTGCAGGGCGCTGTTGGCCGTGGCCGGGTTAGTCCTGCTGCTGTACATGGCCCTGAGCAGCAGGGCGGCGGCGGTGCTCTCTGCGCTGAATAACGGGTTGTGTTGCCCCTGAGGCTCCTCCGCGTCGCCAACGAGCCTCCCGTCGTACCAAGACGCTTTTTCCAGATCGTCGTCGCCGATGTTGTTGTTGGCGTTGAGGAGCTGCTCGGACAGCGCCGCCGAGAATATGTAGCTGGCAGCCGCCACGTCGTGGTGGTCGCCGCCGCCGCCGCCGCCGCCATTGACCTGCTGCTCGCCATTCTCCATGGCGAAGAGCGGGCTGGGCGGCACGCTGTCCTCCGCTACGTGGCCGTGGTTGTAGTGGACGGAGCTCCTCTTGCGATCGTCTCCGCCCGAGCAGTGGTGAGGCTGACCTTTGTTTGATGACGACAACAGCAGGGGGCGCTCCTCCTCTCCGGACGGACTCAGAGCCACCGAGGGGACGGAGATGGCCAGGCTGGACAGAGGGGCCGACGTCTCTGAGGGAGGAGAGCCCGGAGTTGCCAGGGAGACCTGGGAGTCGGCAGACAGACAAGGCGGGGTCGTCGCCGAGGAGTCGATCCTGCGGGGAATAAGACGCTGATGGATTGGTTTTCCACAGTAATGCAGTGGAGTTTATTCTAGCGCAGGGCCGGGCAAACTCTTTGACCGGTGGGGCCGCAATGGCTTCTACAATTTGACAGAGGGGGGAGCCGGAGCAGCAGCAGACGGATGCAGTGTTTTGGTGATGAGCCACCTCATAGGAGGCAGAATATATCATGGGCTATGTGGAAAACACGGTGCTTTAATGTCAATTGAAAATGAACCAAAGCAAAGTTACAACAAAATCAGTGACTCTTAAAACACTGAAAATTATTGATTATGATTATTAATATTATTATTTCTTCAAGTTTGGCGGGCTGGATTAAAAATCTTAATAGGCTGCATATGGCCCCAGGTCGTAGTTAGCCTGTTGTAGTGGGTACACTCTACGTACTCAACATAAGATATATATATAAGTTATTTGCAGATGGACTTTAACTGACGCACAGCAGTCACACGACAAATTTGTTCAAGAAAAAATGAAGAAATTTTTTTTTTTTTTAAATAAAGTTTCAGCAATCAAGTGCAAAAAGTGGTGCAAAAACACAAATTCTCCAAAGTGGCACTCAAGCAACGGCTGATACTCTCAAACAGATCGGAACATTAAACATCCTTCTAAGCACATTTTTAAATGGGAAACTTGGACATTGTGTCCAAGATAACGTATCATTAAAAAGCTTTAACCGGCCGCATATGGCCCCCGGGCCATAGTTTGCCCATGTGTGTTCTAACCCCACTTACCACCTGGTGAAGGTCCGTATCCTTGTCAGGAAGGACAAAGGTCACGAATGGAAAAGGTTGCAACCTTGTCACACTGCTATCGCGCTACTCATATTCAGTACTTGAACACATATATATATAAAATAACAAATATATACGTATGAAAAATACTGAGGCTGGAGTTTTTTTTTCCCCCCTCAAAACTCAAACTAGTTGACAATAACTCTCTGTGATGAGTTTGCAGAGCAGGTACCACCAATACAAAACATGCCCATATGCTTGAGTGTATATTTTTTTAAGACCTGGACACCACCAGCTGTTCTGAAGCGGGTCCATAATAAACCTTCAACAAAACTTCAAAGCAAATGTCATTTTTTTTCAAAGTCTAAACAACAGCTGGTCTCCACTCACTGCCTGAACATCCAGGCGACATCCAACCAGCCTGCAGGGCGCTCGGTTTCAATGTCACAGTGGGCCGGGATTTACTTTGACCTTCGTCTGCTTCCTCTCAGTGGATATACGGTACTGTATGTGTCTCACCTCACTGTCCAAGTGGTTCAGCAAAGTAAAAAGGCTGAGATATCTCATGATCAGGGTGAGGGGCTGGGGTGGGGAAACTGTTTGACTGGCGGGGCCAAGATGGCTTCTAAAATGTGACAGAGGGGCCGGAGCAGCAGCAGGTGGATGGAGTGTTTTGGTGGTGAGCCACCTCACAGGAGGAAAAAAATATATCTTGAGGATATGTAGAAAACATGTTGCTTTAAATGTCAATTGAAAATGAACAACAAACAATCTGTCTTTGAAGCCCCATCTCTATTTAGCTGCTATATATTAAAATATTTATATCAAGGGGTGGGAGTGGGCATGACTAGAGATGCCCACATGAAATTTGGCCATGATTGATGGCTGTTTTCGGTCATTAAGCTAAGTAAAGCTATTTTACGTTACGTGTTTTAGAATGTTCCCTCAGTATCACGTGAAATTATCATGATAGCTTCACGTTATAACGTGAAAATTATCACGTAAAAACATGATAGCTTCACGTTATAACGTGAAAATTATCACGTAAAAACATGATAGTTTTCACGTTATAACATGACCCAGAGCCCGCTTTTCTTTTCTTTTTTTTTTTCTAGGCTGGCAGCAATGCGCTTCTGTACGGAGGAGATGATTCAACAGGTCGTTGGATATTTTAAACCCGACTACTGACCTTCAGCCTCTGTGGTGCCGCTGAGAGTTTAGGCGTTTCTGAATGTACTGGTCCAGGTTGACCGATCATTTATTTACCTTGTCTTTTAAGGCAAGTCCTTTTTGCAGTTGGGTGTGTCGTGGAAGTTCTTTGACAGAGCACTAAAGTCTCTGGTGCCACCGGTGGCATTCAGACGACCCCGGCCGCCCTGTGTGGCACGGCGGCTATTCTCCGGCAATGACATCACTGAGACAGACTCAGTATCAGACAGAACACTGTTGCTCCAGTCATTACTCCAGCTGCAGAGACAGGGAGGGGTTCATTTGAATGGAGACAGGTTTTAGACTGGCCTTTTAGACCATGACATTTCTTTCTTTTTTTTCCTCCCCCCAATCAGATTTATGTACCTGAGCCTATTTTTTTTTCCCTGCTGTATTTCATTGCGGTGACATCACAGTCTGTATGAACGAATCATACAGTCTTCAGTCATCAGTCTTGTACTGATGCAAAAGTAAAAAAAAAAATACAAACCAGGTCCCCGAAAGGGGAAAAGTAAAAAAAAGAGAGAATAGTAGCAAGACGACGATGATGATGCTGCATTCAATTTGGTTTCTAAACGGATTAAATCGTTCTGCCTTTATGCCGCCACAGGTTTCAGACGCAGCATAGAGCGGATGACATCACCGGTGAAAATCTCCAGTGTTGGAACAAAAACTTGTGGGAACGTTTGCACAGAGCAGCTATCTTTATGCTGCATTTTACTGCTTTAGGATGAAAGTGGGTGGACAAATCAATGTGTTCTTTAGTTTTATGAAACATCACTATTATGTAGTTTTTTGTTGTTTTTTTTATGTTACAGGAAACTGCAGTGGTTTTGCGACAGAGAGTGTGTCTTGTGCCAGTCAAGGCACCGACAGTGTCGTCAACTGTAATCAATAAAAAAACACCTGCAGTCCGTTTTCTCCCAGTTGCCACTGATGCATGACTCAGCAGTTTTATCCTCTTGTATTTGGTCATATTTGCACTCTGAGTCAGTTTGTTGGATGACTTGTGGAGGATTGTATGTGTTGGTTTATAGAGACTAAAAATAACATTCTGCTCAACCCCAAGCCAGACATCCACAATGCTTCTTCCAGCAAAATAAATACTTCCTTTTCTAATCGGCACTCAACTATATGCGACATGCATAGACTTGACTTAAAGCCACATAAAAAAAAATCTCACAGCGTGAAAAAAAACACAATACTACTAATTTCCGCAAGAACACTCCGGTTGCATCCAATGACATGTACAGACTCAGTGAGCTCCGACGCCTCGGGCGATGATATCTTCTTATGAGCTACCACACAATCACCGGAGTCGATGATTACACGTTGATGATGACAAAACATATCGTTATTTTTCCCGCAGGAATGTTGATGGAGCACCTTAGCTGACTTTGAAAAGCCAGTCATGTATTTTCACATGCGGAGTTGATTCTCGTCAATGATATACTTTCGACGTGAACATTTGAAATGACTTTTGTTTGACTGAGAACGGCATTGTATTACTTGTTGTCCGTCACTGTCATTTGAGAAGTGGCTTCCACCTCTGAATCGCAAGGCTAAACATTCCACGGCAAGATCCCATCAAATTGGAAGCGAGCCACCGACGACGACTAAGAGGCGGAGCCTACCTTTGGCTGGAGATGTGTGTGAACGTGGTGGCGTCATGACCAGCTAAGGCATATTTTGTCGTTGAGAAGGTCGTTTCTGACTCCTCCTCAGCTGCATGCATATTCGTCCCATTACATTGCTGCATACACAGAAAAGAAAAACACAACAGACGTGAGTGAACTCAGTGAATGTGATTTGTTGGGATTTGCTCCATTACCATTTCATGAGGGGTGAAAAAAAAATCAACAGCATACGTTTACAAGCTGCAAATCTTGAAGAGGCAAATTGGAAGTCGGACGTCCTCGAGTGGAGCTCGCCTGGTTGTGGCCGTTACAAGTGCCGCTCTTGTTTCTCTTGTTTTTCAGGCTCTGCCTCAGACGGTCATGGAGCTTCCTCCTCTGCTTCCTGTTTGAAAAGAAGCAAAGCTGATTGTGAGGCAGCCAGACCACAAGTGGAAAATATAAAGGGGCCTAAATGCAATAAAAAGAGAAACATTTAGCCTTTTGTTATCCATTATTTTTATGGCTGGACTGCAATTATTATTAAGTAAATGTTATGTTAAAGTCACTATAGAAAACACTCCATAGTGTTGTTATTATAGCATTCAATAGACCCCAAATTCCTCTTTCAATTGGAATTTCTCTCATCAGAATTCAGCTATATGCAGATGATATCCAGTTTAATGTGACACTTTTTTTAATTAAGGTTTTGTATTGACCTTTTATCTGTCCATGTTAGTAATTTAGTATATACTGATGAATTATTGCATTAATAATTAAATACATTGAGTGTTTTGGTTCTGATTTAGAGTTGCATTGTCTTTGGACAGAGCGGATCTACTCTGGTTCTTCCAACCTCGACGCAAGTGTCACATTTTCACAGGAAAAGTAAGGCACAAATGACTGAAAGATCCTCCATCGGAGAAGACTCGCCATATAGACACAACAAGCTCCAGTGTTCATCCAACGATTCCTCTTCAGCAGATGCATCTAGTTCAGCATGGCTTGTTTACAGACGCCACTAAAACTGTGTAGTTTTGATTTCTGGCAATATTTTAATTGAGTTGCATCGGCCTGAGGGTAACATCTCACTACAAAGAATTAATTTGTGTCAAATACTTGAACACTGGAACAATGTGCGAGCTCTGAATACAGCATCTGCAATAGTTTGATCCCTGTTAGGTCTTTATTATAATTCATTTGTGCTGTTGTCCTTCCAGCATTGTTTCTTCTTCAGAGGATGGGTGCACTATTGACCGTTACAATAAGACACAGGGAGTGAGCTATTAAAGTAAACTGAACATAAAAACGTGACATGAATTACTTTGTTTTGCAGTAGGCAACCACACACATGATTCCAACGACTAGGAGTGCAATGCAGATTCCTGTTATTGTTAAAATACGTTTCTGATACAGCTCCTCAGCTTCTGAAAAAGAGCACAATTTATTCTTTAAAAAAAAAAGAAAGAAAAGAAACTGAAGGTCTTACAATAAGTTTCAGACACAAACATTAACGCACACAAATAAACCAAACCAGGCCAGAACTCAGTAACAATAAGAATCAGTCTCACTTTTCAGCCATAAGTGGGGTAACGCTCAACTAAATAGCTTGAAACATAAATCAAAATTTACTGTTGTAATCTCCTGTCATAATTAACAATAATTGACATGAAATGAGAGATTCCAGAGACATAAAGGGTAAACATGAAAAGCATAGTAATACATTTCTTTCGCGCCGAAAATGTGCATCCTGCCTTTCAAGTTGACAGAAACATAACGGCTATTCTAGTTGTCCATTAACCGACCATTACTTTGTCCATTAGCTGTCCATTAGTTGACTGCACAGCATCTAATTTTGTTGATGAACCAGACCACCAAGACCACAGTCTACTGTCAACCAAAGTGCAACAACGACAGGAGCATTCTTCATGGGATGCAGGGGGTGTCTTTGTTTCTGTAGTGTTTTGTCTGTTTGTTTTTTTTTTTTTTTTTTTTGTCTTGCCTTGCATTGTTTGATTTGATTTTAATTGAATTTCGCCAGAAGAGGCCATATTGATTTTGTGGACTCGTGCGGTAAATGGCTACTGGGTAGGCAAACATATCAAACCGTATTTAATGACAGCAATGTCTAATTCTGAATGGTGCTTTTACTCCACTGGTCACACCACTCAACCTCCCATGGAAAGTTCATTTCATGCAGTTTTTATGCTGGAGGTTGAGTGGTGCACCAGCTCGTTAGCCTTGTGGACCTGCTGGTGGCACCCTGTGGGTTTGCTCACCCAAATCTGTGCTTGACACATAAAGCAGGCCTGAAAGGAACCTACGACCATGTCCCTTTAAGGAGCTTGGGGTTTCTCTTTAAACTTAGACAGGATGGATCAACAGAAGGTTCTGATGAGGACTTTGACAATTGCACATTTCCTTTTTGCAAACAACGTGGTTCTTTTTGGCATCATCAGTCCCTGACAGTTTGCCACAGAGTCTGGAGAAGATCAAGAAAAGGATCAGCGCCTTGAAAACGGTGAACGTTCAAGGCGGTCAAATCTGGTTCTTCAAGCGAAAGACTTCAAGTTCCTTGCAGGTCATAAGAATATGGAGCAGGACACCTTGAAGGGGTAAGAAGCAGACCATTCACTTTGGCCTTCAATGATCTTGTTTTCTCAGTGGATTTGCACAGCAACCCTCAACGATGGTCATGGCACTTTGGCCTTAAAGGAGGAGATTATGGACACAAGCAGATTAAAAAGAGGGTCTTTAAGAGGGTTCCTGGGCTGAGCCTCAGAGGTAAGGTAGGAAAACGACAAAAGCCTCTGACTTTAGTTCACACTGGGAGGACAAGGTCGAAGGCTAGGGATATCCCAGCAGACTGCTCCCAACTCGTTAGTCACTTTAATCTTTTCAAGTCGGAGAGGCGCCACAGAGTTCCTTGAGTCTTTGATCCCAAGTGCCACTTGCCTCCTTAATTCAATAATTAAATCCACAAAATCAATTGAACTATAAATTAGTTTTGATATATTTTTCCACATCTGTCATAACTTAATGAACTACGCATTTGTGAGTCCTAGACAATTTGGACTCATATTGCACTGTAGTGTATTCTCAGCCATCTTGTGTATTCTCGCCCATGTCCTTGTCAGTCAAAGAAGCAGCCTGCTGTTGTCGTTGCACTGGCATCTGACTACAGTGGTTTCTGGTGTGTTGGGTTTTTGGGCTTGTCCATCTGGGAGACAACATTGGTGTATATAGGGTGTCCGTGAACATTTTTAAATAAAATGTATGGGCACTTTATTTTTTGTGTATATGTTTTATTTTGTTTTTCTTTGTTCATGTTCAGCTTTTTAGAACGCCGTGTATGTCCAAACCAATTTGTAGTCATAGAGGCTAAAATTGCTCGTGCTGCCCTTTATATCCATGGGGATGGATGGCTGGATGGATGGATTAATGGATGGATAGATGGATGGATGGATGGATGGATGGATGGATGGATGGATGGATGGATGGATGGATGGATGGATGGACAGATAATGAGAAAACTGCAAAGGGGTAAAGTTTGAGTTTGAGAGGAGGGTCCAACGCTAAACTTTTAGAAGATTAAAGTGCATTCCCCAAAACTAAACATCAGTGGCAGTGGGAGCCAGTGGTTCCATATATCATTAACGCAGCGACATACAAATTTCAATATATCATCCACATGCAGCATGTTCGATGACAAAAAAAAATAATGCAATACTCCCACATTGCGCCCTAGAGGTAACCATGCTACCTTCTATGATTAGATGGAAGAGGAAGTAGACATACTGTAAAAGCTGGCCATTACATAGGTTTGGCAGCGATCACCGGTAAATTCATCTGGACACCTGAACAGGAAACAATAGGACATGGACAAGAGCAGAAAAGGTGGTTAGTTCATGCAAGAGCAGAACAAAACCCACAAAAGTCATCACTGGTGTTGTCAGGAAAGGTCTGTGAGTTCTACTGATCATTGCAGACTGATTGTTTTTGAGACAGTAATATAATTGTCTACCGTTTCAGGGGTCTACTGAAAATTGCATGTACAATTGGTAGCCGGCCAGCACAACTTTTTCTCGTAACAGCCACTGAGAGCCGCTGAGACAAATATCTACACAGCCCTGATAACAATTAAAGGGGAAGAAATGCAGGTTCCTCACCAATACTTCAGTTAGTCACAAAGTGGCAGCTCTCCTGGGTTTCACGTACGAGAGAAGGTCTTCTAGCCATCAATTTTTCACGTGAAACCAACAACAGTTGCGGCTTCATTTATCATCTTGTACAAAAGTGGGAGTGCGGTATTTTGGTTTTGTCAGGGGATAGCGGGTGATGAGGTTTAATGGAGAGAGCAGCAGTTCGTATCTTCTAACTACCTTGGCAGGATGGATGAGATGTAATGGGATGAAAGTACATGCAAATTCCAGTTTATTACTCCGACAAAGGGAAGAGTTCCCAGTCCAGGGACAGGGTCAAGAAATAGCTCCGCTGATTTTTACCACTGCGTAAAGGGAGAATGGATTGTTCTTTGACAGGGTGAAACACCAGCAATGACGAAATGTGGGATTGAGTACAGTTGTGTTCACATACGTTTTGGATCTGAGACTTTCTTAAGCACAGCTCGTTCACACCGGTGCCCAGTAAATCCCGCCAAGCACCTGGTTCATGGGCAGAAAGGAAAACAGAACACAAGACTGACTGACTAAATGCACAGGAACCAAACACACACACAAGCACATACAAACACACACACACACAAACAAAAACAAGAACCAACAAATGAAACTCAAATAGGCAAAAACAAAGTAAAAAAACAAAACAAAAAACTGAAACAACACAGATTTTGGACCAGTGTTTTGCACTTCATCCATCTTACAACCTCAAATAACATTGCCAGCAATCCTCCCTGGGACCTGATTCAACATCTTCCAAATTGACTTAAACTGCTGTTTGACTACTTTTGTCAAGACATGGTTAAGAGGGAACCTGCCTATAAAAAGGACAAAACTCCAATGTTCGTAAAAATAGAAAGAACATTTTGCACAGAGCTGAGTTCTGTATTGTCTAACAAATGTCTAGTTCCCATTGTCTTGACTCGTCTTCCTCTCTGTCCAGACAATTCTCAGAATGTTGGAGAGCGCAGTCGTTAATCAGCAATTTATTGGGCCATTCTGCTGGCGAATGGATCGCTCTAGATTGTTGTGCGATAGAACTCCTACCCCACCGATACCGTAAATGATGTTGTCCTTTGTGGCTGACCAATAATGAGGATGAGAACTCATGCTGCTGTCCAAGTAGGAAATCAACTAAAGGATCAATTGTGCTTGACTTTGGATGCGAATTTAACCGGAGACACAAGGCTCTGATATATATATATTCTGTGAATTGTTCAACTCTTGCATCATATTTTGGAATTACTCCATTGCAGATGAAAGTTGTAGAGACTGCAATTGTCAAAAAAAAAAAAGTGCACATAACACACAGTACAAGCAAAACATGGCAGTAGGAGCAGAAGCGAAAGTGCTCAAAGGCAAATTTCAACCTTTATTCTTTCAAAGTTAAAGCTTTCAAAGCTGCAAGCAGTGCGCGTCGTTGATTGTGTGAATGGAATCTGTGAAAAGGGAGGTTTTGATTGCTTAGGAAAGCTTAATATAACATTATGACAAAGGGAGGCCTCCAGTTCAGACATCCGTGTTTGTTGTGAACATACAGAACAGTCGAGGCCTTTGTGCTGCTAATGAGCAGATGGATTCCACGGGCATGCCCAGACCAAACACAAGCTTACAAGTCTATTTGCATGCTTCACACAAGTGACCTGTGTTTCCCCAAAGAGGAATTCAAACACCTAGAGAGCAGAACTCAACAGACTTTGACTCTGCTTGTGTGCGATGTTCAGTGTTTTCCTCCCAGCCTCCACCTCTCATCCCAAAGGCTTCTCCAGTTTTATTGTTCTCAAAAGCAAATGCTTGATAAAATAAATTCACAAAAGTTGGGATCTTTGTCTTGAGTTACTTTTTTTTTTTTTTGCTTTAACATTTAATTTGAATTACTTCAAGAAAAATTCTAAATGAATGTGTATTTATTGCAGTTATTCAAACTGGAAAAACGAACTAGCCCATGAAACATAGTGCTTTTCACGTGTGTATTTGCTCAACACGTCTAATATGCAAATACAATGCAAAGCAGAGTTGTAACCGCTGGGACTCTGTCACAACATCATCCAACATGATCCCATCTACTGTGTCCTTGAGGCAGATGAGCTGCAGAGTTGTGACATATACCCCGCTGTCTATGTCATCATACCTGCAGAGGAACTTGGTGCTGCCTGGCATGATTTCAAGAGTGAAGCACTCCCCTCCATTAACACAGTAGTTCCTCTGGCTGTCGCTGCAGCGTGTCACATGACTGGAGGACTTGGATGTGGTGACGGCGACGGTGCTGGTGGCGGCTGTGAAAGACATTGACGTTAATTGGTGCGGCGATGGGAACACAGGCGCACCTGCACTCAAAACACAAAGGATCCCGTCTGTCTTGACTTGGTTGGAACGTAAGGAAAATGGCCTCTAAACTGATCATGTCATCATCATCATCATCATCATCATAATCTCTGGTGGTAAAATGGCTCCTGCAAAGACAGAAGGTGAGGCACATCTGCACAAATGCAATTTAAAAAATATATGGTAAGGGAATAAGCAGGACAAAGCGTGTTATTGAAATGAAATGAACCATTATGAAGACCAAACTCGTGAAAGTTGCATCACATCTCCATTGAGCTGAAGGCAGAAGGCACAAACAACAAGCTGGATTTTTTTTTTTTTCAACAGTTAGATGTCTTGACTGACACGTTGAAGATTATGTTTTATCCCTGTAGGCACAGTGACCACTGAGGCTCTCGCAATGGCAGACGGACATAAACTGCATCTAATCCTAGTCCGGCAGAGACTTCATTCAGAATTGATGTCACTTTGTTCATTCTCCTGATATGAAATGTGACTGCAGTCACTGGATGGATGGTTATGAGTTATATTACAGAGGCCGGAACGATTGACCTCAAATCATCTCTGAAGAGAAACAAACACATCTTGTAAGAGTGGGATTATCCTTAAACACAACAAAGGTTTAGAGAGGCCAGGTAGGAATTATGATTTAAGACTATCTGAGGTCTTAATGCAATATTTGTGCAATCCTTCTAACCAACTTGTAGTTGGCTTAAACTACACGGCTTGAATTACAAGGCTGTGCAATTTATTTTCATTTTTTTTCTCGGAAAATAAAATGGCATGTTTCCAAAAATGACCACTGAGGCAAATTAAGGAATAATAAAGTTTGCTGAACTATTAAGTAGCTACTATTTTGTCATTTGCCATTAGGTCGTTGGTGATTTTAGTCATCATTAAACCAGATTTAGACTTAATCAAAATTTTAATACTAACTAAAACTGTTACAATACCGTTAAAGGCTCTAAAACTGCTGCTGTCCATAAGTATGTGTTCACAAAACATCATCATCCTCTTTCAGCCCAAACCGAAATGAAAAATGAGCGCCTGAACTTCAACAACAAATCCCAAATCCCTTAAGCCAAGTGATGAATACGAGAGTAAGTAAAACCCGTTAAAAGCTTTGGTCAGATTGACAAAAAGTGCGGAGCCCCTGCTGCCCCTTGGTTATATGATGTAAACCAACAAATGACAGGGTTGCATGTCATCACCAGACAAAAGCCTGTAATCTAAACCTGCGGTTGCTCAAGCCTCGTGTCTGACTCGTGTTGCTTCGGCTCCGACAAACCCATCATCCTGGAAAAAACATCTTCTTTGATGTTGAATGTAATGCTCGGCTTTGTGTGTCTTTTAGAAGGAGGCTGATGAGATTTTACGTTGCAGAAACTCCCTTTGTTGTGAACCCTGCTGTTTGACACTTTGACGGGGGGGTTTTGCAAGTTGCAGTTTGTTACAAAACACAGAAAAATACCAAAGTTTTTAGAAAGCGAAAACCACAAAAGGATGTTACGGTCAAGTGAATGTCAACATATTCAGACTTGTTGTTATGCATGTAAATATTGTGGCTGTAAGCACAGTAAACATAGCATTCACACATGTGGTTCCCTCTTTCTAATAATGTCCAAAAGTTGTTTTTTTTGCGAAAACAACAACTGTCACACTTCACCCTGGTCACAGAATGTGGAGAGGAATTAAACTTCTATTTGGTCCATATGGAATCAAAATGCAGACTTTCGATAATGCCAGCAATCAATAATTCATTCGTCATCACCGGAAGAACGTACATTTCATTATCCAATTTAACAATCATTCATTCCTAGAAGAAAACAACGTCATCATGAAAGTCAAGTGCAAAGACTCAGCACCAAAAGAAAAAGAATGTACAAAGAAGAATGCAAAATGTGATTTTGTATCTAAATCATTTTGTGTGAGCTTTCAAGGAGTCGACCCTGCTTGGCATTTATAGGAACTTTGATTGGAAAAAATTGCATTTTTTTCCAGCGAGGGTCTTGTTTGCTGTGTCAAAGAATTTATAATCATCACAAGTCAGTCAACTGTGACATTATAGCCCTCTGTTGGCAGCTTTACTCCTGCAGTGTGTGTATTTTAATGACATCCTGTCAAGGATTCCTGGAACTTGACAACGACTTGTATCAAAATTAATAACGCAGAGACTCAATTACCTTCATAACGAGACACGGATGATATGTTCCACTGTACAGACTTTCCTAACTTGGAACACGCATTAATTGGCTTCCGATAGGCAAACACATTAAATTTGGATTTAAAGGTACAGTGTGTAAAATTCTGCCATCAAGTGGTCAGATTTTACATTGCAGCGCTCATTTGCTCACCTTCCTTTCCCAAGCTAGCCAGTGAACTACGGTGGTCTGCGCACACAAACTTGGGTTACTTTGTCCACCTTCTTCTTCGTTGGTTTATTTCAGAATGCCAGCGTTCACCCTAAATACGAAACGTGCTGGATTGTCCATATCAGGCTTCCTTAGAAATATAGCAATACATAGAGCCCCTTGGAAAATCGTAAATCAGGCCAAATTTTACACACTGGACCTTGATTAGTTGTAAAGATCAGTTGTAAAGAACTTTGACAGGTGGGAGCTCCTCACGTGCTCTTGTCCTTTCTCTCCTTTTAAGGCTTCTTGCAACTAAAAGTATCCACGCTTGTGATCTACGTGGCTGTATGGTTGACACTGACCCTTTTTGACTCGATCATCTTTGATCAGCCAACCCACACACAGAGCAATAAATCCCAGTGATGTGACTAAAAGACAGGATTAGCGGCTTGTTTTCCCCCCAGCTGGCAGAGGAATGACGGGGGCATCAATTAGCCTCTGGCAGGATCTGACCTTGAAATGGACCACAGGCAGAGATAACAGGAAGTCTCCCCGTACCGCAGCCTGCCTTTGGACTTTTTGTCCCAGATCCTTTATTGATTTTTCACTATTTCATGCGACTGGAAATGCACCTCGGTACATTCAAGGATTCCATATTGTGAGCAGCCGTCTCTTCTCCTCTCTTCTCTTACTCTCTCTGCACTATTTCATAAACTGATTTGCTGAATGATTGCGCAGCTGATAAAGAAAGTACTTGTCTATCTATCCATCTATCTATCCATGTCCGAAAACGATCGCAGTTGTACCGCGAGGACGCCCATTCACGGCGGTTATAGTCTAAGGGATCATCAATAGTTAAAGAGAAAGATGTGATGGTTGGAGTAGTAACTCTACTAGCATCGAGGGTGATGTCAGCATGAGTGGAACGTCCATGTCGTGCGCACCTATCTGTGTAGCAATACTTCAGAGGCTTAGTCATGGGCCTCCACGACCCACTGCAAGCCACAACGTGCCTGCTTACGCATGAGGGCCTGGAAGAATAACTTCCCAGCCGCGTTGAAAAGCAAATGGCGTGAATCTGAAGAATAACCTGAATGTATTTTATTTGCATTTTTGGCAAAAGAAAAAAAGAAATCAGCCTATTATGGGGATGTTGAAGAGTGAGCACCAAGGTTAAGCAGACTGGGACAAAGGACACAGTGGAAGGGTGCAAGGATGGAAGGGCCACTAATCCAAGTAGCTTTCACTTGAATTAGCGTAGGGTACTTACAGAATGTCGGGATGACAATGTTGTTTGATTCCTGCGTGGTCTGCGGGGGAGGAGTCTGCTTGGGATACCCGCCATTGTATTTCAGGGTGACGGAGGGATCGGACTGAGTCGCCCGCGGAGGCTGGGGCGCGTACGGCCGCCGCGTAGACCTGCCGTCCTCCACAAAAACGTCCGGATGCCCCTGAGTAGCACCACCGGCAGCGGTGGAGGAGGAGGAGGTAGAGGAGGAAGTGGTTAAGGAGGCGGTGGACGAGGAGGAAGCGGTCGAGCGAGGGCTCGTCGGTCCAAACGTGGGCTCGGCCGACACCATGATGATCGGGTCCTGTCCGATCCGCTTGGGGTCGAGGTGCGTGGGCGGCTCGTACTCAAAGATCTTATCCACAAAGACCCACTTGAGGCCGGCGGTGCACAGGGCCAGGCTGAGCAGGCAGGCCAGGATGGGCAGGATGCAGATCTTCTCTGAGTGCAGGCAGTTGTTGACCTGCTCCATCTGCACGCACACGCAGCAGGCTCCCGGCAAGGCCACCATCGCCGCAGCTCCCAAACGCCCCCCATCATCACCATCATCACCACCATCACCATCTCCTGCCGTCCCCTCGGCCCTCTCCTCCTCTTTCTCCTCCTCCTCCTCCTCCTTCTCTCCGCTCTCTCCAGCTGCCTCCTCTGTCTCCTCTGGTTTCTCCTTGGGGAACTGTCCGGTGTCGACGGTACAGTTGGTGGGGGAGGTCGAACCGGGAGGGGGAGTCGGTCCGGCGGACTGGTCCTCCATTCCCTCAGTCATCCTTTCTCCCTCTCTCTCTCTCTCTTCTCACTGCAGAAAAAAAAAAGGTTCTCTGGAACAAAAAAAACCCCTCGCTGATTCACCACTCAGGGCATCGCACGGTGACTTTTGAGTCACCGGTTCCCTTCACCAGTTCTTCTTTTCCCCCATGTGGAGGGTTGCAGATTCAGGGCCCTGGGGGGGCGAAGGGGGGGGGGGGTGGGGGGTGGTTGGGTAGGGGCTGGGGGGAGGGAGTGAGGGGGTCGGATGCCCTTCTGGCAGTGAGTTGGTCGTCGTTAGCAGCGTGGGACGAGCGCGGTAAGCCTTTCAGAACACAGGGGGGAAACGTTCGCGACTCATTGCTGCTTGGCAGGATGCACCGTCACAAGTTAGATGGAAGCGTCGTCGTTCCTGCAGGGCAACAAAAACCAAGCAAAGAGAAAACAAACAAAAAAAGATTTTCTCTCTCTGTCTTTTTTCTTTTTGCCGCAGTGTAACTGCGAGAAGGGCGTCCAGACACGCAGGCGAACTCACTCACCTGAGTGCTCGGGCTGAAGGGCCGACGGCAGCTGCGGCAGCTGCAGCAAAGAGGTGGAGGATGAGGAGGAAGAGGAGGAGGAGGACAGGACGGCCCGGCGCTGCAGTGGCAGGAAAGACATTGCTGCCTCGCTCGCAGGTCCTCGCGGTCGCCGAAAGGCTGAATCATCAGGGAGCGGGCAGGTGCCCTTCCTTCCTCTCCAGCTCCGGCCGCGGAAACAGATGAGTAAGGGGAAGTAAAGGGGAGAGAAAGAGAATGACAGGGAGGGAGGGAGGGAGGGAGGAGGAGGAGGAGAAGAAGGGAGGGCTGCAGCAGCACAGAAGGGCAGAGGAGACGGGATACTCCCCTTTTCTCTCCTCCCCTCCCTCCCTCGCCCCTCCTCTCGCAGTCTTTTCTCTCTCTCTCTCTCTCCCTCCTCCTCTCAGAGTGGCAGTGAGAAGGGCAGCCTCTCCGTCTCTCCGCCTCTCTTCCTGTCTTCCTGTCTGGCCGCTACCGCTGCCGCCGCCGCCGTGCGTGCGTGTGTGTGTGTGTGTGTGTGTGCGGCCGCCACCAATCCCGGCGCAAAGCATCCAGCTAAGCAAGTTCTCACTTGATCCAATTAGAGTGCGCGTCAGCGAATCGCAGGCCAGCAAACTGCTGGGAGCCGCCCACCCACCCACCTCTCCCACCCACCCACCGACCCCACCCCACCACCACCACCACCACACCCCCCACTCGAGCACCACTCCCCATTGATTATGCTGATACTGGAGGGTGTGCTTTTTGTCAAGGGGAAGGGAGCCAGGCAGACACATGAGCCACCCCAGGAGGACGCAGCCATTGTGTCCCAGTCATCTCAAGTATCCGCATTCATAACGTTAACGCAATAACAGGGTGAACTGTGATAATAATAATGAATATACTCTGTCCGTCTGTCTCTCTGTCTGCATCATACACACGACCAGTCAAAAGTTTGGACCCACCTTATGAATTTAATGTCTTTTCTTTCATTCTCATGACTATTGATGACAAACATGAAATTATGTAGGAAAAAATATTGAGAAAAACATAAAAACATATTTAGAGTTATTGAACATATTTTTCTTTGCTGCATAATTACATACATCTTGCTCATATATTTGATGTCTTCAGTATCTATCTGCAGTGTACAAAGCTGTGAAGATTAAAAAAAAAATTGCATGAGATGGTGTGACTGTTGACTGGTAGTGTTGTTGTTCCACGGTCGTCAACCTGCACAAGAAAGACAGAGTGGCTCAAATAACCTTAAGACTCGCAGAGTTTTCATGATGAGTCGAATATGAAATCAGAGGGATTTCAAAAGTAAATTTTCCAATGTTTTAAGTAGCAAATGCTGGCAAACGCTGGTCGGAATCATTTGTCCTCGTCCTGCAGAAACCCAGAGAAACTGTGAGGATCCATCACCGAAAAATACCACCAGCACCAGGAGCAGTTTGAATTGAAAATGAATTGATGTGGATCCCGCACTGCAGCATGATACATCTGATCAAACATTTATAGAATAGAACAGAACAGTGTTCGTTCTCAACCAGTGCAACCAGTATGGGGTGAAACTGGCAAAGAGCTGCCTGATTGAATGCATGAGAAAAAAAACACAATTTAACAATACAATAAGAAAAACATTTTCTTAAAAAAAAATATTGGTTTAGGGAAAGGCTGACAAAGCCATGGGACTCATCTAAACACAGGAGACACTTTAAAGTACAGCAATAAGAGAATTTAAATATTCTTTTAAAAAAATTAGAAAAAATAATCTTTAAAAACACTAACAGTAGGTGCAATAGAGTGAGTGATAAACGGCAGCTATTTGTCACTTTGAGAAGGCTGTTTGGCGAACAAGGACATTAAACCAGTTGGTCAATACCTGCAGGCAGCAGCAGCATCGACACGTCGCTGGCTTCACATGTACGTCAGCAATGTGCAAACCTGCTTAATGCCGAGGTGAAGAACGTTGGGGTGCCCTCACCACCGCCGCCCCCTGCAAGGTGTCTGCAGATTCATTCCAAGTGCATTCTGCAGCAAGGCAGCAACCCCCAGAGTCATTAATAAGACATCGCAATGCAGCAGAAGACACAGACAAAACTATTCTGCTCGGCACGCAGGAGCCGAGGCAGGATCCACGAGTTCGCTCTCGATACTCACCGCCCGCTTTATTATACTGCAGCTCAGAATGGTGAAATGACAGAAACAGATGGACGGTGACTGGCAGGTTCTTTTGTTTTCCTTCTGATTTTAGGAGTTGGTGTTTATTATTTGCATGTGCAAAAAAATAAAGACAGACTAAGGATTCAAATTGAAGTTCTATCTTTTCTTTTTTGGGGTGGTGGCACTGATATAAACTGTATAAGTAGCTTGATGAAAAGAAAAAAAAAAAAAACATTACACACAAATCAATTAGCATAAAGGCCGCATTACTGAAAGAAGGAAATCACTCGGTCGTACTTCCGATACCCATTTGCGTATCCAATTTGTCAGATGTCATAGATTTCACGATGGGGGATATTGACCAGAAAAAGTCACGCTTCCACTGCGAGGGCACACGAGTGTGACAGAAAGCCACCAGATGCCAATAAAACTCTTAACTTCCCAACCCCCCCCAAGCACAGGCACTAATTGGCTCGCAGTGCAATCCAAAGTCTTCTTGAGGAGCCGCAGCTTAAACAAGATGAAGACACTCAGAGAGGTCAGGTCAGCCGCACATTGAACATTGACACCGCTGTGACCCTTTTCAATCCGCAGACAGAATTAATACCAGTAATGGTATCCGCGAGAGAGGACTTCCTGTCAGGCCCCTGAATTAGAGACCCTCTTATTGATTACCTTCTCAGCCGCTAAGCCCTCTTTACACGGGAGCCAAAATGAAGAAAAGGCTAAATACATAATCAATGCATCAATAGCTAGGAAATAGCTATTGCTCAATAGTAAAGAAGAAGACTGACCTGACTGAGGTTCTCTGCTTTTCGTCTTCTCTTTAGTTCACTGGGGCACAATTGTGAAATGTCTCCACGCTTTCAATGTTCTATGTCCCTGCAACTGAAACCTGGATGGTCTCACAATGAGAACCACAAGAGACCAAGAGGATGAGTTGACATCAACTCCCATCACCATCACAGGAAGATGAAAAGATTCAACATATATAGACGTATAAAATATATATACACATATAATTTTGTATGTACGTATATATGTATTTATATATGTAAACATATTTTTGTGTGTGTGTATATATATATTTGTGTGTGTGTGTGTGTGTGTGTAGAGATAGATACACACAGAAACATATACGCATACATGCAAATATTTATTTTTTTGTGTATATACTGTATATATAGACCTATATATGCGCACAAAAAAGTGTCTGTGTGTTTCATTGGTTCAGAATAAATATTGGTAATTAATTTTGTTGCTTTTTGAAATGAACATTGGACATTTTCTCCTGTAGGTGAGTTGCGTTTAGACATTTTTCCACGTGAAAGGCAAATCTCAGCACTGGAGCAACTGAATGACTAATGGATTTTACATGCTGAAGCGTATGGGAGAGACACGGCACTCAGTTTTGTAAAAAATTTATAGGTCATGGGCCAGCGACAAACAATAAAAAGAAGGATTAATGGAACTCCAAGCCAACAAAAAAGAAATTATATTCAAACAACTGGGGAAAAAAATAAAAAATAAAAAAAGTTGTCTTTTGTGATTTTCTTTTGTTGTTGTTGCTTTTGGTTTGGTCTATAATAATCAGGGTGACCTACAAAATATTTGTGACCTGAACACTAACAATTAAAATGAGTCAACAGTCATGAGGGCAACAGTCGACGTTGTGCAATCAGTGTAATGAAAAGCTGTGCAGGGCGAGAACTGGCTTGGCCTCTGCTCCTGCGAGAGAAACCAGGATCCGGACACCCGAAGATAATCTGCTTTATCCAGAGTGACGCAATCAAACACAGTCACAACTGGGTACAACGTGTGCAACATCAGGGGAGGAAGGACACTTGAGGATTCAATGAAGTGGAAATAAATTTCTGGTCTGTTACAGAAACGACTGCAATTGTGTTTCTACAGTCATGAGAACTTATGAGCGGCTCCTGTGAACCCGCAGCAACCTTATCAACAGTTTTGCCGTGTGTCCAGATATTTCCGGTCTTATTTGTGGTGGAGGAGGGAAGCAGGACAAAGAGACCGACGGAGGAGCTGCTTTTGAATATTTTCCTTTTTCCGAGTGTCGGTCGGATGCTGATGCTGCAACTCTGGAGCTCTGGAACAGTCGTCCAGGCACCGTCAGATCTGCTGAGTCATTAAAAGCACAGCTTTTAAAACAGCAGCCTTTATTCTTATTTTTTTTGACCTGAATGAGATTTTATTTCAAGGGCAGAGATTTTTTTTCCTTTTTGTATATTATGTGCTTTTCTTATTAAGCACTTTGTAGTAAACTCATTGTTTAAATCATGTGCGTGTGCTAATGCTGATTTGTATGATTATTTGTTTTGTAAAAGTTAAAAATAACAAAAACCCAAGAAAAGAAACATTGTGACTGTCTTATTACATTTTAAGTTGTGTCATTTGTCAAATATGTCTTTCAAGTCTTGATCAAGTCTTGATCATGTCCACAATGCTACCTTGTCTTCTCAAAGATGAGAAGAAATAGTGTTGTTTCAAACAACAACATGTAGGTGTGATGGCTATCTTCATCTTCAATGAGGTTTCTCAGTTGGTACATGAAGGATTGTGTTTAGGACATTGGAACAATGTGTTACACACTCACTGTCTGAGGGATGGGGGGGAAGAAGCAACAAAAACACTGCAGTTCTCACAGATCTATATGGTTTATCTTCACACACACACACATATTCCCTTTTACATCCTAGAATTAGTGAAAATTAACAGGTTAGAAACCGTATCTTGCATATAAAGAAGTGCATCAACATGGAAACTGTGTCAAAACGTACATTTTGATGATAATTTGTGCCAAAATCTTCATCAAAACACAATCATCAAAAAAAAAATAGAGCTCCTTATATATGAGATATAACGGTCCACATGGTCAGGATTTACTGAGACGACTCCCGAGCACGACAAAGACTCCCACCTGACACACAAACAGCTTTGAAGTGGAGACGTGAGCACCACAGTGACAGTTTTCAGTTTCACTTCAACTCCTGAGGGAAACTCGGGCCTCAAGTCAACTCGCTTATCTTACCGTTTCCTATTGTTTCTGCCCGTTTGCTGCTTCAGTAACAGTGAGGTGACACTCGTTTTCAAAGTGGAGGGCAGAAAGGCTCTCAGTTTCATTATTCTCCATCATGAAAAAGTGACGATTATAAAAAGACGAACAAACAAAATCAATTCAAAGCTGCTGCTGCTGCTGCTGCTGCTGCTGCTGCTGCATTTGATTCAAATTTAGAGGATAGACTTCAGCTGCGCTGGAGTTTCTCCCTTCAATGCGACGCTTTGGCGGCACACATGGGCTGTTATTGTTGCTCATGGCGATGACCTCACGGGCCAAAAGTTTCTGCCGACGTGACGGCGATGTTATCGTCGACAGTTTCGACAGCGATTCCGCACCGCTTGTCCGGACACATCTGGAATGTGACCAAAGGCATTGCGTAGGAATTTATTTGTGAGGTATTCCTAAACATTCTGGTATTTATTATTAATATTTATTTGGTTTTGGTATTGAAATTTTTGTGTTTTTTTTTTGGATTTACCTGTGAGAAATTAAAAAAAAAAAAAAAAAAAATTCCACAGTGTTTAGAATAGTTTTAAAATGGCTCTCTGGTGTCGGAACGCAGCGGCGTGCGTCGCGTGTCTGGATTGGAAGCGACGAGAACGACGGGGCGGCGACGGCTTCTTCTTCTACATGAAGAACTGAGCCACCAGGTTGGCCACCCCCAGCAGGATGAGGGCGCTGTGGAAGAGCACGGAGGGCCAGCGCAGCAGGCCCTGCCTCCTCAGCGAGATCATGTGCACTAAGGCAGGGAAGACAAAGACCAGAGCCAGGCCGCACGTCGCTCCGGAGAACCTGCACGGGAGGCACGCACGCCGTCAGCCACTCTGGTGTCAGGTGTACACGTCAATGTGCTTTTTCTGAACTGAATGCAGTTTGTGTTTTGAATTTTTTTTTTTTTTAAAAAGTAAAAAAAAAAATACTATAATAATTAAAAAAAACAAAAAAAAACAAATACTATATATGAAAAAACACATCCAAAATATCTGAAATAGAACAAATAAGAGCGTATCATAGATTAGGGATGCACAGGTACCGATACCAGTATCAGGTATCGGTACCGATACTAGGGTTGAGTACTCTACTTGTACTACCTTGTAATACCTTGAACTACCTTGTTATACCTGCTGATACCACAACACCAATACCAGTTGTATATGCATGTATGCATGAAAATGTTGTTAAAGTTGTGTTTTGTACTGCAGTGAAACTTCATCGAGAAAAACACGCTGAGAATTGTTGTTCAAACCACAGAACATCTGTGGAAATGGTATCAGTGAGCACTGAAATGAAAGTACTCGTACTCGACTCGCTCTTTAAAAGAGTGGCACTGGTGCATCCCTGTCATGGATGGTGCCAGGTGACAGGAAACCATCAACCCAACAGACACGGTGCTGCTGTGGGGGTTTTACTACTTGGCCAATCAACCTAATTGTGCGCAGTGTGTCGGCACGTGACACGAGAAACACTTTGGCAATAAGCCTTTGGTGGACATTTGTCCAGTTCCTCTGTATATTTAAAGAGTGTTCAGTGTTCAGTGCCCCCCTCCCCCCCTCCCGTTGAAGGTGGTCGGCGGTGACAAGGTACCTGATGATGGATCCGATGTTGGGATAAAACTTGGCCATCAGGACACCAGACCCCACAATGAGGACGTTCAACGCCAGAACATGGAAGAAGCTGAAGGCAAAACACAGAATTTCAGTTGAGTTGATTTCAGTTCTCCTAAATCCTCTTAGAAACGTCTATGCTATAAACACATTGAGTTGCATCAGAGTACTTTCATTGCGCAGGATGAATTCATCTGGTAATGACAACAACTTTATGCATCACCGTGCCACACCGGTGATTCACAGCCAAATTCCGCCGCCACTGACTCACGTTCCTATTGCGCTGCTGTTGTTGTTGCGAGGCTCCATGTGATTACGCCGACTAGAATTTCCCACTGACATACTTTTTTGTTTTTTTTTTTTTTTAGCAACAGCAAAGCAGTCAACTGAACTGGTTTCACCGTCACAAATACAGATTCCAAACAGAAGCAAAATAAAGAACGAGGTCCACAACCATGGTGGAACTGAAGGTCGACTATTGAAGAGATAGGTAGATAGATAGATAGATAGATAGATAGATAGATAGATAGATAGATAGATAGATAGATAGATATTATAAAGCTAAATTCCACAGTGCATCTTTTTATTTAGCGACATTTTCTTATGAACACGAGGGAAAGTAGCATGATAAGGTCTGCAGTATGAGCTACGAGCAACAGCACAAAGAGGTGCGTGTAATTACTCTCCCTACCACAAGAGGGCAGCAAGAGCTTCATTCTGCAGTTGCTCCATGACAGAGTCCAGGAGTCCAGCACACAGACTGAGGCACAGCTGCTGCTGCTGCTGCTGCTGCTGCTGCTGCTGCTGCTGCTGCCCGAGGCAGCCAAACAATTTTTATTATCAAATATTTTTCTGTCAATATATTTTGAACACCTTTTGAAATCATTTTTTACCACTACCAATAGTTGTATCTCATCTAAAGAAAAAATAACCCCAACAACAACAACAACAACAACAATAATGTGATTCTGGTCTCGGCCTCATTCGTCCGTAGCAAAAATCCAAACCAGTTATACTGGAAAGGATCAGTGAGGATCATGACTCTGCTTTTCGAATATGTGAGGAATGCCAGTGAGAAGCTCCTCCCTCGGTTACCTGGGGTAATAGTTGCCAAATATCTGTCCCATCAGCTGCACCCGCACCAGGTAGCCCAGCAGGGGGTAGACGGTGACCATCTGGAAGAGCAAGAAGGTCCGAGCCACAAACACCATCACGTCGCTACTGGGGAAGTTGTCCAGGAAGTTCTGTGGAGGAAAAGAGAGCATGTGTGAAGTTTGTCTGTCGACCCGGTCAAGTGATATTTTCATTTTGTCAGTTTAATTTTAGATTGTTTGTTTTTTTGTAGATTATTCCCAAGTCCTTTTTTTTCATATATATATATATATAATTTTCTCTCTCTTTCTCTTTCAGTAACAAAGGAAAGTAGTTTTCATTGTTGCAAAAGATTGTGCCATGTTATCAATAAAGGTTAAAGGTCTAAACAATAGTAGTTTAAAATGGAGAAAGCTAAAAAAAAATATATATATACAATAACTGTGCAACAAAAGGGAATCTATGGAAAATCTCACTGGTTCAATGCAGTCTTTGGAGAGAGGCGGTGAGGGAAACGCAGCAAAGATCAGCACTCCAACGTACAGGTAGGTCAGTCCTACCAGGAGATAAGCCACCGACAGGTCCCGCACCTGCAGAAAATAAAATAATATTAAAAAATAACGCATTCATCAGTCAGCCGGCAAACACTTGGCACTTTCTTTGGAAACAATTTTGCAAGATTCAGTAAAACCAAACAAACTGGACTAAGCCAGAGATGGTGTCACTCTGAACCAGGCTTACATTGTTCTCCTGGTTCTTGTTGCTCTTCATGATGGTAATGACGCAGTTGTGTATGAAGAAGGCCAAAGTGAGAACGCCGGTCAACTGGGGGAAGAGAAGTCGGAACTCTGGAACAAGAAGGTAAGAATTACCGGAGAGCCGCTCCAGCAAATACGAGCACCCGAAGTGAAAATGTTGAGTGGAGGCCATTCAGTGGTTTCATCTTTTTTTGTAAGATCATGTAAAGAAAGAAATACTGCTACCAAGTTGAAGAAAAACGACAGATCTTTACACATTACTCGTCATTTCATCAACGTCAGTTTCACATTGATGAAAAAAAATTGTCATTTTTAAGTGTTGGAGAGGTTCATCACCCCAGGCTCATCGTGTCTGTTGTTTATTTATATTGCGCCCTGTCATTAATTAAATTTAATCATCTGATGTTTGCCAACTGGTGACTCAGCGTCCTGCCGCAGTGGCTGCAGATACAACAGGACGACACTGAAATGCTCTTCACATGTCTTTCCTTGAAAAAAAAAAAAAAATACATGCAGGATGCTGGGAAAGGTGGCGCTGCTGCAGTGTGCAGGAGGTTCACCTGGGACGTAGAACTGGCTGGAGTCAATCCAGTGGAAGTCCAGGTGGAACCCCAGGCGGACTGCTTTGACGGTGACCAGGGTGAGAAGGTAGATGACCGAAATGGTGCCTGAAGTGACAGAGAGTAAAAACTTCAATTAAAAAAACACTACAACTAGATGCATTATGGCCTTGTGTTAATGTCCAGCTACTCAAAACCAACTGAAGACCTCCTGGGAATACATGACTGGAAGTGTACATGAAAAAAGGCTTCTTCTTTGAACTTTTTACCTTGTATTATTCATCCGTTATGATCCGTTACGCTTCAAGTTAATGCTAGACTCTGAACATTCCCACTTTAACATCAGAATATATTAACAGAGTTACACAGCGACCATGGTGAGTGATGTCAAGCTATTAAGTGCAGATTGTAATGAAGGGACATTGAAATAAAAACCTAACTGCAGGCCTAAAGCTGACAACTCAAATAGCAAGCGGCGGCTGGCGGCTTCTTACCCAAGAAGGTGAACCTGGCGAAGAAGGAGGCCGAGCGGAAGCACAGCAGCGGCAGCAGCAGGATGATGAGGTAGAGCGGGACCGTGTTGGTTTTGCTCCACCACTGCTCGAACGAGGTGCCATTTCCGCCAGTGCTGACCAACGGGACGATCATGGAGTGGTTGTCTCCAGGTTGAGTGTTTGGGAACGGACAAATGACTGCGGAGCAAAGAGACGTTTGGAAAGAAAGAAGCTGAGAGATTAAAAAAAACAATATTTCTCCTCGACATTTTTTCTCCAATGCCCAACGATGAGGTCGCCGAGGTGACTTACCTCGATCAGAGCCATTCGTGCCGAACTCGGAATCCGACATGCTGACGTTATGAGCGTAGTCTGCAGATAGGAGACAATTGAGCTGCTTCACAACTGGAAATTCAAACGGCTGCAGCACAAAAGTGACGGAAAGTGTCAATTTTCCTGGGATCATTGTTGTTTGTCTGTTGCTGGACAGCAACTAATTGTCTTGCTTTCATTGCAAGGTGGCCTGGGAGCCATATTAATATATAAAACATACATATGATCACTACTTTAGCAACAACTACTGATTTTTTATTATCATTATTTCACAATTTCACCAAAAAGCATCAGTAGCAGCTGGATTGCAACTCACTGTAGATGAACTGGCCCGTGTTGAAGAGAAAATTGGACATGAGGACCCAGTAGACCACCATGGCGCCGATGAGCGACACCATAGAAAAGACCAGACTGGACCACTGGCCAAACTTGCCAAAGTAATACTTGCAAACGTCAGGGAACTCCCAGTCTGTCGTGTCCACATAGGCTGGACAATAAAGACAAACACAGCAGTTCAAATGTACTTCAACTGTAATACGGTAGTTTTTTACTAATAATTACAGTGAAACTTGCCAATAAGCTCCTTTTTTTTTTTTTAATGTGAAAAAATGCTCGGTATCCGTGAAAAGGTGAATAAATAACATAAAAAGGCAAAGTTTTTAATTAAAGTTTGCAAATGAATACTTTCAGTCGAGCAAATGGTGCAGTTTAAAGACAAAACACAGTGCAGGATGACAGTGACAGGCTATATATTGATTTTAATCAAGTTGCTCGGCTAAATCGGGGACTTTTCGGAGGAACGACCTCATCCGTCGACAGAAGCATTCCAAGCAGACTCGTGCATTTGAAAATTCCAAAACCTCGACTCACGGATAGCCTTTCGTGATTTGAGGACAATGTAACAGCAGTAGAGCATCAGCAGGCCAATGACGACGAGTATAATGATCCCCAGAGTGAAACCGGCCTGAAGGGACAAAGACAACACTGGCTGTTCAGTTTTCAGTTCCATCCCGTCAGCAACAATTCCCGTGCGCGGATGTTCAAATTGCAACGGTTACAAAAAAACACAGCAACTTTAGACATTCCGGGCTTCGCTCCAAGCAAAGGCAAAACTTGGCATGTTGGAAGAATTGAGCGCAGCACCTGTTTGATTCCCCAAGGTATGCTGAGGATGGACGTGCCCATCATCGTGTTCCATATGGCGAAGCTACGACGGGAGAGCGAGCAGAGAAACCGTCAGAACAGGCAGGTGGATCCAAAACCGACGGAGGACATGACCAAGAGGGGGCAGCGCAGCACTCACATGGTGATGATGCTGGGGTTTTTGGAGGTGTGGTCACTGCCGGTGACTTTAAAAGCCGTTCCAAGAGGACTGTAAACGTAGATTTCCTCTGGCGTGGGGATGACGTGGTTGGGAGGACTCTGAAAAGATAAATGATGACATCAATCACTGATGGAATGAACACCTTCAGACAACTCGGCCTGTTTATCTGTGAGCTTCTCTAACCAACCAAAAGAAAGCTGGTTCAACCAATCCCATCACAAAGCAACAAGTCAAGGTTTATTCTGCACTTTTCTGTTGTGCTTCAACCTCCCCAGGCTGCACCGTCCATGTGGCAGAGAACTTACCAGCAGCCTGTCAGAGGAACCCGTCAATCTGCCATAGTAATGGACTCTGCTGTTAAGAATGGCGGCTTCTGCAGAGACTCTCTCCTGAGGGTCGTGATCCACAATGTTCCTGGGTTCCACGTAAAAAGGCCTAGCGGGGCAAAAACACAAAAAAAAACAAAGCAATCTGAAATAAGTGACAGAGGGGACGGTGAAGCTCCGGGAGCCTCGGAGCTCGTTGGACGACTGTGAAATACCAAACTGGATGACAGTTCACACAAAGTCCTAATACGAGAGTGAGACACTCGCAAACACACTCGCAGAGCTGTACTCTTGGTAAGTGCTTGTGAAATGACTTCCAGGAAATCAGACCTGGAGGAAAGGCATCTTGTTTACGACACACCACAGTCAAAATGAAAAACATGCTGGGGATGAATCAGCAATTTTTCATTTTTTTTTATTGATTTAGCCGACCTCGTACTACACTGCTACACACACACACACATATATATATATTGCATAGTACTGTAAAGTACTTCAATCACCCTCATCCGTACTTGCCACTTCTTCACTCTTATTTTTGTAACTCATATCTGCCACTTGCGACTCTCTTCAATTATCTTTTTCACACTTTATCCATTTCTTGGATGCACAATCACATCGGGTTGAATTCAATTGGAAGTAAAATAGCAGTATTTATGTAAATAGAAATAAATAGTGAAGATACACATGAATAGTGCTCATGTTAGTTGTACCTTTTTGGCTTAATGTCCAGGGAATCTGTGGAGCCTCCGTGTGAGAAGTTCTCTCCCGGATGCTCCGAAGTCAGCAGGGGCTGGTAGTCGTTCTCCATGATGCAGCTCTCAAGTTCTATCAACAGCTGTCAACTCTCATCACCTGGCCTGGAGGAAAGGTGCGATAAATAATACACCTTGTTAGATTGGACAAGCCATTGCTATTCACAGCAGATACACACAAGGCGATACAACTAGAGTAAAAAAAAAAAAAAAAAAAAAGAGTGGTTGAGTTTTTGCACAATACGTAGAACAAGTGAGGTTTTAATATTTATATACTATATATGTGACACATAAAGTCTAGTCATGGTGAATTAGTCACATTACGAATGCACAATTATCGTATCAATGCTGAGGCAGCAGTAGCTCACAGTAGGTAGAGCTGGTCGTCCTTTGTATGACCTACACTCTGCTTTTTACTTTGGTGGTCCTGTGGTGAGAGGTTAATAAATAGTAAGGGCTTAAAATGCATTGGAAGCGGATAGATTTTAAATATATAACTGAATGTCTTTTCTTTTATTCTCATGACCATTGGCATTGCAGCTTCTCACTGAAGGCATCAAAACAACGCAAACACGTTTTATATTTCAATTTTTTTCTTTTGCGTTTTTCTTTGCTGCATAATGACATATATATTTCTTCCTATGTCTTCAGTATCTATCTGCAGTGGGAAAAGTTGTAAAGATAGAAATAAAAGAATTTAGAAGGTGAGTCCAAACCTTTGACCAGCAGTGTATACATATATAAATAAAATAAAATAAAATTTTTGTTTTTGTACCAAAAACTTTTTAATTATAGGTCATATCAGGCCATAACAGAAGGGGCAATATTTGATGCTGACGTCAAGGCAAAGAAAAATCACGTGGGCGGGTCATCCGTACGAATCGTCACCCGGCACGAAACAAAATTCTCATTCTTCTCCGTAATACACGTGCTTCAAACAACAAAAAGGAAAACCAATACAGTTGTGTGTAGATAGAGGAACCAGCTCAATACTGCGCTGCTGAGTGGCTGCTGCCTGACTACTGTTCAGATTGTAGTGTCTCATTCAAAAGGCTCCCTCGTTGATTCACTGGACAGGTATCCTGTGGCAGGAAGCCCTCATCAACCATCTGACACGGTGTGGTTTCAATGCGACACTGACTAATCAGACTATAAAAGGAGTGTTTGGGGTTGTTTTTTGTGTGTGTGTGTGTGTTCGTGTCCAGCTTCTTCTTTCGTCCTCGTACACATCTGACGTCGGATGCTATCAACCTGAAGTCCCGTGACAGCAGCGGCACCACTACTACCGGTGCACTTCCCGCTGCTACACAAAACAACACCGTACTTTAAAATAAGCGTCAGAACATTTTTAAAAAAAAACTATATATATATATATATATATATACCGAGTCAAATGTAGAAAAGACGACACTCACTTGAGCAGGAGGCTGTGTCACTCACAACTTTGCTGAGTGTGTTAAAAAAAAAAAAAAAAAAAACTACTCAGTATTTTGTGCTGAATCTGCGAGATGACGCCGCAAGTCCCCGGTTCCCGTCTGCTGGCTGAATTAGCTTCACGTTACCCGTGTCGCCGTTTCCGTAGCAAACAACACAACACAACAACTGCCCCCTCCCTCCCTCGCTCCGACACACACACACACACACACACACACACAGGTGAGTAAACTAAAGCGGTTACCAGAGTTCGCAACGACGCCTTCTCCTCCTCCTCTTTCAGCTCCTTCAGCTTCTTCTGCTTCTTCTGCTTCTTCAGCTTCTTCTGCTCATTCAGCTTCCCAGCTCATCTCAGCATTGCGGTGTCACCAAACGTTCAAAATCCGCTTCTTCTTCTTCTTCTTTCCCCCCCCCCCAAACAACAAAAAAGTGGCTACCTGACAACACACATTAAGTCAGAGCTAACGGGGTGGGATGCTAAAGTAATTCTCCGGGGAAAATTCGATGTCAACGGGAGTTAATTCACTATCAGTGGAAAATTGCCTTTGTGAATTCCACTGAGTTGTGTATTTCCCAGGACGAGACGCGAGGCTGTGCTGCTGTCTCCCTGGATGTTTTTATTGCTGGCTGCTGCAGCCGCTTCCGCTTCTTCTTCTTCTTCTTCTTCTTCTTCTGCTCTTTTACACTCCCGCCCCTTGGCCCCTTCTGCTGCTTCTTCTCTTCAAGAGTTTTGTGGCCGTTGGCAACCAGCGCGTTGCAATACTGCCCCCCTCAGGTTTTTAACGGTCTTGCCATTGCATTTTGAAGGATTTTATACATTCGCTCCATGGACTTGAAGTGCTGCTCTACCGACATCTCCAATCATTCTTTCACCCCCATTTTAATGCAATAAGCTTCTGTTGTATTTTATTTAATTAACCAAACATCATATTGGAAGATCTAGGGTTTAAATTCCCATTCTGAGCGATAAAATAGATTTGGGATTTAAAAAGAAAAAAAGTGGTTTGGAAAATGTTGAAAGCTTTGTCGTTTTTCAAGTCAACCCAAAAGCTAAAAAAAAAAAAAAAAAAAAAAATATCTTTGAAATTTTATATATTTCTTTGCCACAGTCTTATAGTTTTGTAGTTAAGAAAATGATTCTTTAAAAAAAAAAAAAAAAAAAGTTAATTGTGGCCATTAACTACATTTAATTTTTTTGCAACTGGAATGTTGAATTTCTTGATGGTTTTCCTGTGCCTCTGTAAAGCACTTCACATTGCAATTTACCAACAGGTCACCAATAGTAGCAGTAAAATCCAACCTAGACACATCTGCAACATGGTACGACTCTTAATGGCACATTTTGAAGTAGCACACGCAGAGACGTGGATGATCCTGTAGAACATTTAATGAACAACATAATAATAAAGATGGTCAGTACAACCAATAAACAAATACATTGTCCAAATTCATTTCCATCAACAATCAGCACAAAGTATCTCAAACATCTCTGACCTTTCAAACATTGAATCAGCATCCACTGTCCCGTAACTCTGCTACATGAAGGATGAATCAAACACCGTTGAGGAATTAAAGAGTAGAAAATGATGCCATTCGATTGTCTTTAGATCTCTTCAACCTTTGCCACAAAGGCAGTGTTACTGCAAACAGACATTTTTCTTCAAAACATAAACAAAAAAAATATGGAACCACCTCTGGACTGACTTTTTTTTTTTTGTTGAATCATGCTGTTGTCTCATCGTTGCGTCAAACAATGTCCGTCTGATCTAATCAATACTCTGGTTCGATTGGGCTCAACACCGATTCTGATTTGTCTTTGATGACATTTACAGTAAAGTTTCACCACCAGCTATAACCGGGTGAAATATCTTCCATCTAGAAATGTGCGTTTCACACGGAAATCCTAGTATTACGCGTTGGACCTCTACTCTATGACGATGACAGCCAGAAATACAACGAAGGGACAACACCGCGTCCTCCACCGTGTGGCTTCCAAGCGCTCCCCTCTCAACCTGAAACCTTAACGTGTCGGGAGGGTCAACAGAGTCCTAGAAGCGGCGTGTTTGCAGAGAAATGCTGATGTGATGGGACTTTACTGTATTGTACACCAGAGTTGGTACTCGGACTTGAAGGTCTATTGCATGGCAGCCAACGCCACGTTGAGATTCTGACGTCCGACATCTTTGGGAAGCAGCAGTATTTGAAAAGAGTAGTAGGACATCACTTTTCCCCTTCTTTTTTTCTCTCTTCTTCTCAGAGTTCCTCTTTGCATGCATTCAGCTGGGGTCCATAGAAGCACCTTTATATATAACATAGCACCATTTTTTTATATATAGTTTGCTATTATACTGGGACCCAACCATTGGCATGCACACTCTAAACTTTATTTTCTTGGTTACCACTTCTAAACGTAACATCATCTCAAATGTTACAAGGCAAGTAATGAATATCCGTACAGTACTTTACATGTAGAAGATGAACTAATACAGTACACAGAAAGAAAGTGCTAGAGTACAAAATGTCCTTGTTTTCTTTTTTCTCTTTAAACCGTATGCTACAGGACTATAGGACACAACAATGTATAACATTACATTTACCTAAGTATACAATATTATTCACTTTAGTTAATCTTTAGTGATGACCAAACATGTACAGTACATCTCGTTTCCCCCACTCCAGAAATCTGATGGTGAACTCAAAGCCAAACAGAACAGCAAACCGGAACATCTTTAGTATGCAGAGGCTACATTCACATCACTCCACTTGCACAACCACAAAAAGTACACATACACTTCGCAATTGAGACCCTCGCCTCTTGACTTTGAATACTCACAAGTATAAAATGAGCATCTCCGATCACCTGGATATGGTTGTAACATTTAAATTTAGAGCAACAATCCTATAAGAACTGGTTTTTACGATTCATCAGACCAGTTGGCATTTTTTTGTTGTTCACAATTTCTAGTTGATAGAAAAATAAACCAGAAAGTACATGGAATTAAAGAAGGCATGAGAGATACAGTCAAAATGTAAAGAGGCGCTTTAAGGCATCAGGGTTGGAAATATTAGGTGTTTGTTAACAGTCCCCAACTCCTCTCGCTAGGTCCAACGTCCTGTAGCCTTCCTCCTTTAAATCTCTGTTCACTGTCCGAAGCCATTCACTGTTAAGAGGTGGGAGCGAGCAGCTGTGGTCCACATATGGCTGAATTTGCGGGTTCATTTACTGGCATCTGGACAAAACTGAGCACTATATGTACTGTTTTTCCATACTAATACGCAATTGTTGACGCTGAAGAAAAAGAAAAAAAAATGGCAAATGAACCAGCTTAACAGCCAAACAGCTTAACAGCCTAGCCAGCAGTCAAAACAGAGCTGCAACTGAAGAGCTGGAGACGCTGATTTCAGACATTTCGCAATCTGTACAACTTGTTGTTCTGCTCAACCGGACCACGCATTTTTAAGGCTGGACTGGATGCGTTAGGTTGCCATTTTTCGTTCCTTGCTCCCAGGACTCACTGCTCGGCCACAAATCCCAGTTTGGATTAAAAATCAAACAGCCAAAGTTTTTTGATTGATGGGTTTCTGTTCATTCAGGCGACCACAGCTGCTCCGCTCCATCAGTTTGACAGAGGCTGAGGGAGGTAGTACACGCTTTACATTGCTGCGAGTATCAGACTGATCTACTTTCCATTCATAAGCCATGAACAAAAGAAAAGAAAGAAGCAAACAAAGAAAGAAAGAAAAACACACTCCAACCTAAATGTCTGAAGATTCCACCGATTAGAACACACACTTTTTGGACCAACTAGAGGATAAGCAGACATTATCACATGGAGAAATACTTTCATTGAACAAACGCAATTCACTGAATGTGGCTGATGGTAAAACTCCAGTTGTCTGCTCGTCAGATCAGGTCAGAATTTAGATGGTGTGATGTTCAAACTTTTTGCCACACTTTCTTGTGATTCCGCTTTCTGATAAAACAACTTTCCCGCTCCACCAATTGTCACCACCTGTTTTTTTTTTTTTGTCAATATGAATGCATGCTGAGAGATGGTCAATGCTGTTGTGTTGCTTTATTGCTATCACTATGAGCGGTTCAATCAAAAAAAAAAAAGAAAAAAAGATCTAGATATTAGGTACATTGCCAGAAGAGTTCCAGAGATGTGTTAGTAATACAGAAGACACACTTCTTGTGGGAATAGAACAGAAAAAGCGCAGCTGTTGCCTCTTCCTAGTTGAACCAAAAGCAGAACGAGAATCTTCTCACTCAACAAAACAGATTTTTTTTTTTTTTCTACGAGACAAAGACAAAAGCTCTTCCACCATCAATTTGTTGCAGTCATCTATTAAATTATATTCTGGATTTTTGTCTTATATGATAGATAGTGTTCTCGTTAAATAAGTTTCACTCATTTTCATTCTATATAAATATTACGTTTACGTAAGAATCTTTTAAATTTAAAATCTGCAGTATATTTCCCAACATTTCAGTATTCCAGGACATCGTTTCTACAGAAAAGACCGAAGCGTACAGTGCAAATTCAAAGTGACGCTCTCGAGCCGATGCCGACGTTGCCTTTCAACCAACACTCGTCCATCTGGGTCTCATTGAACTGCAGAGCGAGCGCGAGGCAAAGACACGCGATGCCCGCTTCCATGCAACCATTTCACACTGCTTCACCTTCCATTGCTTATCCCCAAAAATACAGGTCAAAGTGCATGATTAAATATGGCATTTTGGTTGTAGGATTCAATACTAAAAAATATATAAATATATCTGAAGAATGTTGATTTAGACCCTAAAGTGCTTTTTGTCCAAGCCACATTTAGCATTTTTAAAATGGACTTGTTGGCTTTGGAAGCAAATTCAGTGATTTCTTATAATGGGTCATAATTACTTATAATTATCTTTTTATTTTATTTTTAGCCCACACAAGCTTTGCACTCTATTGGACAATATTGGTATTACACATTTCCACTCCTCACAATCAGGTTCCCTCTTGAAATCAAAGGGATAGTTGTCGTTAACAACTGCTTTTACTCCGAAGATAAATCAAGTTGAGGGCATCCAGCAAACGTCACGATTCCAATAAATGGATTGAACGGCTTTGGTAGACAAGTGGAGCCAGTCAGTTTTGGGTTGAAATTGGACATGAGCTTCACTTGGCAAGACCATGGAATCAGATCCATTCAACGTCTTCCAGTGTACAACTGGACAACACAGCGAGCGGGCAAACGTGATTGTGGTGAGTGGGGAGTAAAACTCATTGAGTCCTGTAGGCTGTGGCCACGTTAACTGGGGAGGAGAAAGGGCCAACGTCACGCTGACCTCCTCTGACATATGTAAGATGGCTTGGGAAGACAATAAAAGTGTCAATTTTGTCGAATTTGTGCTGCAGCTAGACAATCCCATTGGTGACAGTGTGCTCAACTCACACACTTGCATTTGTCAAGTGCCTGAGTGCATCTGGGAACCATGAATCAATGTGTGATTTATTTTATTTTAATTTAATTTTGTTTTGGCTGATCACTGCAACCGGAAGCTGTGAGGGTCAAAGATGAAATCGATCATCTTCTAAAAGCAGGGATCCATGATTGTCACTTTTCACCAAAGGCATGGAAAGAAATGGTCCCACTGTGTTCAACTCATTAGAAAGCAGCAGAACAAAAGTGCAGCTTATTTCTTTAAAGTGCTCTGGGGGGTATAATCTGGAATTCCAAAGACCTTTCCAGGAATTTGTATTCCTCACAATATCATTTTTACATCTTGATATCCAAGCCCAAACTGACGTAAACTCTATTCTAATTTCACGTCCTTAAATAAATTGTGCTTTCAACGCTACGTCCTAACACTGCCTTCAGTACCTTTAGTCGTTTTCTATGAAAAATAAATCAACTCACGAAATCACGTCACGCTCGAGCCTACAACACAGCAGGGCCAACAAGTCCTGTGCTTTTTATGCACTTATTGGCATCACAAATATGGACCGCCAACAGAATCTTTTTAGAGTTTGGGTAAAATATTTTTTCACCATTTCACCAGATTGCACCACGTGACCAGCGTATGGACTTCTGGCTGAAGTTCATACGCTGAAGTTCTTGCCGCAGTCAGGGCAACAAAGAGCACAACGTTGGGGGCGCTAATCTAGGCATGGACTAGACGAGTCAGTGGAAGCCTCTTTTATCGTAGTCAATTGATTTGGAATAACCCGTTTAAGGTCGAACAACATCTCGATCAAGCAGAACTAGTTTTGCCAGGATTAGTAGCACTTCAGCTTTTAGGGAGTTGCAGCCAAGAGACAGAAAGAAAGAAAATCCAACATCGGTGAGACTTTGTCAAGAGGTAACACATGTGGTTGTGCAGCAGCAAGCAAAAACTGCATCGCAGATGGATTAAGGCTGGTTTGAGCACAATGATTAGCCCTTACTCTGCCTGCACGCAAAGATCTTGCCGGTGCGCCAATGTTTTAAAGGGCCTTCTCCGACAAATACGCACAAGAAAAAAATTCCACTTCCTGCCCTCCTGTTTACGCTATCGTGGGCCCTTTAGCAACGGAGCGGCGTCTCTGGTACCAGCTGTCTCAAATCAACAATCCAGCCCCGTCTAGAGCACCACAAAACCCAGCAATCTATTTTCACACAAGGACTCAATTACAGTGCCACAATATTGAAATGACATATTGATAATAATATCCGTCGACAAGTCCATCAGTGTGCACTGGCACTGAGGCTGCGCATATCAGTGGTGCACAGCCTGGAGGTGTCGTGGTTGGAAGTGATTATTGAGATTTTTGCTGTTAATTCTGCACTGTGACCACTAGAGGCTTGGAGGTTGGTCACCATTAGACCTGGAATGTTTCTAATCCCACCAGAAACATTCCATGAATCAAAAAAACAGAAAATGAGACTTTGTAGGGCATGACTGTGAATGCAGAGTCATGGATACTAACAGTAGGTAGTACATATATATATATATATACACTACCAGTAAAAGTTTGGACACACCTGTTTCTTCTTAATCTTGACTACTTTCTACACTGTAGATTCACACTGAAGACATCAAATATATGATAAGGAAATTAATGTGGCAAAAGGAAAAAAAAAGTGAAATACCTAAATATGTCATTTTATATATATTTTATATGACAGGTTGCTACTCTAGATCATCTAAAATATAAAACCTGTTTGAGTTATTTCACACTTTTTTGTTGAATACATATTGTATATGTGTTCATTCATAGTTTTGATGCCTTGAGTGTCAATCTGCAGTGTCAATAGTCATGAAAACGAAAGAAAAAATATTCAATCAGAAGTATGTGTCCAAACCTTTGACTGTATATAAATATATGACCCAGATATTGTTCCCCTCGGACTGATGTGACAATTCCAAGGCTAAGACTAAACCTTTGTCACGGCAGCAAGAAGTTGCCGGTGGTATGCAAGTGCAAATCATAAAATTTATGAGGTCATCTTCCAATTACGACCGCAGAGCCCCTGTATGTTGGCCAGCAACCACAAAAGCAGCATGTGAGACAATATTGTCCAGCATACTGGAACACTTCTGCATTAATCCAACACTCTGATGTCAGAGTCGCTGCTTTGAAAAATGTCAACTGCAACAATATCCTTGACAAGTTGCCAGCATAGACCGTCTAGGGCAGGCATGGGCAAACTACGGCCCGGGGGCCCTACGCGGCCCATTAAGCTTTTTATTCCGGCCCGTCAAACTTGAAGAAATGATATGAATAGTCAATAAGTCATAAAATAGCTGTATTTCATCCATTTTTTTTCATTGTTTTCAGAGTCATTTCAATAAAGAGCTAAATACCGTGGGGCTTCAAAGACAATGATTTTGTTGGAACTTTGCTTTGGTTCATTTTCAACTGCTCCGGCGCCTCCCTCTGTCAAATTGTAGAACCCATTGTGGCCCCAACAGTCAAAGATTGAGCCCAGCCCTGGTCTAGGATTCCCTCCAACTGAGAGCAATCCAGGTAGACGCCATGTTTGCCAGTCTGGTTCAGAGTCACAGTCGTGGTTGGAAACTAGAGCTCACTGAGATCAATGATCTCAAACAGAAGAACTCGGCCCAACAGTCTCAGGCAACAGCTCATGCTGAAGACGGGCTTCCTACACACATTTGTTCTCATGCTGAACATTGCACAAGTAGAACTTTGCCTCTCCCAAAAGCCAACATAGGATTCTGAGCAGCTCAGAGAGTCTAACAGCGTAATCATCAACTGTCACCACTGGAGGCTTTTTTTGCTCTCCAGCAAGAAATTTGTGCAAACTCAAATCCGCCATGAGTGAACTATTCTTTCACCTGGGGGGGTCAAACCTGTCTTTTTTCTTCTTCTTTCTTTTTTCAAATCAAAAACAGAAAAAAAAAATAAAATATGGACTGAAAATGTGACTGAGATCCATCAAAAAAAACCAACGCCACCCCCGTGTGGGCTACTGTAGCGACTGCTGTCTGCACTGGGCAGCAAAGACTCACACCAGCTGGTAGCTACTGTTGAACTCTCACATTGGTCTCCAGCACAACACGGGTTGACAATTCCAAACAGACAATAGCACAATGGCAGAACAACACGTGAGGTCGCGCTGGTTTGTGTGTGTGTGTGTGTGTGTGTGTGTGTGTGTGTGTGTGTGTGTGTGTGTGTCTTGAGGCTGGCACAGGAAATGAAATGTTAAAAAATTGCTAAGACTTGGCGAGTGTCAGCACCTCGACCTCCTGACCGGCTGCTGTCGTCTCTGCTGCAGCCTCTCAGCTGCTAAATGTCGCAACTCGTGGCTGCTGTTGGATTTATCAAGAAGAAAAAAAGGAAAAGTCCAAAAGCTCGGCGTGGAGCAGGTGCACCGCCGCAACGAAACTGTCGAAAGTCAAAACCTTTAAAAAAAAAAAAAAACTACCCCGTGAGAGCGTATCTGTGTGCGATGGCGTTGCTGATGTACGACGATGACGTGATGACTTTTACTCACTTTTTCATGACATTAGCTTCGCTTTACCATACTGCTTTTTTTCTTTCCCCGATCCCTGCAGTGGTGCTCAGGGCTAAATGTTAACATGCACCCCCACCCACATACCCCCCCCACCACCACCACCACCACCTTCACCACCACCAAAAAAAAAAAAACCCACGATAATCAAGTTCTTAAAAATATTAAAATACTGGAGTTGTATCCACCACTCGTAGTAATTTCCACTCGGTAATATCGCATCTAAACAATGCAGTAGTAATCAAAGCGCTTCACAAGTGGAGAGTCGGGGGGGTGGGCAGGAGGGGTAGGGGTCTCTAAGGTTCTGTGTGGATGTGGGTGAGGTGACACTGGGCTGACTGGACAATGAAAGTGGGAGCACTGGGAGGAAGGCGACTGGAGAACCCAGACTCTGCAGACTCTTGGCGTGTTCGAAAATTGTAGCTCAAACCAGCGAGTCGAACGTTTCAAAGAGCATCAGTGGGGGCCAATGGGAGGCGTCCATCACTGGGGGTAGCGGAGGTCAGGGGTCAGGGGTCAGAGGTCAGGGGGAGGTCAGGTCTAGACATTTTGCTGTCTCGCTCAGTCGTCCTGCTCGTCGCTGTCCCGCCGCGCCGTGTCTGTCCTCTTCTCGCGGTGGCAGGAGAAGATCCGCCGCATCTCCTCCTCGTAGCGGATGAAGTTCTCGCCGAAGCGCGCCCACGCCTTGAGCGGCACCGTGATGGTGTTGCGGTACGGCTGCCGCACCTCGCTGATCTTCAGGAAGACGCCGTAGCGGTTGGAGCCCACGTCGAAGTAGAAGCGCTTGTTGTCCACGCGGAAGGAGGCGGCCTCGGGCAGCTCGGGGCTGTGCTCGCGGTTCCTGGCCCCGCCGCCTCGACCTCGGCCTTCGCCCTCGTCCTCCTCGTCCTCCTCCTCGCCGTAGTCCTCGATGAGCTGAGACAGCGCATCCCGGAACTCGATGAGCCCCTGGGCGGGCAGCACGATGGTCTGCTCGATGCCCTGGCCGTAGTAGCCCATGGTGCTGCCGTGGTGGCCCTTGCTCACCGTCTGCCGGATGCGGAGGAAGCGGCCGCGCTGGTTCTCCTTCAGGTCCAGGAAGTACTTGCGGTTGTCCCTCTCGATCAACTCGCTCTTGAGCACGCGGTGGGCGTGCTCGTCGGACGCCGCCGAGCCGGTGGGCGAGAGCGCAGCTCTACCGTCCAGGCGCTGCTGCTGCTGCTGCTGCTGTGGAGGAGGTGGAGGTGGAGCAGCAGCAGCAGCAGCAGCAGCAGCAGGAGGAGGAGGAGGAGGCGGAGCAGCAGATGCTGCTGAGGCTGCTGCTGCCGCCGCCGCCGCCGCCGCCAGGCCCCCCCGCAGCCCGATGCGTGCGTAATAGTCGATGAAGTCGCCCAGGCAGTAGCGCAGCGCCGGCGCCATCGACATGGACAGCGTCAGCTTGCTCTTGCGGATGTTGTCGTGGCGGCCGCGGCCGATCCACACCTCGGCGATCTTGAGGAAGCGGCCGCGGACGCTCTGCTTGACGTCCAGGTAGAAGCGCTTCTTCTGGATGTCGACGCGCTTGGAGGCTAACTCCTGGATGTCGCTGCCCTGCTGCTGCTGCTGCTGCTGTTGCTGCTGCTGCATCTGCTGCTGCTGCTGCTGCTGCTGAGATCCGCCGCTCTGCACATACTGCTGAGTGTATGCGGACCTGTGCAAGGAATCCGATGCAGCCTTACCCCTGCTGCCCCTCTCCATGCCTCTGCAACATCCATCAGCCATCATCATTGATCAAATCCACCGGCCGGCTGTCAGTCAGACGGCAGCGCAGGACAAAGACATGCCCCCCATCATCATCATCATCATCACCATCACCATCATCATCATCGGGGGCAAGTGACGGACGAATAGCGCCGGCTTGTTCGTGCAAAGTGCATGCAGGAAAGAAAAAAAAAGAAGAAAGAAAGAAAGGCCGGAGCTGCAAAAAAAAAAAAAAAAACAAGTTACGCGGTGGGGAAAATGTGCCACGAATGACCTAAAAAAGAAAAATGGCAGCTAGTTTGGAGTCATCAGCTGATCGGCTCTCTCTCTCTCTCTCTCTCTCTCTCTCTCTCTCTCTCTGTGAAATCTGCGTCTCCGCAAATCAACGCGTCAGGCGCGACGCTCGCCCCCTTTTGCACTGCGAGTTCCTCCACCACCAACACGCCGTCCTGTTCTCCATCACCTATGTTGCCTTACAGCTCTCCCAGCCCCTCTCTCTCCCTCTTCCTCTCTCTCTCGCTCTCTCTCTCTCTCTCTTTTCTCTCTCTTTTGCACGGTAGCGAGCCAACATGAGATGGGGAGGAGGCGTCCAATACTACATGAACCCGTTGAACCCATCCACCCCCCTCCACATCCCCCCTCCCGTCCTGAGAAAACCTCTGTTAAAGAGACACGCTGGGTTTTTGGTGGGGTTTTTTTCTTACCAAGCTACTGCTGTGCAGGTTCCCCCAAGCCAGCCGCAGACTCACACACACACACACACACACACACACACACACAGGGTTGTCAATACATTGCGATGCATCAAATAAGTCCATCTGCAAAAAGACCAGCGTGATGATTCGGAGTCGATCGGTTTCGTGGTGCAAACAAACCCCCTCCTTCGATCGATCCGCCTGCTGTCACAGCGACCCGTTGCAATGTTTATGATCACAGTGACAGTTTTTTGTTGGCCATTCTTTTTTTTTCTTTTTTTTCACATCCGCGCTTTTCAGGGGGGGGAGACACAATTTATAGTGAGCGGATGAATAATTTATGGTTGGAAGTGGGAGGAATGGGTTGAAATAATGTCAAACGAACATGCCATGATTTTATTAAAAAAATGTTTTACGAAGACGTTCGCGTTGTCATGTGATATGTGAGATCCGTTCTCGACCTGTGCAGTCCACATCTAACGTGATTCCGCTGCTAATTCTTTCTCATCCTGTTTATTTCCCCCCTCTCGTTTCAGATTTCCTAGTGTAATACACCTTGTGTACACTTGGCGTCAGCATTGCATTTTTTTATTTTTTTTTGGAAGTAATCGAGGCCTCCGGAAGGGAAATCTGGGGGTCAGTGGAGCCAGTTTTACAGTCGGGGAAGGTGGAGTCCAACCAATATCAGATTCGCATCTGCTGAATGTGCAGGCAGAGGAGAAATCGCACATCTAGAGGAATATTCAGCAAAAACCACATTTACTGCATGTCCTCGTGTCTTCATTTGACAGCAGGGGAGAGATTTGGACAAAAAATAAAACTTTACTTAAAAACTTTTTACCGTTAGCGTGCTGAAATCTTCATATTGTTCATTCATTCATCTTCTATGCCCGCTTATTCCAATTCAGGGTCACGGGGGAAATCTTCATATTGTTATGAAAAAAATATGAATAGCACCATTTTAATTCTGTCCATCTGCAGAGGCTTTCAGTGCGTGTTGAAGCTATGAAAGAGAAATAGTTCAATGATGAAAGAGTCTTTTCATCAGGAAAATGATGAAGGGAACGTTTTGAAAACTGTCAATTGAGTCAAATAAAGTAGACATTTGTAAGGCGTCACCACCAGTTATCTCCTCACACGGATTCATGAATGAAAATAAAACAAAGGGAAGATCAAACAAACCTGGAACTGAAGAGAAACAAGACAGAAGTTGTATTTCTCACAGGAAACATTTATTTCGTTTTTACGAGTATATGATGATTGCAATTGAGAAGAGCATTCCAACAGAGACGCCCTTGATTGAAGACAGCAGAATAATATATGTGACAAAACATATCCCATTCCAAAATAGTGTTTTTTTCCAGAAAAAAAAAAAAACATTTCACACTGAATTAAGTTAGAAGATTTTCTGCTGCTAACCCAGTGATCCAGTCAGTGTCTGATCACATTTCAAGCCATTAAACATCTTTCATATCAGTAACCATTAAGGGGTGGGGGGTGGGGGGCTATTTTCAGTTCAATATAAAGCCTGTATTTGCTTTTATATTGCAATAACATTGCAAAGGATGCAGCTTTTTGTCAGTACATTCAATATTTAACACTGAAAACACAAGAAAAAAAAATACAGAGGTAATGCTCGTGCTGAAAGGGATTTAACGTGAGAAGCAACTTAAAAAACAAGGCCACTGCTGAAGAGTCTTCCTCCAGTGACAGACATGTACACTGTGGGGGAGACAGAGGGACAATTTCCATTTTAAAAAAAAAAAAAAATGGACCAACTTCCAGCAAAATGATACAATCAGTGAACTCGTGCCCTTGAATCCAGCACGAATTGTGCAGGAACAGATACGCGTTTTCTGGCAAGAGGAAGGGCGGCGTCATTCTTCACTGGAAACTCCTGGAAGTCCTCATCAGCCCCCCCCCCACCACCACCACCATCACCACCGTCATGCCCGAGAAGCATTGCGGAATGATGTGGGACGCTGAGCGTTTTGGAAGGGTTAAGGCATGAACCGCAGCCGAAAGCTGCGGAAAAAAAAAAAACAAAACCCCACAAACTCCCAAAGCAGGACCTGGGAGAAAACAATGACGTCATTGAGTTGTGGGAGCACTGGGCAGAGAGAGGCAGCGTCTGCGTTCTGGACACAGAGCGCAGCGGCATTCCTTCCCATTGTCTTTCTGAGCTGCTGTCAAACATGCGCTGTGCATCACTTTACACGTCAGTCAATATGTACAGGACGGAATCGAACCGCGGGCCTGTTGTAACAGATATTCAATACCGATGAAAGGTGGAGACCAGTGCTTCTCAACTGCTGGAGGCTCAGGACCCACGTTTGGTTTTTTTTTTCCCCTGATCGTGAAGTCGCCCCCCCCCCAGAATTCATTCCACAGAAGTAAAAACAACGCTACAAGCCCCACCTTCCATCACGTCTGGTCAATAAATTATTGTAACGACTCAATCGGATTGTGCGTCCTGAAAAACATACAACGAAGCGAAGACTGCGGGCCAATTTAAAAACAGCTCCGCGGCCCACTTGAGGGTTGCGACCCACCAGTTGAGAAACGCTGTTCTAGAAGGTGCTAACAGTGCGCGGCTGCTCACGGGGACATTGGCGACGGCTTGGTCCGGATTCCATTCTCCCACCCTTGACGTGCGCACTCCTAGCGGCCTGATGCGATGTGCAGCGTCGACCACGCAGCCTCACGTTGCTCACCGCTCGCCGCTCGCCGCCCTCCACGAGTCAAGACTGCTTTTCAGACCTGACTTTTTTTTCTTTCTTTTTTTCCCCCCACGAAGACAACGAGCCGCCTGCCGGAACTTTAACACACGAGCGTCGAGGGCAAGAACTGCTGGCTAGACCAGGCATGGGCAAACTGTGGCCCGGGGGCCACATGCGGCCCTTTAGGCTTTTTAATCTGGTCCCCTGAACTCAAAGAAGTGATACCAACAGTCAGTCAGTCATAAAACAGTGTTTTCAGAGTCGTTTCAATAAAGAGCTAAACACCGTGATGCCTTCAAAGACACGGATCTGGTTGTAACTTTGCTTGGGTTCATTTTCAATTGACATTAAATCACCTTTTCTACACATCCCATGATATATTTTTCCTCCTATGAGGTGGCTCACCAGAAAACTCCCTCCATCTGCTGCTGCTCCGCTACCCCCGCCATCCACCCCCCCTCTGTCAAATATTAGAACCGTTGTGGCCCCAGCAGTCAAACAGTTTGCCCAGCCCTGGTCCAGACGCTCCAAAGCCGCACTGAGCTCCTCTGGTGGGAAAAATAAAAAGTGTGCGCCGTAACAACTTAACTTGAAGTGCAAAAGAGAAACGGAGAACGCTGCAATAGCCTCTCTCATCTTCATCTTCATCTTCTTCTTCCTCTCCTTCTTCTTCTTCTTCTCGTTGTTGTTGCAAGAAGCATTTGCAAGGCAGTCGACTGTGCTTCTGGTCCCTGGTTCCTCACTGCGGCCTGTAGCCGCCCAGCTGAGGCATGTAGTTGGACAGCGCCGCCGCCGGGATCCACTCGGCGGAGGCGCCGTCGGCGGACGCGCTCTGCTCGCAGTCCTCCACCAGGGGGCAGAAGTCCAGAGGTTCCAGCGCCTCCTGCTGGTCGGCGGGCTGCCGGCGGGGGGTGCGGCGGTGGTCCTGCGGCGGGGGGGCGTCGGCGCTCTCCTCCGAGTCCAGCAGGGGCTGCGTGGACTCGGAGCGGGAGAAGAGCACCTGCTGCTGGGGGGCGTGGCAGTGGGCGGTGGGCGTCTGGCCCTTGTAGCCGCTGGAGGCCACCACCGAGGAGTACTGCACGGTGCTGGCCGTGGTGTCGGCCAGGTCGCCGCCCTCGTCGCTGTCCGACACGCTCTGGCGGGGCGACGACATGCAGGAGGAGCCGCCGATGCCGCTGCTGTGCTCCTCCGACAGGTACTTGTCCCTCTTCAGCGGCAGGTTGACCTTGTCCTCCTCCAGCACGCTCTTCCCCTCGCACTCGTCCACGTCCAGCACGCAGATCCCAGACAGGTGGTTCTCCTTTGGCGTCTCCACCTGCGGGTGAAGAAGTGGAAGTGGTTCCGATAAAGATCCAATAGGAGACGGATTGTTCTCCCAACGCACCTACTGGCAGGAAACTGTTGAAGGAATTCATACTGTGGAGGAACCGACTTTTGCTCTCGGGCTACGATCAGAGACATTTGAGAGACGGTGCTCCAAATGGAGAAGTTAGGTTGTTGTATTTCTGCAATTCAACTTAAAAGGTGAATGTGACATGTTATATAAAGGAATAATATGCAAATCAATATATTTCAATTTTTTATTTCTATGGATTTTGCTGATCAGGTCTTGCAGCTTAAAAAAAAAAAAACTCAATTTTTATAATAATTTTCTGAGTTTGTGGGTTTGTGGTTTTAATAAGCTGAAAATCTTAATCAGCAAAGTTACAACAAGGAACTGCTTGAGATGTCAATCTGCATGGAATGGCTCAATAAAATTTGTTGCTTTCATCTTTGATGTTAAATTGCCAAAATAAAACAACTTCCACTGGATATTCTAATTTTTCGGGTACTACCTGTATGCGGTGACTGACGAGCTAACTGGATGGAGGGGCTGGTGGACCTGATGCTACTAATAATAATCATGTTCTTACTTTCAGAGGATAATCTGGGGCCCAGTTTCCAATGGTGCTCTCTCCAGGGTTTGGAATCCAGGGCCAACAGTTCCTCTTGATGCTGCGACGTCCCAGAGCAGAACAAAACCAAAGTACAGTCAGGCTTCGGTGTCATCATAGAATATGTCCATCAGTCACAATAGTGATATAATCACAACAAAAACAAGACTTCAACAACGTGAGCCTAACTGAAATATTTTCCTCCTCGGTCGGATTAAAACAAATTGGAATTGGATATTTTTAATTTTAGCAATTTTCCAAGTACAATCAATCATTTGACGGTGCAGGTTGCCGTTTTACACAAAGACACCATAAATATTCTGCTGTCCGTGAGTGGAAAGACACAGCAGCCAGAGTGGGAGGCACTTACACGTCTTCCTTGCAGCAGCAGAGCAGCATCATGACGACAACGATCAAGAAGAAGCCGGCGCTGACTCCAGCCACGATGCCTTCGATCTCTCCTGGCGCTGCGGGAAAAAAAAACACACAATTCAGCAAATCCAATCATTGGAAGGCACGATTCACACTTCAGAGACTCCAAAAAAAAAAAGGAGATTTACCATATTTCTGAGTCGTAAATGAATGATTAAATCCTTTTGTTGAGCCTTTAATGGTCGAAGCCCTTATCCAAGTGTCGTACTTGGTGTCGCCCACCAGCGACTGCAGAGTGTAGGAGGTGATGTTTCCTGGAACTGTCACGTCTGCAGAAGGGAGAAAACAGCATTAAGACTGGCAGTCAACACAGGGTTAACTTCAGTGGTCCACTCATACAGAGGCACAGACAGGAGCAAGCGGTGAAAAAGTTCAGGAAGAGACTCACTGTATACATTCGTTCCATTTGTGTAGTATATTGTGTAGTTTGTGATGAAGCCCCGTCGCTCGCTCAGGGACATTTCATTCCAAACCAGGTCCACCTGGTTCCGTCCTGGTTTCCCACTCACCTCAACCACTGGGCCTTTGGACGGGACTGCAAGCCAGACGGCAAAAACACCTCAAATGTTTACTCCAATAAATATCAAATGATATCAAATAATGTCATAAAAAAAAAGTGGCTAAATGTACTAAATCTCCGGCGTCTGGAAATTCTGGATTTACAATACTGGATCTCACGATGCATTTTAATACACCGACTGTGGGTCCTGAAAGGCTTGGTTGTCTTACAAAGCCAGATAGGGAAGTACAACTCGAATGAATAATAAACTAATAATAATAATAATAATAATAATAATCCTCCTCTCCTGAAAATAGGTTGTGTTTGTAGCGCGTGATTGACAAGTGTGTGTGTGTGTGTGTGTGTGTGTGTGTGTCCTCTTACCGCCTTCCTCCAAATAGGCTTGCATGGTCGTCGGCTTGCCAACCCACCCATAGAACACTGGATACACTGAGATGTTGTAGCAAACAAAAGACTTCAGGCTGCCTGGAAGAGAAACTGACAGTAAGAATCCAACTATCCAACCATTAACTATGACATCTGAGTCAATGACTCTCTGCATCATATTTATGACTTATTATTACGACTACTTTGTAACACTGACATGATTTTGAACTTGCACTTGCACACTGCAGCAGGTGAACAACTAATTTCTTTTTTTTTTTTTTTTCCAGGAAGGAAGAAGCTTTGAGACGGTTGTGGTCTGAAACTCAACACATCAAACTGTAACACTGACAGAACGAAGCCATTTGGAAATCCAGCAGTACCTTTGATGGCGGCGCGCCTGGTGCCTCTGCTCTCCCTCTGCCAGTCCATCCCCTCCACGCTCACCCACTCCACCACAAACTCGGAGGCGTTTTTAGAGGAGGGCGCCGTCCACTCCACCCACATCTGGCCCTGCTCAGGCCACACCTTCAGCTCCTTCACTGTGGGGAAGTCTGCAGTGGACAGACAGAAACACACCTGTTCTGGACCGGGGCCTCCATTCGCACATTCGCACCCATGACCGCCTTACAGGCGCACATTCGTCATCGGTAGGCGAGCAAGACAGTCTGATCTCGCTCAAGGTGTTGCACTGCCTCACGTACGACATCTAAATCCACTGGTTTTATTCCAGATAATTTCCCAAATAGTTTCCAGACCTCCGCCTCTTAGTCACTGGCTTAGTGAGTTATCACTGTGTCCGGCTTTAGAGAAGCTGACTTACAGTATCAAAGGAAAACTCTGTGAATTCTATAAAATCTGGGGCCTTTTCTTGCGATACCTTCACAGCACGGATTTACAGTTGACTTTAAACTCTTGAATCTCACTACTTGACATTTGATCTGCATACATGGGGGCTGCCGCTTTGCTGCCTGTACATTCCTTTTTTTTTTTTTTCTTTATTTATTTTTTTTTTATTATTATTCTATACTTATTTTTTCCTTTCACCTGTTACTGCATTGAGTGTTTAATCTTACACCTCCATATTTCCTTAACTCTTACATACTGTCGATCTATTTATTACATACCTTCCTGTCTTTTTATTTCTTTCTGAAGAACTGTTGGATGAGAGAGGGGTGGGGTTGTTCAAGTTTGTGTTTATATGCCAATGTTTACTCTGTATACCAATTCAAAATGTCAATAAACATACGTTTAAAAAATAAATAAAATCAATAAATAAAAATTCGCTGGTTTTGCTCCTCCTCTACAATGAGCAGAAAACTGTGCGACACTCACGATATGCTTTGGTGCTGATGGCTAATTCTGCCTCAGGGGAGCGTCCCACTGTGTTGACGGCAGTAACAAAGACCTTCACGGCTTTGTTGTCGGCCAGCCGGATCTCTTTGATTGCAGTGATCTCCCTCTGGGTGGCGCCGGCGTCTCCATGAGACCTGTTCACGTAGACGCTCTCCGACGACGCCGCGCTTGCATTCTTGACGTTGTCTTTCCTCCGATCTCCGAGCTCCTGGATCCTCAGGTCGAACCTTTTGATCCTGCCGTTAGGAGGCACAGGGTCCTGGCAGAGGTGGATGGAGACAATGCGACAGTTAGATGTCAAATCGAAGAAGGAAGTGAACAGAAAGGTGGGTGTTTTGGGCAAAATGAAGGCTGAAGGCTGGTTATTTTTAAATATTTGTGATTGTTGTTGTCTAAGACAGAATGACGTCTGGGTATTTACCTTACAAATAAACTGCACCAGTCGTTCATGAGCACCATCACCACTGGAAATGATTCTCCATAAATCAGGTTTACTTGTTGGTCCTGAGAAGCAGAAAAAAAGAAAAGAAATCATATCATGAAGGTGGAAAAGGGCAAAAGAATTTTATCAGGGCAGACTAAAGAACAATAATTTATGGCTGATGAATAAAAGCAGGAATATGTTCAAGCAGGGGTTCATACAAAATCTTTAGTTAACGTTGTTTCAAAAGTCAAATTCTTTCACGTCAGGACAATAATCTGGTGCCGAGACTCACGGTCCTCTGGCGTCCTCTTGGTCACATTGCTGCTCCAGTCGCTCCAGTACTGGCCGTCTTTATAGTACTGGCAGCGGACCTGAGTGATGTACACTGTGTCTGCTTGAAGATTCTGGAGTCGGAACGACTGGATGTACTTGGCCGTGTCTTGAAAGGGAACCTGAGGGGGAAGCAAACGCGCACATCTCACAGACGAGATACTTTGACAAGCGGCTGAAGCAGTTCTCCAAGTTTCCAATCATCCAAAGACAGGCTTACGTAGTCCCAGTTTGAAGAGCCCTTTGCACAGAACCTTATTTCATAGATCAGTCTTAAATAGTCTTCAGGAATAGGATGAGTCCAGTTGATGAGCAGGGATGTGGGGAAGCCGTCCTCTGAGATGGCTCTGACGTGTGACGGCGGGTTCGTTTTCACTGTGACGCAGGCAAAGAAATAATTCAAGGCGGATAAAACATCGAGGCACTGAAACCGAACGACGTCGACTGCTTTCAAATTTGAGTCAGACGGGTAGCGAATAACAAGAGCAAGAGATTCAGTCTCGTTGGAATCAATACACCAGTCTGAGGATATTAGAAACCCTCACACCAGTTTAGAACCCAGCTGGACTGGAAAACAGCGAGGCTAACTCACCAAACCAGGCGGACTCCCTGATGAGGTGCTCAGACTCCACCGTGTCCAGTTTGTTCTCCGCCTCCACCGAGATGTCCAGCAGCATGTGATTGGGGAAGATGTCCATCGTGACCGAGGCGCTGTTTTCCGTTGTCGACATGGAATACTTGGAGCTGCTGCGGCCAGAAGATTTAAAGTGATTCAGACGAACGCAACAAGTCTCGGAACCCCGTTGACACGGAGACGGCATTTTTTTTCCTAGAATTTTTCTGACAATGTTTGGAAACGCTCTCGGGGGGAAAAAATGTGTTTACACGCAGCCGTCTACAAAAATGTTCCGTTGACACATTGGCACGGCCCGAGGACTCGTTTACACGGAGATGGCAGTTTCAAAAATGGCATTTTTAGGGCTCTGTTTACACCACAGGTGTCAAACTCTGGCCCACAGTGTCATTTTATTTGGCCCTCAAGGCCAATGCAAAATCACGATGAGAGCGGCTGGCCTGCTCGGTGTTATAAAGCACATGTACGGGTAATACTACAAATCCCAGAATGCTCTGCTGGTATTTTGGCCTGTAAATCAGGACAGGATGTTGATTGAAGGATATTATTATTATGACTTTGTTGGTTTATTGTTATTACTTTATTTTAAAATCTATTATTAGCTCGAGGAAAAAGGTGACTGTTGAAATTTAATTTAGAAGCATATGATTTTTATTTACCATTTATTTATTTGGATGTGTTTTAAATTTGAATTTTTCAATTAGTTATCTTTTTTTTTAAGTATTTAACAAATCATTAAATACTTAAACAAACAAGTTATTTATTGTGCAGTATGAAGCTTTGCTTTTTTCCATATTCACGCTGCAGCTGGTATTTTTTGAAGACGGTTTTGTGTAAACGCGTTTTTTTTTGCTTGCTTTTTTCCAAGAGCGTTTCCGAAAAATTGTGGGTTTCAAAAATAAATTTTGTCTCCGTGTAAACGGGGCCTCAGTCTCGTGGCAAACATCACTTGTACTCACGAGAGGATGACGACGTTGAGAGTGTACGTGACAGGAAGTTCGCTGGTCTGCGGCCCAGCGGCCTCCCAGGTGCAGTTGATGGTGGGAGGGATGAAGAGCACCGACGATCTGGACAACTTGTCCTGCCGTGCCTGACAGGAGATGTTCTTGGGCTTCGCCGGCCGATCTAACATTCAGACGAGTGACGCAGAGAGGATGAGTTCGTTCCAAGGCGCTTCAGCGACAGCTGGGAGGTCTTTTTCACAGTTTTTATCCCTAGATTTTGTCTCCAAGAGGATGCAGGGTATCACTATACTAAATAACCTTGTGGAAAAAAAAATACAAGTTCATTTGAACACATTGGAGGTCTAAATGGTCTCAGTTTTTGTTTTTTCTAAAGCAGCGTTCAGTCCTCAGTCCGAGGTCGACGGATTAAAAACTGATATACACCCAGAGGAACAGGTGCGTAGGAGGAGGGCGCCACCTAGAGGTCATCCACAATCAAACAGAAGCTGCAGCATGCAGGACGATGAATTGTGGTCATTTATTAACAAGTGTTGTTGCGTCAATGAAAAAGAGGACAGAGAGCTGCAGATTAAAAACTGGGAAACCATAGAATCAGTAGACATACAGTGGAGTGTGAACAGACAGAACTTCAAAAGTACTTACAGCCTTTGGTCAGGAAGATCCCGTGCTGACATCTGCCGTTCTTGTGTTGAACAGAATTGGGCTTTTCCTTGCAGCGGCACAGCAGCAAGTCGGGCTTTTCCCCAGTGGCAGTGACCGGGATGGTGACGCTGAGGGTGGTCCTGTTGATCTTCGTATAGTGTTCCTCTGCTATGACAGTGCGAGAGTGTTTCCAGTACAGGTCGTCCACCGTCAGCCCCGTGGTGTCGTTAACCCAGCAGGTGGCAGTGAAGTTTGTTCCAATCTCCAACATCGGAGACTGCGGCCCTGTCAGCAACAGGTACTCTGCAGAACACAACAAAAATAAAGTTGCTGATTTATTTATTTATTTATTTTTATTTTTTTCTCTTTATTCATCGTTTATATTTATTTATCTGGTTACTTATTCATATTATCATTATTATTATTCATCACTTCCTCCATGACTGCAATGATGTTTTTTTTGTTTTTTTTATAAGTTATTTACTTTTCAAGTGTGATGTAAGAGGTGGGTGGATAGGGGAGGGGTTATGTTGTTTAAAAATGAAAAGTTTGTGTACTGTAAGTACGACAATGCCACCTATAACACAATAAAATATGTTTATAAAGAAGGAAAGAAAGAAAGAAAGAAAGAAAGAAAGTTGGTTGGTATAGTCTGAACACAACCAGTCCAATAGTTCAGATCAACTCACGTATCTTACATTGGTCACACATTTGCATAGAAGGGTGTTTGGTGGGAAGGCAAATGAAGCCAGTTCCTCTCAAGGTGTGAAGCATCGAAGGCGAACCAACGTGCCGCTGAGTGTAATGAGGTGAGACGGCTTTTCTACGCATCGTTCACCTCAGACATAAATGTGATACACAGAGCGACGAGGCATAAAAGGCGGCAGTGAACATTGTAAGCCTCCCATATGAAGCAGCTGTCGCAACAGAGGAGGACAGAGGAGTCACGCAGAAACTGAAAATAAAACACCATGAGAAACTCGCGAGTAAAAATCAAGTTTAGAATAACTTCTTCTTTTTTTTTTTTTAAGGATACAAAGGCAATTTTCGTTCAATTAAAAGAGATGAACAGGAGCTTTGTAGATTATTGATTGTCGCAAGCACCTGCACAGCCAATTTAATCCGTAAACAGTTGGACTGGACAGGAAGGACACGTCGATTTTATGACAATCAAGTGTCACAGCAGTGATTTCTGACAGGGCGTTTGATATGAAAACTTCTCTAACGGGCTGTCAGACAACAGGTTATGAGGAGAACCATCTCCAATGCACTGCAGGACGTCAGCTGTGACCGTCCAGCTGGAAAGAGGTTCTCCACTCCTCAACTCTCATTTGATTTCATGGGTTAAAAACTAAATACACTCAGTTTGAGGTTGTGCATCAAAGTTGCTCCACTGACACTTTGTAACAGGGGTTGGATGATTTGACATATGTGCATAAGCAAAAGGTGATAACCTCTATCAAACTGCATATCATCATTGTGGTCTAAATATGTGATGAATAGTTTTAAGAAAAAATATATTGAAAGGGGAAAATATTTCACGATTATAAGAATGATTAAAGAGTCATTTCAATAAAGAGATAAATACTGTGGGGCTTCAAAGACCAAAACACTCCATCTATCTGCTGCTGCTCCACCTCTGTCAAATTCTAGAAGCCACTGTGGCCGCACCAGTCCAAGAAGTTTGCCCAGCCCTGGTCTAGGTTGATACTGACCTCTAGAAGTCGTGACCTGGGAAAACAACGACAGCAGCTGCAGCACCAGGGTGGACACCATGACGAGCTGGACAGCAAAGAGGGGGGGGGGGGGATAACAGTCATATTAATAATATAATAAGAGGATATGCGAACAGCAACAAAAAGACAACCTTTGATTTTCCTCAAATGTCAACGACATCTGGTTTAGTGATATGAGAAAATAACAATTCCGTTCGCTGTGTCGCTGGCGATGCGACGTTTAAGTCCGCACTGGGGAAACTTGACTTGCCTGTTTCGCACCCACATTTGTTCGCGGCGTCACTTAGCTTAGCTTAACTTAGCTTGCTCCGGCTAACCGAACAAAACCCAAGGCGTCCGATAGTCACAAAAAGCAACGATGGAAAAGTTTACAATTACAGTGTCATTTTTTTATTATTTTTTTTAAGCTCAAGCATGAACCGCTAACACTGCCATCATCGTCGCCACATTGTTTCCGGATAGGCAAAGAAAGGTTTGTTTCCCAACTCACCCAATGGCCGTTAACGTTGGTCATTATTGCGAACTAACGTATAACCAACTGCCTCTTTTTTTTAAAATAAAATAAAATAAAATAAAATAAACTTGCTAACCGATGGCTAGGACATATTCTGAAATATCTTCGGGACGCTTGATTCACCTCTTCTTCTTTTTTCCTTTTTTTTTTTTTTTTAAGGGTAGGGCCACCCACTTCCCGTCAGAGGAACATTGGTGTCGCAATAGCATGACAGGCTGGTACCGCCTTCCCAGATCTCAAAACGTGCAGGATGGTCCCGCAGTAGTTTCTCTGAGGGCCCTCCCACTTGCCACTTGTCACAGATACCTTATTCATCAGCGGAAATAAGTCACGGCTCAAATCCGTGCCGTCTATTTGCCAAACAGGCTGCCTTTCAAGCGGGGTGTTGGCCAATCACACGCCCGCTGTCGTGTTTGCGGGTTTAACTTATGGTTGTTTTCCAGTATGTTCCCACCCCCACCCCCGACTTCGCTCGGTTCCCAAGTACTGCAAGTGACGCACCGCACTGCATGTTTTCCAAGGAAAACGGGAGCTGCTCCAGAAAGAAGCTTGGCCCAGGTTCCAGCTGTAGCGTCCCCCGGAAGTAGGATGAACTGAAATCTTTTTTTTTTCTCCACACAAATCTTTATTGATACATTCAATGTACAAGCTTAACGTCAAGACAGTTGATGTATATGTCAAGACACATTGTACAAACATGACTATTGTTGCTTGCTGTCATTCAGAAAAATAAAGGAGGCCTTCACAGGCCAGTAGCTCGGCAGTAGTGGTAAAGCATTACAGTCATCTGTTCATCACAGTTTTCTTCTGTGTGCAACAGTAGACCTGAGTTCACAGCTCTCTTTCTTCCTTGTGTTACTTCCTCTTCTAGGTGTATTTCTTCTTACTTCTTGTTGCACAAAAAAAAAACACTCGCCGTCAAAGTTTGCAGTTTGCTTTGTAAGCATTTTCTCTCACACTATTAAGCCAAAGCATTTAAATCTTCACCCTCTTGCCTGCGGGGGTGAAGCCATTTTTGTTGGCTGTTGACAAGAACAAGCAATTGTGTTTTTTAAGGGACAGTTGGCAACTCCAAAACATGACATATTTCAAGTCTTGACAATTAAGAACAAAAGAAAGAAAAATAACAGACTATTGATGACAGGTCAGCAGGGAATTGCAGGGTATTGTCACTGTTCTTATTATGTATAAGATCCAATGTATTTTTATCCAGCTTGACTTCTGCCAGACATTGGGAAGCTTGGCAGGGATTTCGGAGAATTTTGCTTTGTGGAATTAAAATTTCCAATGAATAGCATAAGGTTGATGATGATGATGATGATGATGATGATGATGATGATGATGATGATTGTGGCGTCTCGAGCAGTTCCCACTCAAAAAATTCTGAAAAATCCTGTATCGTACCATTTTGGTAACTGGATATTCAATACCATATTGTGCCAAAAGCAACAGGTAGAGCTCACATGTTCAGTGGAGCTGTTCAGACTGAGACGCATCTGTCCAAATGCAGTTTGAAAGCACCTCCCGAAGGTTGTTTCAATCCCTTTGCAAAAATCAGATTTCATGTGATTTGTGACTGTTCAGACTACAAAAGAGCCACCCGGTTTCAATCTGGACAAATCGGATTTTGGCTGACAGTCTGTGGCCCCACCAGTGAAAAAGCTTCCGCAGTCCTGGTCGAAGCTGAACTTCACCATGAGTTCCCTCACCAAAAAAAAAAACAATCTGCACTCAGACAAAAATTGACAAGAAGCAGCCGAGTGCGTTTCATTGGGCTCGGCCCGTATTCTCACTGAGGCTTGTAGTCAGCCAGCTGAGGCCTGTAGTTAGGGAGCGGCGCTGCTGGAATCCACTTAGCAGAAGAACCTCCAACCAGAGGACACAAGTCCAGAGGTTCTAGCGCCTCCTGCTGGCTGCCTTCTTCACCAGAGCTCTCCTCAGGGTCCAGCAGGGACTCCGTGGACTCGGAGCGGGACGAGACCCCCTGTTGCTGGGGTGCTTGGCAGTGGGAGGTGGGCGTCTGGCCCTGGGGCCCGCTGGAGGCCTCCACCTGGAGGTCGCCGCTCTGGTGGCTGTCGGGAGCACTTGCGAACATGCAGGAGGAGCCGCCGATGCCGCTGCTGGCCTCCCCAGGAAGGTAGCTTGGGCTCCTCCTCTGAGGCTGATCTTCATCAGAGGCTTCGTCTTCTTCTAGCGCCCTCTTTCCTTCACATTCGTCCAGCACGCAGATGCCGGACACGGGGTTCTCTTTTGGTGTCTCCACCTGTGGATGACGAAGTAAAAAGGTTTCTTCTCCTCACACTGCCATTAAAAACCAGAAGCCTGTTGATTTATGAACTTCTGCCTTTTTCTTTTCTATAAATACCAATATGAAGGACAGTGCGATGTAGAATATATACTATTTAGTGTGATGAAATGTACGGTGAAGTAGGAATAGCATTTCTTTTGTCAGGTGTTCATCAATCAATCATCAACATGATTGCCTTCTTTCATCAACTTTTGCTGCATTTTATTTTCTGTAACGTCTGTAGAAACTAAAGAGTATTTTTCTCAGTTTCTGTCGTAATATTAGCACTGTGTTTGTGCTCCTTCCAATATCAACTCTCTGCCACCCCTTTCTCATTGTCTGCAAATTTTTCTCTCTGACTGACTGATTGATTGATTGATTGATCGATCGATCGATACAAGGGCTGGTGTTTCCACAGTCATGTTCTCACTTTCAATGGATAATGTGAGGACCAGTTTCGAATGGTGCTCTCCCCAGGGTTTGGAATCCAATAATACTTCTTGAAGCTGTGAAATTAAGAGGAAAAAAAACAAATTGAAGCTCAGATGTCAACTTTAAAATGTTCATATCTGTCATAATAATTAAAAATGACTGTGGTATCCTGAAAGAAAGCGTGGCATGTCACGTCTTTGCATGGCTGACTGAAGATACTTTGACACCACAGACATTCCTCAGTTGGATAGCAGCTCTTCACTCGCAGCAAACTAGGTGGTGCAGCTCCTTCTTTCCGGAAGCAAAGGTGCTGAACATTTCCCTTTCAGTCAGGTTTGACACGGAGAGTATGGGACATGTATACAAGACACCACCAGGCAGGAGCTGAGGGTAACATCTGCAGATCCAGCAGAAAGGACCAAGTGGTCCACTGAGGGGCCCTTTGATGCACCTTCAGTCATAGTGTTTTCGTTGCACAGGCAGGTGATGGTACAATGACAATAAAGAACTAAACTAGGTTCTAGCTCAGGCATGGGCAAACTATGGTCCGGGGGCCATATTTAGCCCATTAAGCTTTTTGATCTGGCTTGCCGAACTTGAAGATGTGAATTAATAGTCAGTCATAAAATAGCTGTAGTTCATCCATTTTTCAGTGTTTTAAGAGTCGTTTCAATCAAGAGCTAAACACCGTGGGGCTTCAAAGACACTGATTTTGTTGTAATTTTGCTTTTGCTTCATTTTCAATGGACATTAAAGCAACATGTTTTCCACACATCCCGCAATGTATTTTTGTCTCCTATGAGGTGGCTCACTAAAACACTCCATCCATCTGCTGCTGCTCCCCTCCGGCAAATTTTACAACCCATCGCGGCCCCACCAGTCAAACAAGTTTGCCCAGCCCTGCTCTAGCTGCTTGTCATTCCCAACTGTTGCTTGGTTTGCTCGCATGGATGTTGACCAGAAACTCCGCAGAGAGGAAAATCAAATTAGGATTTCATCGTCCAGGCCGCTGTTGCTACTGTTGTCAAAAAAATTCTCTTGATTGAAGAATCCCTGTGCAAACAAGCCATTTCGATCCCTTGTCCGTCAGTGACAACACTGAAAGCCACGAGGGCAACAGTAGCACTTACGCGTGTTCCTTGCAGAAACAGAGCAGCATCACGAGAAGAAAGACAAAGCCGAGGCTCACGCCGACCGCAATGCCCTCCATCTGTCCTTGACCTGAAGGACACATGAAGGTCATTTAAAAAAGCAACTCATTTATCCAATCCAATCATCCTAACGTGCAACTCTGCAACTCTTTGGTTTTATATATAGAAAGTTTTTTTTTTATGGAAACTAGGCAATATAAGAATACAGTTTAACAATAATTTAACATTATGGATAATTAGAAACCATATTTACCATATTTCTAAGTAGTTATATAGTAGTATGTATGATTTGCTCCCTCTGCAGAGCCTTTAATGGTAGACGCCCCCAACCAATCACATACTCGGTGTCGCCCACTAGTGACTTCAGAGACTCCAAAAAAGGATATTTACCATATTTCTGAGTCGTAAATGAGTGATTAAATCCTTTTTTTGAGCCTTTAATGGTAGAAACCTCTATCCAAGTGTCGTACTTGGTGTCGCCCACCAGCGACTGCAGAGTGTAGGAGGTGATGTTTCCTGGAACTGTCACGTCTGCAGATAAAACAAGACTTTCAGTCAACACAGGGTTAACTTCAGTGGTCCACTAATACAGAGGAACACACAAAAGTAAGCAGTCACTTCAGGAAGAGACTCACAGGATACATTAGTTCCATGTGTGTAGTATATTGTGTAGTTTGTGATGAAGCCCCGTCGCTCCTTCAGGGGGATTTCGTTCCAAACCAGGTCCACCTGGTTCCATCCTGGTTGAACATTCACCTCAACAACTGGGCCTTCGGATGGAACTGCAAGCAAGACAGCATCATCATCATCATCATCATCATCATCATCATCATCATTCTAAGTGTGACTCAGCAGAATTTAAACACAGACCATCGTGATGTTTGAGGACAGTCTTAAAATGAAAAAATGCAACATGGAGGAAGGCAAGATTTTTGTTCATTTCAAATGGTTTATTTATTCGATATGATTGATTTAAAAGGTAAAACCTGTATGTTACGTGCGTCAGAAATACATTTGTGAAAGATTGAAGCCGCAAGCTCTTACCGCCTTCCTCCAAATAGGCTTCCCTGGTCGTTGGCTTGCCAACCCACCCGGAGAATACTGGATACACTGAGATGTTGTAGCAAACAAAAGGCTTCAGGCTGCCTGGAAGAGAAACTGACAGTAAGAATCCAAGCAAACTAATGATCGCAGTCAAAAATATAAAAACGACAGACACAGCACATAGCCAAAATATGAAAATAGAAGAAAGAGGAACTTGCAATAAAAAGATCTGCAACAGTCTGGAAAAATCATGCAAAATATACCTATATATATATATATAAATATATAACATAACATAGCCACATTAATCCACATATCTTGGTCGTATATTTGATGTCTTCAGTGTGTATCTACAGTGTAGAAAGAAGAAACAGGTGTGTCCAAACTGTTGACTGCTGGTGTAGATATTATCTCATCTAATCTAAAACAAGCACCTGTGATGGCAGTGGGTCCGGTGCCTCTGCTCTCCCTCTGCCAGTCCATCTCCTCGCCGCCCACCCACTCCACCACGTACTCGGAAGCATTTCCAGAGGAGGGCGTCGTCCACTCCACCCGCAGCTGGCCCTGCTCAGGCCACACCTTCAGGTTCTCAACGGGAGGAAGAACTAAAATCACCAGACACAAAGAAAAAAACTCTCGTCAGCATTTTATCTCTCAGCCGTCATTTGCTCTCGTTGCAATTTCTTCACACTTTGAAACTCGACTTCATTTCTATCTGTTTTTTTTAAGGTCCGACGGTCGTTGAACTCCTTCATGTCGTATTGTAACAATTCCATTTATTCACAAATGTTCTTTCGTAGTTCATTTGTTGCCTACAATGTGGCTGTACGTGTTTAACAAAGTTAATTACAGGAACTGTTGCAGAATTGTGGTTATGAATTTGAGTTATGTATACATATTCATACATATATATATATATATATATATATATATATATATATATATATACAGTATATGTATGAGTCACTCACGAGATGCTTCTTTGGTGCTGATGGCTAATTCTGCCTCAGGGGAGCGTCCCACAGCGTTGACGGCAGCAACAAAGACCTTCACAGTTTTGATGTCATCCAGCTGAATCTCTTTGAGTTCAGTGATCTCCCTCTGGGTGGCGCCGGCGTCTCCATGCGACCTGTTCACGTAGACGCTCTCCAACGCCACACTTGCATTCTTGGTGTGGTCTTTTCCTCCATCTCCTTGTCCTTGAACCCTGAGGTGGAACCCTCGTATCCTCCCATTAGGAGGCACAGGGTCCTGGCAGAGAGGTGGATGACAAAATGTTACACAAAGGAGAAACAAACACGTGTCAATGTAAATGTATGTTTTATGTTTCGTTGCTTTGTTATTTATTTGAAAAGTGTGATCGTTGATTGATGGTGGAGAATAGTAATATCGGTCGCATGACCTGATAATTTGAAAGGATTTATGTCACAAAAGCACAAAACATCAGTTTTTGAAAGAGTGAGTGTCTGTGTTCCATACAATGCAGTCTGGGTATTTACCTTACAAATCCATTTCACCCGTCGTTCATGAACACCATCACCATTGGAAATTATTCTCCATAAATCAGGTTTACTTGTTGGTCCTGGGTCCCAAAAAGAAATTCAGAGGAAATGTCATTATTAACATTGAAAAAGGAAAAAATGTAGAGTAAAAAAAAGGCATTCTGTGGCGTATTGTGCGAAATACCCAGCAATATGTCATTAGTATTGACTAACCTGATTGTTAGTCAATACTAATGAATATTGCGACTTTGTAGCTTCTTTGCATCGGAGCAAAAAACATCAGCTGTTATTCATGCCAGGCGAAACCCACTGCTCCCTTTTTCCCTTTTTTTTTTGAATATTTTTAAAAAAAAATGTAATATTATGTAACAATATGTCTGAGATACAAGATGCAATGATGACGTCAGTCAAGTTTCATTCAATATATTCCAAGGTTCATTCAATATATTCTGGGTTTTATTTAAATATTCTGTATTTTATTCAATATATTCAAGGCTCATTCAATATATTCTGGGTTTTATTTAAATATTCTGGGTTTTATTCAATATATTCTGTATTTTATTCAATATATTCAAGCTTCATTCAATATATTCAAGGCTCATTCAATATATTCGGGGTTTTGTTTAATGTAGTCAGAGTTCGGTTCAATAAATTCAAGGTTTATTCAATATATTCAAGGCTCATTCAATATACTCAAGGTTCATTCTATATATCCAAGGTTCATTCAATATATTTGGTGTGTACATACATGTACATATATATAATCATTTAATGTCATGAAAATAGTCCCAAAACTCACGATCTTCCGGTGTCCTCTTGGTGGCGTTGCTACTCCAGTCGCTCCAGTAAACACCTCCTTCAGAAAATCGGCAGCGAACTTGGATGATGTAAACTGTGTCCGGTTGAAGATTCTGCAGTGTGAAAGGCTGACTGACAGGTGTCTGGGGGACACCAAACACACACATTTCACAGACGAGATCTTAAAAGACGCGATCAAATTGTACGTTTTCAGATGATACGAAAATGTACTTGCATCGCTCCAACTCGAGGACCCCTTTGCACAGAACCTTATTTCATAATCCAAGTCCATACTTTCTACAGGAAGAGGATGACCCCACTTTAGGAGAAGAGTTCTAGGGGAACCCTCCGAGACAGCTCTGACCAGCGAAGGCGGGTTCGTTTTCACTGTCACACAGTCACAAGAAATTCAAGTTGGCAGTCAACATCAAGGCAACGTGGAAACAGGTTTATGTCCGTGCTGTTTGCTTTAAAATTAGGGTCAGACAGCTCGTAAAAACAAGAGCAAGACCAGTACTGCGCAGAGCAGCAGCATGCAGCCCTAATGTGCCAAAAAGTCAAGTCACAGTTGACGTTGGTCTCAGATCACCAAGCCAGCCAGGTGCCCTTGTGAAGAGTAAGCTGAGGTGGCCCAGTTTACAACACACGCTGTCGACTTCACTCTTTCTCGACATCATTTTAACATTTTCACGTGATCTTTTCACATTGTTCAAGTGCAACCCAATAATATCATTTCTTGATCGGGTGCCTTGAAAAGCACAATAGAAATCCAATCCACTATCATTATTGTCATTATTATCATTGTTATTGTATGTGCTTTGATTGATTAATATTCAGAGGCGATGAACAGGATTTTGTCTTTTTTAGCACCAGGCAGGTGGTAAAACCGAGCAAGACGACTGTGAGGCTCCTCTTGCATGTGAGAGTACAGTAGCAAGCCCCGCCCTCCTCGCAATCTGCGCGTACAATCAGCTCGACAGGAAGTGGAAGAGTGACTGCGCCCTGGTCACGTGCTGCTTCAGTGACACACTGACCGCAAAAATGTGCAAAATCATTAAGGTTTGTTTTTTTTGTTTGTTTTTTTTAACAGAAAAAGGTCTCACCAAAGCTCCAAGCAGGTCCAGTGACATGATCAGACTCATTTTCCCCCAGCTGGTTACGCGCCACCACCCAGATTTCCAGGTCATAATAGGGGAATGATAATGATAATTTGGGGTTGTCGATTGAGGCATTGTTGTACGTCGTGGACGTACTTCGATCTGAAAAAGATCTAAAAAAAAAAAAAAAAAAAAAAAAAACAACCTCAACAAATGTGGAATGAGATTGACAGGACTATAAAAGAGTCTAACTTTAAGAGGTTTAAGCAAGAATTGTTCTTGCATTATGTCTGATGTAATTAAATCATGTCTTATTCTAAAATGGCTGATAACAGTTGAGGATTTAAAATGATGAACTTCTCTCTTTAGCGCATGTATGCATCTATGCATGTATTGTCAGTATCTGATGTGTTTGTGTCTGTGTGAGTATCTTTGTATCTGGAGAATCTGAGGGAGTCGTGGGCTTTGGGTTGGGCTGGATTGGATTGGGTGGAACTGGGCAATTGATTTGTGATTAAGGTTGTTGCATGGGGTCTGGGCCCCAGTTCATAAGCTGTAGAAGCTTCTGGGGAGTCACACTCTTCCAAACCTACTTTGATCAAATGTCATTTGTATTTGCGTCTTAATTGATTTGAAAAATTAACTGAAACTGAAAGGAAACTCTAATTCTTTATACACATAACTACTATCAGTTCTACTCACTGGTCGCGCATGTTCAGACTGTACGTGACAGGGAATTTGTTGGTCTGTCGTCCAGCTGTGTCCCACCAACAGGTGATGGTTGGTACGATGTTAGGCTTTGATGGATGCTGACGTGTCATACAGGTGACATTCTCAGGCTTCAATGGCAAATCTAAAATGAGGACGAGGGTCAGGGAAGATATTTCATTTTAAGGTGACTCAGTTGTGTGGCAGGTATTTTTCCTCTTTTTTTTTTTTTTTTTTGTCTACCAGAGGATGCAAGGTATCACAAATACTAAATATTTAAAGTAACCTCACTTTGGAAAACCAAAGCTCTCATTCATTTCCCACCAGAAGTGAGGGACCTCATTCATATACAGCCAAAATTTATCTAATAACACGTTTGGTTTGACAGTTTCCACAATGATGTTTTTTTTGTATTTCTGTGGAAATAATTGAGGACTGAAAGTTTAAGTTCAGTAATGCAGGTTGATGGTTTGTAAGATATTTATAGTATCAATAATAATATATTCAGATGGGATTGGGAACACGTAACTTACTTAACACTTAACGTACTCAATTTAATTGATAGAGATAAACAGTTAAGCTGTTTACTGACACTGACCTCCTCTGACAGACAGAAGCGAGGAAAAGCAAGCCAGCGACAGCAGCTGGAACACCAGGCCGGACGCCATGATGAGCTAGAAAACACAGACAAGCAAATAATAATAAGAAGAAAATAATAAAACTTTATTTGTACAGCGCTAGATCACAGCCAAAGGCGTCTCAAAGCGCTTTATACAATCAGAGAGAAGCAACTGGGCCCCCGGAGCAAGCAAGATGCGACAGTGGCTGGGAAAAACTCCCCTGTGGGAAGAAACCTAGGGCAGAACCAGACTCCAGAGGGCCATCATCTAGCTGAACGCAGCTCAACTAAGTTCACTATGTCTTCTAGTTTCCAATGATATTCCAGTATTGTTTCATCACAGACATATATTTTAGGTTGTTTTTTACCAGACATGTTTCGGCAATCACATTTTTAAACGGGAAAGTGAACGTTGTGTTTAATAATAATAAAAAACAAAACATACTGATAGGTATCTTTGCGCAGCCACCCCTGTTTGTCAATGCGGAAGGGCAACCGTTTGCAGAGTAGTTCACAAAGTCATTGGAACCATTGGGGAACTTGTTTGTACCAATTTGTGTGTTCACAGGCAGCAGCAGCCAGCTTTGTGGCCACCAGCCGCTGGCTGCCAGTTAGCCTACAATACAATTTAACTGCATTCATTTCTGATGTAGCATCTGAAAATAAAGTCCCTCCAAAAGTCGTTACTTTGTGTTAATACTGTACTTGATTTTAGAAGAACGTTTTTTTTGTTAAATTCCTGAATGTCACTGCAGTATCGCAGTACGCCAACCCAGGACGCCCCTCACTCAATTTCAGAAAATTCCCATGTGGCATTTCAAAATAAAACTCCTTCAAGGATCGTCCGCTCTTTGTTTTAATGTGTGTGATTTCAAATTGATGTTTGGGGTAAATTTCTAGTAGTCATCGCATTATTCAATGTCGGGCTGGTAAAGGACAAAACCCCGGGAGACTTCACAAAATTCTCATGTGGTATCTCTCATCGGGTTCCTCCACAAGTTGTCACTACGAGGCTGAACGAGCGAACCTACGAGGTCGCCTCCCTCCCGCTGCCGGTCTCATCTGGCAGTAGATTCAGACCGTAAATACACATCGGCGACTTCCCGACAGCCGGCCGTTTACTGTCTAGAAGGAAGTGGCTTTAAGCGGTAACATGCAACTTCTCTAAAATATAAAAGAAAATGAGACGCTCACAGTGTTTGGAGAACCCGGTAGCAAAGACTCTCACCGACTTGATCCTCACAAATCCTCCCGTGCTGGTGGTCCCCACAGCGCCTCCTGTCCGCCGTCGTTCTCGGGTCCTCACGCGCTTTGCCGTGCGCAGTCTGAGACGGAGCGCGCCAGTGGGGGGGGGCGAATCAGATCTCACCAGCAGCCAGTATTCCGGAGTCACGTTTACTGCTGGGAAACTCTTGAATGTGGCCAGGAGGAGGGGCCGGGTTTAGACCGTCCACACTCTGGTCTCGACTCTAGACCGTCTAGATCTATAAAGCCACAGATGAGTTGTTTGTCATGAATAAGGTTCTGCTTGCACTGACCCACAATGTCACATACAACTCATTTCAGTTTAGGCTTCTGTTAAGATGTTAAAAAAAAAATATATATATATATAAACTTGATTTCAGGAATGATGCTTACAGTTCATTTAAAAACAGTCCTCCCCTAAAACAAGCTGGTCCGTTGGGGTTTGTGATTCATCTTTGAAACATTTTTCCGGTGTAGCGCCGCTGACCTACAATTCCTGGATATTAGTGTCGTAATAATTGCCCAGAAGCGTCATATTACAGGAACTTAAAATGAATTTGTGGATATAGATCTATCAGTCCACTTACCCCCATATAGAGCTAAATCGCATCCAATTATTCAATGTATTTCGAACGTGTATACAAATAAAATATATAAGCAAGAAAAATAAAAGTTCAAAAAGGAGGGGGAAAAAGAAGTCAAGAACTTTGCTGGTCCCAACCCCCTTGTTTAGTAGTGGGTATTTCGTAACTCAATTGTTTTACCAGCATCATTTCTTGATCAAAAAAAATTGATCAAATGGCAAGGGAGGAGGATGCCAAGGCAGTTGAGCCACTGCCGGCTAGGTGGTGGTTACCCGAAGGTTCATCTGTCTAGGACTAAAAATAAAGCCTAAGGTCTAAGGACTAGGTGGTGGTTACCTGAAGGTTCTCCTGTCCTGGTTGCCCTGGTTGACACATCGGGGGCAGTTCCACTGGAGTGGCATCACCCTCCTCAGCCTCCGGGGTAAAGTCTTCTCCAGTGTGCTGGAGAGTGAGTATGGGCCAGTCGACGGTTGAACCTCGGATAGGGGAGGGAAAATGTGGGTTTTTCATCCTGGCCGTGCAACGGTGGACAAGCTCTTTACTCTCTTTGGGATGCATGGGAGATCATCCAACCAGTCCTCTTGGGTTGTGGACCTGGAGAAGGCTTACAACTGAGGGGTACGTCAGGAGTCCAGAGTGAATGGACAAGCAGTCCCTTCACCAACAGAGTGTGAGTCTGACATGCGTGGCGGGTAGTTGGTCGCCCTGGTTTTGGTGGGAGTTGGCCTCTATCAGGGCCCTTTTTCACGGGATCTGTTCGTATCATTCGTTCCATCTCTGCTGTTTGCAGATGATGTGGCTTTATCGTACACAGACTCACAGCTCTCACTGAAGCAGTTGGCGACTGAGTGTGAAGCTGCTGAGAAGAGGATCACCTCCAAATCTGAGGCCATGGTCCTCAGCTGGAAAAGGGTGCAGTTCTCAGGCAAGTCCTGCCCCAGGTGGAGGAGTTCAATTTATCTTGGAGTGGGTAGTCAAATAGATCGAGAGTTTGACAGATGTATTGGGGCAGCATCGTCAGTGATGCGAATGATAAACCAATCTGTCGTGGTGACGATCTACCTCCCAACTCTCACCTTTGGTCATGAGTTTTGGGGCACAACCGAAGGCATGAGGTCGCGGATACAATCGGCCAAAACGAGTTTCCTTCGCAGGGTGATCAGGCTCTCCCTTAGGGTGAGGAGTTTGGTCCTTGGTGAAGAACCGCTGGTCCTCCACATTCAGAGGAACCAGTTGAGGAGCCTCGGCCATCTGGTCAGGATGCAGCCTCCCAGGCTGGTCCAACCAGGAGGCTCCCTACACCAAATACCACCACAATAGTGACGGGTCGTTCACGAACAAGCCGGTTCGAAGAGCCGGCTCTTTTTCTCGGGAGCCGAACCGCAAAACGGGTCGATCCACATCCACTGGAAGTGTTGGTTAATAGTCTTAAGGGAAATGGAACCTTCATCTTTGCTTCTCTGTTTGCTCTCGGGTGCACCGACTGTTCTAACTCCGACGTCACAAAGACAATTGAAACACAAGAGAGAAAAAAATCCCTTGGCATCTTGGATGAAACAGATTTTGTCATAAATGCACGCTCGCAGTATGTAAATATTTTTATTCAAACTTGGACGCCAGAATCGCAGCTCCCAGCACTTTTCACAAATGTTGAAGTCAAAAATCATACTCGTGTTTTGTTACTTAAAAAGAAAAGACAGTGAAGTGTTAGTTGTAAAAATGTTGAGGTGTTTTTCAATGTTAAAAAATAAACAGTAATCAAAGGCTTAACAAGACATCTTCTAAACAAAGTATTTTTACACATACATATTCTCACTGTTTTTGTTCTTTCTTGTATGTTTGAAAGGAATTAGATCAGTTTAGGAATTGCCGGTGCACTACAGATCCATCTCATCATCATGGTCCACTTATAGTATCTGCTTATACAAACGTGTATGTATGCATCATCGCGCATCATTGCATCGCCTGCATCTCCCAGGGCAACGTGGAAAGAAGATTCAACCGTATACTGGGAACTGTTCAGTGTAAAGTAGCAAGGTTTCACAGTAGCTACTTGTGGAAGCGGAAATCACGATCATTGCACCCTGGAATCACGAATGAGCTCTGTCACATTCATTTATGTACGTTCTAGAAAAGGCCGACAGCTCTGAAATAAAGGTTTGTGTCCTGCCACTGACTTCCTGGTTTGCACGAGATTTACACAGAATTGATTTGACTATAGTAATTTTCATACAGTGGATATTTCTTTTCTTTCAGCTATGCAAATTGCTTCAGCTCGACACCTCCCTTGATCAGCAATCCTCACTATTAACAGTTGTAGATATTTCACATAGTTTTCCTCAATAAGGGCCAGTTTGCTGGGAGCACTGGGTCGGAGATTAAACGTGTTTCTTTTTCTTGCTCAATCCTTTTGGATGTGCGATACAAAGCGGTGAAGAGATTTCCTATAAATTGTTGAGTTCCTGAAGGGTTTCGTCCAACACCTGATGCATACCTAGGTTCTCCTCTTTGGCATGCGCCACTTGCTCTGAAAAAAGAAAGAAAGAATGAAACACGAAATTACTACCGTGCGACAAGATACATTTGCTGTGTAGAGATGAAGACAACAATGAAACTTGAAACAATGACGAAACTTTCTATCAAATCTAGTCAAGAAATTATTGAAATTCTTGAATTGAATTGTGTGTCCTGCACAATAAATGCCCAACATTATATCTATAAATACACACCTATGTTTTAAAATCTGCCCACAAATGAGAAGAAGCAGCTACGACCCAATCAAAACAGACCCACTTTGGGGTTGCGACCCACCAGTTGAGAAACGCTGCTCGTTTAGTAAGGAATAAAGATGTTTAAGTTTCGACAGCAATTCTGGGGAGTGAAATCATAATGCTGGACCTGAAAGAGTTTAGCGTTTACATTTCAGTGATTTAGGTGCCAAGCAAAGCAATAGCAGGACACACCAGTCAATGATGATGGGACCACCAGTTCAGCTGAGAGACTGAAGCTGCTTCCACTCCAGACAGGGATTACCTGTGTCTTTTTTTCGCAGCTCCGAGTGCACAGCTACTTACTTGGCTCAGATAAAAGAGCTTCTGGCTCTTGGCTGGTAACAGAAATCACTGCCATCGCCATCCATCACCTCAATGATCAGACGTCGGCTGCTTCTCAGCAAAACTGATGTTTTAATGACGGGAGAAACTGCACCGCATGTGCATTTTTGAAATCACTACACCCGCATTTGAGTCTTATCCTATTATGGTCCTATCCAGATTTAATCCATTTATTTTAATGGAAAACTTCCAACAAAAAAAAACCCTCCTAGTTTGAGCTGTACAGGCGTTACAAAAACAAGCGTTTCTCTCATTCGGCCTGAAGAGGCTGCTATTTGCTTCTCTTGCCACTCCCCTCCCCTCGCGACTTCCGCCTTGTGATTGGCTAACCGCTCACTGCTACCAGCAATGATCACTCGGCCACGTTTAAGAAAAAAAAAAAAAAAAGCCTGCAGAAGCAGAAAATCAGCTCGACTAAAGAAAGAAAGTCGTAGAAAGTCGAGCAAAATCCAAACCACTCAGTTCAGCAAAGTGAGAACTTGTGTTCGCTGGCGTGCCAGTCACACAAAAGACATGTTTAAGAGCTGAATAAGTATGTTTTTTTTAATCATAGGACCCCTTTAAAAGTCAAACTCCGGTCACCCACATAGCGAATACTAGAGTTTTTCGCTATTATTTTTGAAAAACCTGCAATTGGACTGAACAGATGGAACCTTTCAGTACTTCTGTCCACAAAGGAGCCTGTGGCTGTTAATGCAACTATATTTAATGCTTTGTGGGTTGACAGGGTGGGGGGGGGGGCCTAAATCGTTTTTTGACTTCCCTTTCTTGATTTATAAATGTGAGGCAGAGGAAGAGAAGGGTGAAGGCAGAAAGCAAAGCAGGTGGAAGGAGACAGAAAAGTCAAAAGAGCTTTCATACATTTATTACAGCAAAGGGGCAACAAGTGGACACAAATATTGAGAGAATCAGAGGAGGGAGCAGCGCCGCGTGACAGAGACAGAGTTCAACAAAGAAATCAGCACAGTCCATTTTTTTTATTCGATTCTTTTTTTTTTCTCCAAATCACCTCCCGACCGTCGCAGTGGAACCCAGGCAAGAGCGAGAAGTGGAGGAGAGTCGAGACAGAAGGAGGGAGCTGCTGAGAGCAAGCAGTGAGAGAGCGTCTACAGAGTAGTCATGTCGTTCAGAGCCAAGTCCAGCTCCTCGCTGAGAGCCTTGCCCTTCAGCTTCTGAGCGTACACTTCATCTGGAGGGGAGGAGACACACACACACACACACACACACACACACGCACAGAGAACGAAGCATACACAGGCACAGAGTGAGGTGAAAGGAAAGAGAGCAGAACATTTTCTCCATAATGTAACACGAGCCTCGTGGCAGTAGCAGCGTCTCCATGACTGTTTATCACAAAATAAAAGAAATATCTCTAAAAAATTTAATTACAAATGCAATTCGCAGGTGTTTCCATTGACTGGTGTGAAGCTCATCAAATCTCGTTCCGCCAGACCCCAACAGTGAGGAGGATGGAGGTGCAAAACAATTTGCCGTAAATCTGCATTTCCATGCTGTCTGCTGTCAACAGTGGTTGCTCTATTTTATCTCTTTGACGACCTGCCAAAAAATATCCCGTCTCCTCCTCCGTCCAATCACAGCACAACTTTTTCACTGGTCAGTGAACTGGTCAGGTGACCCCGTACCTCACGTCCGCTGACGTGTAAATGCCAAAAAAAAAAGTGTTTCCATGAGACTTTTAGCGATATTCCTCAATATGGATACGTGTTGAAAAAGCTCCTCATGAGAGCATCAGAACCTTTTAGGCATATTTCAGAGGTCTTTCCAAGTTGATCTGTTTCCATCATCAGTTTTTTTTTTTATTGCCATATTTTGGTTTTGCGCAATTCTAGGGGTGATGGAAACGCAGCTGGTGAGGCCACCTGACAAGATGCCCAAACAAATCAGGCAACGCGCTCACGCCAGCATCTCTGCGTTAACGCACCACATGATGCAGGTTCAGATCAGACTGATTGACAGAAACGTCCTCTGTGAAAAGCTGCGTTTTAGATTCCACCAGAGAAGTCCCCCTTGCGAACGGACTGAACGCTTCCTGATGTGCCAGTGAAACCAGTGCCCCTGCAGTGCGAGTGAAAGGTTCCGGTGCGTGCAGCAGCAGCAGCAGCAGCAGCGTGCAGTTAACAGGAACTCATCTGTTCTGCTTGTCTTTCGCCCAGTGGGGGAAGCCCCCTAACCAACCACTACAAATAAAGTCAAGAGTGAAGTAAAATAAAGAGAACTGTGGTTTGCTGCTGCTTGCACTTTGTGAAATTTAAAACGTGTGAACTTCTTCTCCGCCAAACTCAGAGGTATTTGAGCTTGAATGTTGCCAATCAATCAATCAATCAATCAATCAATCAATCAAATTTAGGATTTAACATGAGATTTGTTTGTGATTATTTTGAATTATTTTTTAACAGTTGTTGTCAGCGGGCTGCTGTGCTCTGCTTTGTGAAAGGTGTTGACTTGAGTGTGACTGTCACTCTCTCTCTAGGTTGGAAAGAGGTGGAAAGTAACATGAGCGCCACCTGTCAGTGGTTACCCAGTGTGCAACAGTCACCTTAAAACTTGTTCACGCAATTTTGTTCCATTTTCATTTTAACCTTAAGTTGTTTTTTTTTACCTTTTCAGGTTTTTTTTTTTTTTGCACTGTCCATTTTACTGGCGATTCAAATCAGTTTCCTCCAAATTCAAGTTTGTTGTATTGCCTTCCTTGGTCCATCATTTATTTTTTGATCCACCTTCATCAAGTGGAGCCACAAGCAGAAGTTTTCCAGTGTCTTTGAGGTCTTCAATGTGGACGCCAATCGCTATCGACTTTAAATGGTGACACACGGATCCCAAATGATTATTGGCTCTCTGACGCTCAGATTTACTTTGTTGGATTTCAGAATTTGCCAATACCGACGGGAAGATGATTCATTTTCAGATATTCAGTAAGGATCAGAGCATTTGGGTCGGTGATACGATTGTATGGGGGTTGGATACGCAGCCCTACATGTATTTGCTGTCAGCAAACAAACGCGACAAGTGAGTGTTGGAGTACCTTCCAAATCATCGATGGTCTTCTCCAGCTTGGCCACAGACCTCTCGGCAAACTCTGCGCGGGTCTCGGCCTGCGGTACAGACGGCAGCCGTGTGTCACTTCACGGTAAAAAAAAAGAAATAAAAACAAAACAAAAGAAATATTTGACGTTCAACGTGCCCACCTCTTTGAGTTTGTCAGTGAGGACTTTGATTTCTTCTTCGTATTTGTCCTCCTTTTGTGAGTACTGCAATCCAAACAAAACGGCAGTCAAAGGTCAAGCCTGTCATATATTTTCAAGAAGAAACAGTGACATCAAGTGGTTGCATTTTAGATTGCAGCGTCTTTTATTCTCGTTCCACTCCTGAACCTGTCAAGGAACTACAGTGGCCTGCGCGCCCAAACCCGGACACCTCGTCCACCTTCTTCTTCGTTGGTTTATTTGAAGACGCAAGCGTTCATCCTAGTTATGAAACGCGCTGTCAGGCAGCTGGATTGTCCACACCAGGCTTCCTTAGAAATATGGTGGTGCTGGATGGCAGCTCACTGGGAGCAAGACCCTTATTGATCTATGGATATTCTTATACATCGATATGAGATCTGTTCTAAGGGTAGGAAAACCAAATGACTTTTACTGTACCGCGAGTGTACACTTTTATGTATGTTCCTTTGGGCAGTAGATTAAGCTTCTACTAATTTAAAAATCATAAATCAAGCCAAATATTACAGAGTGGAAGGAAGGAAGGAATGTGAACACCAGATTTACTAAATGAATTTCCAACCTTGGGGAGACACAGTAAGAAACCATCAGGGTTTCTTCAGACAAGGAAGAAAATGTATTTTTTTTTTCTGTGTACAGTTCACAAAATAGTTTGAGGATAATTCCATAGGAACAAGGTTTTGTTGTTTTTTATGAATAATAACAAGTCAGACGTCTCCATTGTCAAAACCTCTACATCTGAGCGACGAGAACGTGTGACAAGCCGACGGTGTCTTTTCACAAGATGTATTTTACGTAGCGTGTGTGCTGTTGAACAGAAACGCACTCCTTCATGAACCTTTAAAACACTTTAGAGCAGTTAAACAGGTCAGCCGTGGTCTAAGTCCTCTGTTCCATGTTGTACCTTCTCAGCCTGGGCTTCCAGTGACTTCAAGTTGTTGGTAACATTTTTCAGTTCTTCTTCAAGGTCACCTGATTTGCTGCACATTGTAAGAGGGAGAGGGGGAAAGCAGAAGAAGAAGAAGAGGAAGTAGAAAAGAAACGATGATTGGGAAAGCTGGGAAGGAGGGGCCGAACGGCGCTGGAAGGGCAGCTCCTCACACACAGCAAGGGTTGAAGGACATGCAAGGTCAAAGGTGGAGGGGCTGCAGCTCACTGCATGCAAACCCCCAAATCCAGTCTATCTGGATTGAGCTGCATTATTACATCGTTTTGCCTTTGTCCCTACCAACCAAGATTTAAAAAAAAAAAAAAAATGTTGCTGTTATTGTTGTCATTTTCTTCAAAAAAAAAAAAAAATATATATATAGAATTTATTAAAAACACATGCCTTGGGTTTAAAAATGTTCAAGTATGATGTTTCTTCTTGGACATTCATGTAAGTCTTAGTTTTAATCTTTAGCTTTTGCAGGGAAAGTGTGTGTTGTCCAGTGCTTTTCTGATGTTCCATATTTCAAAGTGCATGAAGGCTCTGCTGTCTACTTTTGTGGAGGGGACTGCCACATCATCACCTGTTCAACACAATCTGGGCAAAACTTGACTTTGTGGGGTTTTTTGTGTTTGTCTTGGGTTCACTTTTATCCTCCTCAACTTTGTGAAAGAGAGTTTAGAATTTCTAGCAATCAAAGTAGAAACCTTTCAATTGTCATAGGCTAAGCCTGAATCATACAGCGTGTCATACATGACTACACAGTAAAAAAAAAAAAAATAAAAAAAACAAGTGTAAAGTGGAGGAAGGGGTTGAGAGTTTGCAGTCTGGAGGAGCAGAAGGTTGGACTTATGAACTCACGGTGGTGTGCTTTCTACAGTAAGTACCTTCTCTTCTCCGCACAACATGGACTTCAAATTCTGTTCCATGAGCCTGAACTCCTCGTCCATCTCCCCCATTCGGCTGCAGGTGTTAGTCCAGGGTGTCGGGGGTGCGAGGGGACAAATTCCATGCAGACAGTGGCGGTGAGTCAAAGCAGTGCGTTACACATTCAAACCAACTTTGTGAAAAAGCAAAATGCGCGTCCAACGTGACTAATGTTGCCGGTGTTTAGCTGCACATGGCAGCCAGGAGTCATTTAAGCTACAATTTGATTGGACTTTCTGATGTTCCCTATTTTAAGTTTCCATACATATTCTTTTGGGCCAATGTTAGTGAATTTCTTCTGTGGTGCTTGAGACTAATTTGCTGACAAGAATATTTGTACCAGCACTGCAAAACCTGTTTTGTTTTTTTTTTTTAAATGCAATTTTGTTCTTCATATATCATCTCATTATTACTGCAATGGAAAAGAATAAGTAAAATAATGCCTACAAAAAAAGAATACATTTGAAGTTGCTAAGAGCCCATGCAACAGGTGAACGTGCAAGACCGGAGGTTGTCAAGTGGGCGATGGTGTTGCAGCTGCCTTCACAAGGTGCACGGCTGCTCAGGTGTCACGGTGAGCTTCCACGATGCTGATGTTTACTCACGCCTCGGCCACCTCAGCCCGCTCCTCTGAACGCTCCAGGTCGCCCTCAAGGATCACCAGTTTGCGTGCAACCTGCAACCATTCAACACACACACAGGCGCTCTCGGTGATACTGCAGGGGTCAGGCGACGGTTGTTCAGCGCCGCTGTTTGTTGTTGCCAAACCTCCTCGTATTTCCGATCGGCCTCCTCAGCGATGTGTTTGGCCTCTTTCAGCTGCATTTCCTGGATCTCCATTTTCTCCTCATCTTTGGATGCTCTGTTCTCTATGACTTTCATCCCTCTGAATGAATGAATGAATGAATGAATAAATTAGACAAAAATCGAAACCATAATAATGCTCCTGCGTCGCATGGTCGGGAACTACCTTTTAATATTTACAGATTATGTATCAGGGACAAAACAAGCAAACTAGAGATGAATATCCATTTATGGTTGTCTGAAGAAGGACCAGTTACCTCTCGCTCTCATCTGCGGCCTTCTCTGCCTCCTCCAGCTTCTGCAGAGCCGTCGCCAGCCTCTCCTGAGCTCGGTCCAACTCCTCCTCAACCAGCTGGATACGTCGGTTTAGGGAGGCCACCTCGGCCTCGGCCTGCGGAGGGCAAACAGAGGGAGAAAGACAAAGCATAGGGCGACGTAAACCATCAAAATATGTATTTAATGACAGTTTTAAATTGTTCAACTAAGCCTTGACTTGAGGAGATTGTTGTTGTTGTTGTTGTTTTTGTTTTAGCAGCTTAGCTTGTTTTAGGTGTGTTATTTTGGCTTTATCTGCAGACTTCTACCAATATTTAACTAGTCAAAACACCGTTTCCATGGTCGTAAACTGTGGTAAAGTTCCGATATTGACGTTCTTTCTACATCCGGTTAGGCTTGAAATTTGTGTTTTATTATTCGTTTTCTGCCCGTGTGATTATCGTGCGTGGCGTTGTTTTTACACCACATTGACTGGGAACCAATTTTCACCATTAAATACCGCATTCTAATGCGGAAGTGGACCTAATTAATTGATTCCGTTTAACTTCCGGTCGGCGTCGTCGTTTTCTCGCAGCGCTTGGTTGGTGTTTTTACCCCCTTCCGGCCCTGCCGCTCCATATCCGCCTCCATCTGCAGCAGCTCGGCCCGGTCCTCCGCATCGTCAGCGGCTTGTTGCAGGCTCAGAATTTTCCTCCTAACAGCGTCTATTGACGTTAAGGCCGTCATATTGGCTGGAGTCAACTTCGCTGAACCTCGTCGTTTACGGCGTTTCCTTGGTAACCGACTCAAACGGACTTCTTTTTCCGGTTAGAGCTTTCACAATAAAACAAGTAAAAGTTGCACGGTTTATTTTGAAACCACGTAGCATGCAGTTAATTTCAGGGAGGCTATACCATAAGCATTAAGCTGGTACTTTTATTATTAAACCTGGGAATCCTCCTCAAAGAGAATAATTGTGTCCACGCATACTGTGCTGCACTGGTGAAACCTGGTTTAATAATATGCTTCAGTGCACTGTGGAGAAAATTAATCTTACATATTTTTTCCCCAGTCACATGTTCAGCTGAACTCCTACAAGCAAAACCCCAGGTATGTTTATGAGAAGATGTCACACTTGTGGGAGCGAGGGAGCACCGCTCACAGCAGCAGGCACCCCGCAAGTAAACAAATGCTCAAATTCATTTCCATCTTTGGGAATATCTCAGCAACGCAGCACGCTGCTTTCCGCCCAATGCAACTCTGGTGTTTGGCACTATAATTGGTCATAATGGGAGGAGTTTCAAGAAATCACAGAACTTTTAATAACTATTCAAAATTACTGTCCTTGAAAGTTTTTTTGCTTTATGAGAATGACCTGGAATCTCTCAATACTACCAATTTAATGTTTTTTGATTTCTTGAATTTTTTTTTTTCCCAAAGTTTTTGACGATGCGCATTTTGACTTCACTCACGTCTGTTGCTTTCTTCTCGGCTTGCTCCAGCTTTTCCTGGGCATCCTTTAACGACTCGGAGTATTTGTCGAGCTCATCCTCGACTCCCTTCAGCTTCTTCTGCAGACCCAGCAGCTCCTCCTCCAGCTACACACAAACACACAAAGGGAATTTAAGAGGTATTTGAGAGCAATGTCGGGAAAAGAAAATAGCTAGGTTAACTCTTTATGCTTCAACACGAGTTGCAGCAGCAGGCTTCTATCAGAAATTGTGTTGGGAATTTTTTTGTGCTTTAAGAAAAAGACAATTGGTGAGGAAAACAATGTCAAACAAATCTGCAACTGTACTGGGATCAGCATCAGGTGACTGATGCTGAGAGGACTGCAATCTTTCCGGAAATGCAGTGCAGTGCAAACACACTGGGACACGGCCAAGCCTCTCTCATCATATTTCCGTCATGCCACGCCACTGGCGGACGTAGCCGACGGACACCTATGCGCCAACACACAAGTAATTCTGCTAAGTGTATGGCGGTTAATGGAGCTGATATATTTATAGTGCAGAGGCGAGCAAACTATTCCAACTATTGGTGACATCAGATATGTAGCTGACCCAATACATTAAGCCCTTATCTGGTTACAGTATTATCAGACCTTATTAATGAGAAAGAAGCAGCTGTCAAGGATCCACAGGTAGCATTAAACCAGTCTGTTGGTCTATTTGTGAGTTATTTAATTATTTTTATGGACGTGATATCAACATAGGGTACATAAAATATTTTAATTATTTGATCTATTAGTTGTTTGCATGACCATTGCGTAAAAATACCTGAAAAATACTTGATTCATCGTTAAATTCAATCAAAGTATTGAAGTGTTTTGTGTAATAAAATCACCGAGTGCGTCAGGTAAAAAGTGAGATTCCAGACAATGAAAACCTCAGGGGCAGCGATCGCACCGGTCGACGACACACCGCCCCTCTGGCTGGAAACACGAACGGGACCCCTGACAATGTTGGGCTATAAAAAGCGCAATTGCAAACGACGAGTGATGCAGCGCAACTACAATGTCCCCCCCAGAACAAATGTCCTTTCTGCATCACTTCTGACCGTCTGCCCAGCCTGTAGCCATGTAAGGCCTCCCGGTCGCAAATAGCCCGAGGGCGAGCTGATCCCACAATCCGCGTTGTGAGACCAGCCGCCTCAACTGTCTTTCCGCGAGAAGCAACAATTCAAAGGAGGTGATGGGGGAGGGGGTGCACGGAAATAGACCCGCCAGTATTCACTGTTCATGGGCAGAGAGGATTGATTGTGTCGGCTTGGCGTTGTACGAGTTCCAAACTGGGATCCTCCGGGGACAAAACGCTATGCTGACAACTGCAGCCGCTACCGGTCATCTACCTGATAGACAGACAGACACATAGGGACTTCACTAATGCCTCGAGGGAATTCCTTCAGGGAAATTTGGGAAGCAGCACCAGTAAAATCGCATCATCGATACAATAAAAACTAATTAAAAAAAAAAGTTGTATGAGTTCCAAACCGGGATCCTCCACGGAGAAAACGCTATGCAGACGACTGCAGACGCTGCCAGTCATCTACCTGTGGACAATGGACATTGGCCTTGTGTTGTCACACACGCTACCGCTCGTTCCTCCTCGCGCAGCTGAAGCCGGCGACAAGGGACTGGACCCGCACGGTGGAAGCTCTACGTCCGGTCCACGGTCACAGACTTTCGTCGCACGGACGTGTTCGCCATCGCGATCTCGACGTCAAAGATTGAGTTTTGTAGTGTGTTGTAATGTTGTAATGTTGTACGTCAAAGCTGGTGGCTGGCTTGCTGAATATTTCAATCCTCGTATCCAAATCCAATAGATTTAGGAAATCCGATGGGAATGCAAGGTCATACCGATGAACTACTTCTTGTCCGTGTTCCCCCTTTTGTGTGATTAGTATTGCTGCTTTTGTTGTTGTTTGTGCAACAATTTTCCAAACGAGAGGTGAGAGTGTTGCCTGGTGAACTGCTAGGGGGCGGGGGGTGGGGGGGGGGTGGGGGGCGTGAGTGGGATTTAAAAAAAAATAAAAGGCATTGCATTGTATCATAGATTTCGTTGTTTCTTTTGTCAAGACATGTTTCGGCGGAGCTTCCGCCTTCCTCAGAAGCTCTGCCGAAACACGTCAAGAAGGTAAGACTAACAAAAAAAAAAACCTTGTCTTGACAAAAGAAACAACAAAATCTATGAAAAATGAAGACATAATGAACACAATCGATCTATTCTATTCTATCATCGAAAATTTGTGAATTAAAAAAAAATTTTTGATTTTCCAAAAACGTGTCTCTCTCTCTCTCACTCTGTGTGTGTGTGTGCGTGCACTTGAACCCAGTGACAAGACCAAACTATGACGTACCACACTACCTGTTGGTGCTTGACTACCTGACTGCCAAATATCTGCCAAGCCTCCAACTCAGGGACGTCGCACATCCAGCTGGAGTCAACAAACTGGCGCCTTGTAACACATTTAAAAAAAAAAAAAAAAAAAGAAAACTTGACAATACACCTCATCCTTTCACCACTCAGCACTGAGGAGACCAGTGATGGAGCCCCGGCAGGTGGTCACCCTGTACCTGCTTGCATTTATCCTCGGCTCCCTTCTTGTCGCCCTCGGCCTGCTCGGCCCGGTCGATGGCGTTCTCCTTATCCAACTTCAGCATCTGCATCTTCTTCTTGATGGCCTCCATGGTTTCTGCCGGTGGTGGTGCTGTCTTCTCAGTGAGACGATGGGGGGATGAGAGGTATCCGGACGGAGAGCAGGGGGCACCGGTGGGTCCTGGCAGCAGCAGCAGCAGCAGCAGCACGTCCAGCTGGTCTGAGAGCCTGGCGGGGAGTGAGCGCGAGAGAGGAACAGCCCACCAGCTGCACCAGCCCCGCTTTCTTTTTTTTCCTTTCTTTCTCTGCCCTCCCTCCCTCCTCTTCCTTCTTCTTCTTCTCCTTGATCCACCCGCACGGTAACGTTGTCCATATTTAGGCAGCAAGAGAGGAGGCGTCCGTGTCTCATCTTTGCGCGAGTGCCAAGACACAAGTTTAGTCTGAAAAACTTTGGACTTTTTAAAGTGATTGTTTGTGAAGACGAGTGAATCAAAATCTTTTGTAACCCAAAGCATTTTCATTTTCATGACTATTTACATTGTAGATGTGTCACTCAAGGCATCAAAACTATGAATCAACAATGAATACACTTTATAACCTCACAATAAAACACTCATAACATGTAAATATCTTGTTTTTCCATCTTATTCTATATATTTTATTTCTATTTCTTTCATGAATCTCTTTGCACTACTTTTTGTTGCTGTAATGATGCAAATTTCTCCCAATGTGGGATTAATAAATGCATTCTATTTTATTTTCCTCTGAAATATGTAGCGCTAAAACAAAAAGGGTTGAGATAAAATAAAAAAGGGAGGCAAAAGAAAAAATAAAATTGTGAAGTGTCCGTTCAATCCAACACAGTGCAAATAGAGCAACTTGTTTTCACTGTGAAATGGCTTTATTGAATACAAATCTGTTACAGTGTGCATGAGGTGGTTCTCCTTAACGCCATTACATTTATGCCAAGAATAGAAAAAAAAAACAGCCCACCAGCCATGAAGTCATTCAGCCATCAAAGCTGCTTGAAAGCCGAGTCAATTTTTTTTAATCAAGCAACGAAGCTGTGATATGTTTTACTTGATCAAAAAACAAAAACAAAAAAATAGCATCCGCACGAGGAGTAAAAAGCAAGATACTGATTTCATTTTTATGTTATGTTAGGTCAAAAACAGAAGGCAATACTCTGCGTGATTACAGTCGTTTGTGTAGGAGGCAAACCGATTCCAATGTGCCGCTTTGTTCTAAAAAAAATTCATACATCGACGTAAAAAATAAAGGTGCAGTGAAAGCGAAGCATTGAAACCACGTTGAGACAAAAAGCTCGGAATGAAGTGCTCTCGGAAGGGTAATGAGGAATTTCATTACGAAGGCACTTTGATTAGCACTCGGAGCGGGAAAAAAAAATAAAAGAGGAGAAGAGGAAGGAAGTGGAAGCTCAGAAACAGGAAGTCATAATATTAATAATAATAATAAGTCAAGCAGCAGTTGGCCAAAACGATCCGAAAAAAAAACAAAACAAAAAACGGAAAAAGCATCCAGGACTTTAACACTGAGCACCCATATACAGTCAACACGACAACATGGAGTTAAATATATGGCTTTTGTAATCTTTACAGTCTTGTCATCCAGGCCTATTATATGTACTGGAGCTGCTTCTATTAAAAATACTGACATGAGAAATAAACGACTACTAATATAGAAAAAAAAACCCTTTGGAAGATAGAAACCATTAGACTTTTTTTTTTTTTTTTTTTTTTATAGCTGAATCTTGAAAAAATAAAAGTGTGGTGGTGGGGGCGGGGGAAAGGCGGGAATGGCAGACGCGCGCGCACACACACACACACACGTTTCTTCATGCACAGACACTCGCACATACGCACCAATAAAAATGTTGCCTTAGAAAAATTTTCTTTTTGCATAGAATATACATCATTTGCATAGAGGAAGAAAGAAAATCAAAATTCTCACTGTTTTCCTTTTGCCTTCATGTCTGAAATCTACGAAAGAGGATTAAGGCCACAAGAACAGAAGGAAATATGACAGGAAGGAGATTTTTATCGAAGTTTTCATTTCGAGTTCTGAGTCGACATTTTGTGAATAAAGTCAACGTAAAAAGAAAAGACGAAACTTTTGCGAAGTCGACTTTATCCTCGAGATTTCGACTCTAATCTCGAAATTTCAACTTTATTCTCGACACTTTCGGCCCTAATCCTCTTCCGTAGCAACGCGACTGAAGTCCCGGCAAGGAGAGTGAGCGTGGACGCCGCAGAGTGTGTGGCGAGCGCAGAAGGAGAAAAAGATATGTACGTTTTTTGTTTTTTTTCCCATATACTGAAAAAAGGAGGATTGCATCTTGCTGAGAATTCAACCAAACACGCTGATTTTGCTGCGTTTTTTTTAAATTCATATGAATTATCAACGTGGATCATTTCTGGCTTTTAAAGAATTTAAATTAAAACAATTTTATTCTCCTGACATGGGGTCGGCTGATGTGATGCTTCTGACCCACAATTTGTTGTTCTATTTTTCACGCCACATGCGAGGCCACCGCGTCAATGGCTGCAGGTCGAATCGTTCAGGCAGGAAGTCAACGATGTGCAAACGCCGTGGATCCGGTTGATTTTCATCATAATGTACAATGTAGCTGGATTTTGGTTTTATACGTGCTGTTGGATTTTACTGTGAAAGGTCAACGTGACGCATCGGCTTCAACTCTGTTCAGTTCGGCCGTCAAACAATAAAGCAGATTTCACTTTAAATTTGAAACTATGATGAACAAAATGCGGCTAAGAGAGTTTTCTTTCAGGGTTGTTTTCTTTCAACGCCAAACGACCTCCAGGGTTGTTGCACAATCTTGCCATCCTTGGCGTGAAGCGCAGATGCTTTTGATGTGACTCAGCCTGAACCCTCTCTGAAAGGAGGTGCGGGGAGGTGGTGGAGGGGATGGAGGTTGGTGGAGAGACTCCTGCCGCCGCTCCTCCCTCCCCTGAGGGCGAGAGAGCTTCACTGCTCCTGGCTGTCGTCCCGCAGCTCCGACGGCAGGAACTTGTTCTGCTGCTGGCGGATCATGGCCAGCTTCTTCCGGGCCTCGTCCAGCTCCCTCTCCTTCCGCAGCATCTCCTCCTGAGCCGCGATGATCTGACGCACAAACACGACACCCACACAATCACCGCTAGTGACCTTGCTTGTGCTGTATTAGCGTTTCTCAACTGGTGGATCAACCAAGTGGGTCGCTTTGATTGATTGATTGATTGTTATTAAAAAGGGATTTTATATGTATGTATATATATATACATTGTACAGAATTTTTTTTTTTTCATTGGTTGTCCTCACCTGAGCGATTCCTCCCACCATCTTGCTCTTGACCACCACGGCCTGGTCGTCCTCGGCATCGAAGGCGGCCTTCTGGGCGGCTTTCACCAGGTTGTCCGACGCTCGCTTCACAGCATTTCCAGCAGACTGGAGGATGGATAGATAGATAGATGGATAGATAGATGGATGGATGGATAGATAGATGGATGGATGGATAGATGGATAGATGGATGGATGGATAGATGGATAGATGATAGATGGAGATGGATAGAAAGATGGATGGATGGATAGATGGATAGATGGATGGATGGATAGAAAGATGGATGGATGGATAGATGGATAGATGGATAGAAAGATGGACAGATACTTTATTGATCTCCACGAGAATTACGGCTCATGCGCTTCACACCGTTCAATGGGAACACCTGCAAACCGCAGTTGTACTTTGTCGAAATTTTTGAAATATTGCCTTCACTTTTGGGAAAAACTCGCTGGAGAGAGCTCTGAGAACGGAATGTAAAAAATGCTTAAACTTGAAAACTGCCGAGTGAAAGAATCAAAAGTGAATGGAAGGCACTTCAGAAATGAACTTACAAACAAACACGCGAAACCAGATTGAAAGCGACTGTTGCGACAGAGAGTCGGGGGGGGGGGGACATCTCGAGCTAAACCAGCACAGCGCAATGTGTCTTTTGAGCAGCAAGTCCAGGAAAGGCAATGAAGAACTTCCAGCGCAGCTCAGAGAGAAAACCAGAAGACTTTTTCTTTTTTTCACGCTTGGGCGCGTCGACGCAGCTGTAAAAGGCAACAGGAGGCAGGCGGCCTGCTCCACATCACATCACCAGAGCTAAACATTCCTCCCATTGGTCAGCGCACATCAAACACAGAGGGAAGAGAGGGACTTTTCTCCTTTTGCGGCACTGCGGATTTGAAATCAGACACTGAGAGCAGCAGCAGCAGCAGAGGAGGAGGAGGAGGAGGAGGACAGTCACACAGGAATTTAGAGTGAATCTTCTTTTACTATGTTGTCTTTTCCTGGAATGTGACCTGCAGCACTGGCCTAGAACCGCCGCCTACATCCACCTAAAACCATCTAGAACCACCTAGAATCACCCTAGAAAAACCCCAGAACCACCTAGAATAAGCTAGAACCATCTAGAACCACAGAGAATCACCCTACAACAAGCTAGAACAGCCTAGAACCACCCTATAACCACCTAGAACAACCTAGAACCACCCCAGAACCACCCTAGAGCTACCTAGAACCGCCTAGGACCACCTAGAATCACCCTAGAACAATCCCAGAACCACCTAGAACCATCTAGACCACAAAGAAACAACCTAGAACAAACTAGAACAACCTAGAACCACCCTACAACCGCCATAGAACAACCTAGAACCACTCCAGAATCACCCTAGAACAACCTAGAACCACCGAAGGACCATCTAGTCCAGGGTTGTGCAAACGTTTTGACTGGTGGACCACAGTGGGTTCAAAAATTTGCCAGAGGGGCTGGAGCAGCAGCAGATGGATTGAAATGACTCTCAAAACACTGAAAAAACCAGCTACTCACTTTAGATGTGCAATGTCTTTTAAGATTGAATTTTAATGACTATAATTTACGGGCACGTGAACATGTTCAAATAGGAGGCTAAACTGAAAAGAATCATCTTTAAAATAAACTGTACATTGTAATGCTACACCCACCAAAGTCAGCGGTGGGGGGTGGGGGGTGGATTTGGAGTGGGGGAGAGCGGTGGGAGTGTGTGTGTGTGTGTGGGGGGGGGTTAGCCACTGGCGTCAGCCGCATGGCAACAATTCCTGCTGGAGATATATTACGTTTTTGACAGCGACACAAGCGTGTGAGAGGTTCCAGCCATCCAGTAGCTAAGACAAACCTGGAGGAGCTGCTGCTCACTGACACACTCAGGGGCCATCAGGCTCTTGAACACAACACTGGCAGTTAGAGTGTGGGTGTGTGTGTGGAGTTCTGGCAGCTTTGCACTCACTTTTGTAGTTTTTGCACTCATTCTTTATTTATTGGCACTACCCTGAATTGGTTTTACACTTTCATTTCTCTGCGTGTTCTCCTCACACACCGTGGGGGCCGCTGAGTAACAACACTCCGATGCTCTGTGTACGTCCCATATATTGTAGGATTGACCACAAAGCGACCTTGAACCTTGCACCTCAAACATGCACTTTGCACATCTTGTAATTATTCTTTTACTCTGTATGAACTTTTTATAAACTAATCTGATTGTCTGATTGTGCAGATGAGAAACTGAATTTTCTTTCGGAATAAATAAAGTACTTCTCTATCAATCTGTCTATCTGTATATCTGTCTATCTGTCTATCTATCTGTCTATCAATACATTTGCGATGCGTTTGAGGCCACGTTACCAAGCGGTGGATAATTGCGCACGCCGCCGCCCCACCCGGCTTTTTTAAAAGCACGGCGGCGAAGAGAAGAGCAGTGAGGATGCTTGGGGTTTAATCATAGGTCAGGGTTTATGTTTCCAGTTCTGGTTGCCATGGACTGGCTGGACTGGACTGGACCACCTCCACCGCTGCTGCTGCTGGTGGTGGTGGGCGGATTGTTTCCACAGCTCCTGCCTGCCTGCGCAGACATGAATGTATGGGAATTACTGCAGTGGCAGCTGCAGGACCAGAAGAGGAGGAGATAAGCCACTGCTGATTGGATGGGAGAATATGAGATGGCTGGGTGGGGGGGTGGGGGATGGGGGTGGGGGTGGGTGGAAAGGATGATGTGCTCGCCCGCTAACCTTAAAGAAAGATAGTATTTTTGGGTGGATGAGGCGAAATGAGATACTTACAAGTTTCTAGCCGGGGACTTAACGCTTCGGTCACATGCAAAGGTCATGACGAGCGTTTCGACGCCGCATCATCGCCCAAATTAAATGGCGACTTCCAGAGAGACTTTACCAAAGGGGAAATGTTAGTTTGCGGCGTTTCCCACAGGCAGCGTTTTTATTTCTTTCGAGGTCAAAGTTGTTTCAGAGCGGCCAGAGGGGTGGAGGGGGGGGGGCAGCTTTTAAAGGAACACAGAAGGAAAGTCCATGGAATGTAAACTGAGCAAGGCGCTAAGAAAGAAGCTCTCACCCAGCCTGCATTGGGGCTAGAGCAAGCATGGGCAACCTACGGCCCGGGGGCCATAGGCGGCCCGTTAAGCTTTTTAAATCCGGCCCACCAAACTAGAAAGAATTATATTAATGGTAAGGAAGTCAAAAATAGCTGTATTCCACCCATTTTTTTCAGTTCATTTTCAATTGAAATTAAGGCAACATGTAATTTTTTTCCTCCAATGAGGCGGCTCACCAGAACACTCCATCCATCTGCTGCTGCTGTGGAATAAATTTGGGTCGCAACTTCATGATAAGGAAAAATCAATGTGGGACCTGAGACTCCAGCAGTTGAGAAGCAGTGGTTTAGAGAAGCAGCTTTAAATACAGAACGCTAAGAAACACTGCTTTCTGTCTGGTGAAGCCTGTGTGTGTGTGTGTGTGTGTGTGTGTACACATACACGACAGAGGAGGGAACCCCCACCTGCTCTCACGCAGGCTACACTGATCCTACAGCAGCAGCTCATGCAGACCCTGCAGCTCACCTGAACTCTGCAACACACACAGAGCTGGTCGGTGCTATTAGTAGCCTGCTCTTTAAGAAGCTCAGCTGTTGCAGAATGTCATTGTTTGCTGGGCAGGTACGGGACGTCTGAATCACTGGCATGGGTGAGATCACGCCACTCGACACGAGCCAGCTGGGATCGGGTGTCGCGGGATTAGGGGGCGAGGGAGCTAATTTTGGCTCTAAATTCAGCCGCCGAACCCCTGTTCAGATTTGAAACAGAGTTCAGGACTCACTGATGCAACGCTTTGCAGCCTCCATGCGGAAAAAACAACTTCAATATTGAAAAATTGGGTGGCTATAACCTTAACCTATTATCCTTGACAGTTTTCAACAATATACAGGTACTACCCGAAAAATTACAACATCAAGTAAAAGTTGTTTTATTTTGGCAATTTAACATAAAAGATGAAAGCAACACATTTTATTGAGCCATTCCACGCAAATTGACATCTCAAGCAGTTCCTTGTTGTAACTTTGCTGATTAAGATTTTCAGCTTATTAAAACCACAAACCCACAAACTCAGAAAATTATTATAAAATTTGAGTTTTTTTTTTAAGCTGCAAGACCTGATCAGCAAAATCCAAAGAAATAAAAACTTGAAATATATTGATTTGCAGATTATTCCTTTATATAATATGTCACATTCACCTTTTAAGTTGAACTGCAGAAATACAGCAACCTTTTCAGGATGTTCTCATTTTCTAGGTAGTACCTGTATATTCACAGCCTGTGAATCAACCCATGAGGTTGATGGATTTCAACCCCCCCCAGTACTGACCTGCAGCCTCTTCATGGTCTGAGAGTCCTGGTCAGCCTTCACCTTGCAGGCCACCAGCAGCTGTGCGGTGGAGGCTGCCACCTGCTTGGCCGAGGAGATGAGCTTCTCCTCGCTGGCGTGTCCCTGCACCGCCGAGTTGGCCGCCTCGCACAGGTTGTTGGTCGCAGCCGCCACCATGCGGGCCTGGAGGATTGAAAGCGGCATTGAGAAATGGCAACGTGCTTCACCGTGTTTCGGGGGTTGAACGTCCAGACGAGACACTCACGGCTGAGATGAGCCCCTGCGACCACTGGCCGTCGTCCACTGCGTTGGTTTTTGAAATGGCTCCCACCTGAAAAATCAAATTCAAACCACTGTCTCAGAAGCATGGCGGGTTGATCAGCAGTCAAAAGTGTAAAATGAGTGAAAAACTAAATGGGCAGAAGGGAAAATGCTGCCTGTTTTGAGGGACTAATGTGGACTTATAAGTCTATAATTATTATTAATAATCAACTATTTAATTATTTCATTGTTTAACATTAAATCATATGGAAGTGCATTGCTGCTACACTAGAAAAAAAAAAACAGGGCTCAGTATTAATTATAAGGTGAAAACTAGCACATTTTAATGTGATAATTTTCATGTATTTACGTGGAACTATTAGGTTATTTCGAGAAAGTTTCACATTTGTTCATGATACTTTTCACTCCAAGACATTATGATGGTGATGGACAACCAATGAAACTGTCAATGAAATGTCCTGGCAAAATGGATTAAATGCTTTGTGTTTGAGGAACTTGTGTGCACGTATGTTTTGGTTGTTTTTTTTTGTAAAAATCCAATGCTAACTGTTGGAAATATGAATTTTATTGTTAAAAACTCACCTAAAAATGTGTTTCTGCAATAAAATGACATACCTAAAAATCAAACTAAACAGGACGGCTGTGTATTGGGGAGACAGTCAGATGTGATTCTATTGATTTCGGGGGAGCAGGTTGATCCCGACGTACCTTCCCTTGGGCCACCAGTTCTCTCTGCGCTGCCGAAGCAGCTTTGACCAGGGCGCTGGTGGCGGCGGCGATGGACTTGGCCGCCTCGAGGATCTGCTCCTCAAAGTTCAAGCTCTCGTCAGCCTCCTGTTTACAAGAGAAGAAAAGCAACAGCCAATAAACACACCGTTACTGGGGCTGTTAAAACAAAAAAAAGAAAAAGCAGCGGGGCCTCTTGCGCCGACAGGATAAGCACGTCATCCAGAAATATTTTGAAACTGAAGAATGCTGAAATGCTAACTGGGAGGTGGAGGGAGGCGGGGGTGAGGAGGAGGGGGGGGGTGGGAGGGTTGTGTTGCGAAGATGATTCATGCGGTGCAGACGAGCAGCACGACCGGAGCAGGTGACCCTGCCGTGAGGTTAACAGGCTCAGTGTGAACGCTGGCGGCGCCTCTAACCTTGGGCTTGGTCCGTGGCCTCAGCTGCTCCAGTTTCTTGGCAGCCGCTTCAATGGCGGCCGCCGCTCCCAGCAGCTCGTTCTCCGCAATGACCGTGGGGTCCTCGGGGTCGACCCACTCCGTGCCTGCAGCACAAGACACACATTTCTCGCAACGTTACTGCCGGTCGCAGGAGGAGCAGGTTAGAATCCTCACGTAAAGTTTGAATTTATTCTATTAACGTGCCGCCTCAGCCATGTTTTTACCACTTTACTCCACTTGGCCCTGCAGGGGAGGAGGAGCAAAGGCCATTGAGTATCCGGTGGCTTTCTATTGCTGCTATTGTTTGACTGCTGCCGTCTTCCTCTGCAGTGACCGATTGGAAAACTTCTCCCTGCAGCCACCAGGCTGTACAACTGCACTTGATAAAATTACCCTTCTTAACATTACAACAAAAGTTGTAAATGATCCACTGATGATGATCAATGATCAACTATTCACAACATTTTTTATTTCTTTATTTCTTTTTTAATTGATATAATTTTCCATCTTTTTTTCTAAACCTTTGTTGTAATTATGCAAACTTCCCCAATGTAGGATTAATCGAGGGTTTCAATTCAATTCAAATCAATTCAATTCAAATCAATTCAATTCAATTCAACAAGTGATGCTGGCAGACAGGGACAGCCTAAAGAGGAGACTCTGAGCGGGTGCTGCCCGTGTTCTCCCTGCCGCCGGGCTGCTGGAGAGGTCACAGGTCACGATACCTTTCATGGCCTCGGCCGCCTGGATGAGCTCGGTGACGGAGCCGGCCACGCGCTTGGAGTAGACGGCCAAGTGCTGCTTCAGATCGTGGGAGGGCTTCTGGATGACCTGCGGCCGAGAGGACAAACAAGGTCACGACCCCTTCGCTTTCCCTTTTCACTTTTTTTCTGCTGTGCGGCATCTTTTTTCCACGCCCCAGACGAAACAGTTTGCTGCTGACGCTTTCTAATTAATACTTAAAGTGCAGTCCGTTCACTTTACAAACCCCTAAACCTTGATACAGGCTCTTTTCTCAGTGCTGATACCATGTTATTAACTGCACTTCAGACTAAGCGCAATTTCTTTTTTCTGTTGAAACTGATTTAAACGTAGCCAGTTGAAAACCAACCCCCTGTGCTATTTATAATCTCAATATTGAATGAGAATAAATGCAGAGCAAGGTAATTTGTTTTCTGGGTGTCACTTGCTATCTTCAGCATGCCCTGGCTGAGCGAGCAGCATGCGACAGGTGCAGGGTATTAACAGGACTCAACCCAAACCCAGCTCAAGTTCACTTAGATGAGCACAGAAATGCTTTGTGTGTGTGTGTGTGTGTGTGTGTGTGTGTGTGTGTGTGTGTGTGTGTGTGTGAGTGATCCTGCCAACGTCCGGAGTAGAGACGCACTAACGAACATGTTTGGGCCTCTGCAGGTATCACCAGAGTGACACCTCAGGCTCAGGGGTCAATTCAATCTCAGTGTGAGGGAAGTCATCTGCAGGTCAGTGGCGGTGCTGCATTCATGGCCAGGCAAAGTGACGTCTATATACCACTGTCCAGTGGTGTAGTGGAGGGTATAGGCGGGTGTACGCACTGTACTGCGTATACCTACTTCTCAATCCCCTCATTCATTAGTGTCTTCGAGCCAAGTGGTCAGAGATTTATTTTTTTTTCCTCCGTAGGATGGTGAGGGCATTACCTGCCATACGTTGCCCCCTAACTGGCTAGTACTAGTTGCCTTGGTTGGTTAGATGGAGGTTAGTTTGGTGAAATTTAGGCATGAGGAAGACTGACGGTGGCAAACTCTGGCCTACGCTGTCACTCATCCTTTCCCGACATTTCACACGGAATGAGCCTTGCATGTGTGTGCGTGTGCACGGTATATTCCCATCATGGTCTTACCACCAGCACGTGCTCCAGCAGGGCCAGGTATCCGGAGGCGCACTCGTTGCCGAAACTCAGGGCTCTCATCTGGACGTCCTTGTTGACCTCTGGGTGGTAGGCAGCTTGCTGCAAGGACACAGATCAATCAACCAACCATCGAAACTAAGGACGCTAGGTGGAGGGGAAAGAAGTGTCTCCGCCGCCGACCTTGCAGGAGTGCAGCATCTCGGCGATGGCGCGCCGGCTGAGGTTGGCCGTGGCGATGACGTCCTCCTGGCGACAGGAGTTGCCGGCGGCCACCGCCTTGGCCGTGGCCATGGTGATGCCTTTGGTCATGCGGATGAACTCCTCCGGCGTGGTGGTCTTTGGCGGAGGGTCCGAGCTGCAGAACACCTGCCGCGCCAAACAACAACAAAGCACCATGAGTGGAAGAGGAGAAACATTTTCAAAGTTCCTTCTGTTCCGCTTTGCTCATCACAGTGGTTGAAGGTCCAGTGTGAAACATCTTGAAGGAAGCCACCTTTCTTAAATACCGGACTTCCTTAAAAGAAAATGGTGGTTCAAGATGGCAGCTAAGTAGGAGCAAGACCAGGCATGGGCAAACTGCACATGCCTGCAGTCCAACTAATGTTTTTTTTTTGTTTAATGAGAACTTTACTCACAGCCAGCTCCTGCCGAATGTGTTCAATGGTGCTCTCCAAAGCTCTGGTCCCCTTTGTGGCTTCGTCCTCCACCGCCTTCACCGTCTTCAGGAGGGACGTCACGTTGGTGACCATGACCTTGAAAAGAAAAGTCAACTATTGAGGTGACTGGGAAGATGACTCGTTGCCTGATGATTCGGCCACAGCTGCAATTAAAATGTCTCCTAGTGTCCACTGAACGCGTTGAGATATTCAGTCTGAGGTGGTGGCAGCGGGTGAAGTCATGAGCGTCGGCGCCTCTAGCAAACCAAAACCTGCTTGAGCAAACGACCCTCAGACAAACAGACCTTACCTGAGACCCCTTATGCACTTTGAATATCTTTAACTTAACTCAGGAAGAAGTGTGTGCAAAGACTGACTTATGCAATATGAAGGTCGTATGTACAGAAACAATCGTCCTGCGTGTTCACCTTGGCGGAGCTCTTGAGCTGCAGCATGCTGGGGTCGTCGTAGGGTTTGCCCGCTGCTGCCTTGGTGGTGCTGATGAGGTTGCCCAGAGCTTTGGCCACATCCTTCACGGCATTAATGAGGACCACCTGCAGACAACCAGGACAATCGTTTCAACATTGGTCCAGGCTGTGGGTGGTTTTGGGGTGGTTTCTAGATGGTTCAGGGGTGGTGGTCCGTACCTGAGTCTCTGGGTCTTCTGAACCCAGACTGGCGGCTCCAAGTTTGACGACGTCGGCGAGTTTAGTGATGGTGGACACGGACGACTGGGCGGCCTGGGCCAGTTTCTCCTGACTGGCTCCGGCGCCAGACACCAGCAGCTTGGTGTCCTCCACCAGAGCCTTGGCCGTTTTCAGGATGTACTCTCTGCAGAGCGGAAAGGATGACTTAACTTGCAGACATATACAAGGAATTAGAAAGAGAAACGAGGGGGAAGGGCTTCGAAAAGCCGAGGTCTCGAGATTTGATGAGAATTAGGGCGTAAGCGCTTCACACCATTCAATGGAAACAACTGCAAAAACCGCAATTGTGCTTTGCCCAAATTTTAGAAATATAGCTTTTATTTTGTGAAAAACTGTCATGGAAACACAACTCCGGTAAGTACCTGTGGTCAGCGAAGGTCTCGTCATTCTCTCGGTTCAGAGTACCGGCAGTGGCGAACATGATGGTGGTGTCCAGGTCTGCGATAATTCCAGACACAGCACTGGCGGCTGTGATGCAGGCCTGGGTGCCACGGTTTCCCGCCTGCAGGGCCGCCAAGACGTGGGAGACCTGCCGCACACAGTAAATCAATCAGCTGGAGGTCAAGCGGTCCAAGTCAATGTTACACCCACCACTTGAAATCTTGTTTATTTCCCTTTGGAATGACGTCAAATTGGCAACAGATGCATTTGTGGGATGAACAGCGACATTTTTGATCCGTCTTGCATCTTTTCATTTTCATTCAACACAACAATCTGTTTTTAGTCGCGTTAAACGGAACACAGAAGAAGGGTGAGGACGGAGACAAACGACGAGTGTCTGACCTTCTCGGAGACTTTGCGGGCGCTCTCGATCAGTTCTTTCTTTGTGAAGGAGTCGTTGGGGCTGCACTGCAAGGCTCCGGCTTTGGTCACCAGCCCCGTGCAACTGAAACCCAGGTCACCCACCTGCTTTTTAATGTGAGAGCCAATCTGGGGAGCAAGCAGAGACAAAATGTGTCAGAAGGACTGGAGAAACTGGTGGAGAGCTAGTGAGGCGTCGCTGACTGGACCCACTTCGTCGTTCTCGGCAGTCATGGCTGCATATTTGGCCTCGTTGGCCAAGTTGCCAAACTCATTGGTCAGTTCGTTGGCCAGTCCTCCGAGGTCGTCAGGGTTGGTGTTAGACTTGGTCACCTGAGGAAAGAGGAGAAAATACAAGAGTTGACAAAGGTACATAGGTTACGAGAATAACAGCGCTGTTACACTGTAACGCCTTACCATCTCCTGCACATTGACGGCGATGGCTTTGGCCGTCTTCACCATGGTCGTCTGGTAATCCACGAAAGTTCCTTCGGGTTCGTGTGTGGGCGCGTCTTCCATTTTGTTGATGGCGTCGTTGATGGAGTCCACCATGCCTCCCACAGCACCGGCGGCGCTGGCTGCTTCCGACAGGGTGGCTCCCAGGTCGTCCACCGCCTCCTTCATCATCTGCACCGACTCCTCCAGGGCCTCCTGCATGTGGGCCGCCTGCACAGAGGACGGAGAACGCATTTGACCAGCGACTAAAACCAGGGGTGGGAAAACAATCTAAAAAATATATAAGTTAAACCTTGAACACCAAAAGGTAAGGTTTTAAAGTAAAACAAAGAGTGTCAGGATATTGTGTTTCTCAGAAGCTGGGCAGTTTAGTTGGTCTAAACTTATTGAAAATTTAAGGTTGTCTTTTTGAACCCAGATAACACTTGCTTTAAAAATAAATAAATGTGTTAATTGTGAATTTAAAGATGCTGAAAATACTTTTTATATTCTTGACGTATTTATATGCAGTTGCACACATCATTTTAAAGGCTGTCTAACTTAATCGCCACTCTCACATTTTCACAATGGAAACATGGTGCAGCGTCATCATTACCTTGGGATTTCCTCCAGCCTCCTTGGCCGTGTAAAGCATCTGCAGCGCCGACTCAGTCAGCGTCTTGGTCTGGTCTAAGACGGCCATCTGTTGTTGGCTGCTGAGAATCTTGGAGGCTGTGCCGATGGCTGCCATGATCAGAGGCTCGAAGTAGCTCGCCATCTGAGCCACCTGGGAAACAAGCAGCGATGGGGAAGCTTTTTAACAACCATGCTGAAATTACGGAGTAGATCTGCCGTCTCTGCAGGGTTCCACGGCTGACAGCGTGGACACGCGCACGTCTCGCACTCTACCTTGTGTCCCAGTTGGGAGGCCTCGGAGCGGGCGGCCACAGCGACGGGATCAATCAGGTTGCTGATCTCGTGAACGGAGGCGGCCATCTGCTCGTGGAGAGTCTGCAACACGTACGGGTCAAGTTAGCGACGTCGAGCACAACGTCCATCGTTTGAACGTCCCGGCATGAATCTCAGTCCCGCCAGATTTGTGCACGTTACCTCCATGGAAATGTCCTCCCTGGGTGTGAGCTGCTGGCTGATGGCAGCCAGGGACGCCTGATCAACTTCTCGAATGCAGGTGTTGAGCACCTCAATGGCGTCGTCGCATTCCCTCTGGCCAGGAGCCTTTTCCCTGCAAGCACGGCGAATAGAACCGTTTCAGAGCAGTTCAAGGCCGAGTGGAGGCAGCGACACCGCAGGACAAGACTTTTCCTGCACAGTGATTGATACCTCATGTTGGTGATGAGTTTCTTGATGGAGTCTGACACGGTCCTGGAGTGTCCAGCCAGCACCGACCACTTGGGGGGATCTTTAGGGTTGACGGCCAACGAGCGAGCGGTCTGTATGAGGCCGGTTGAGCTCTCCAGCATTGTTCTTGCAGCGGCAACAATGGGCTCCATGGCTGCATGGCCCTGTTGACGGTGAGCAGAAGTTAATGTCAGGAGCTTTTTTTTTCAGACAGTATCGGTTAAAAAAAAAAAAAATCATCCACAACATTCTAGTCATTGTGCTTTTCCAGAACTAACAACAATAAAATAAGAAGCAAAAAAAAAAAATGTCTACACAACTATTTAAAACCTTTATTAAATGTAAAGTGGTTAAGAAGAGGATCTTGTTGAGTGCAAGGTATAAAACAAACCTCAGGGCTGATCTGAGCTGGAATACTGGCAAACTCTGGGTTGGAGGCAAAAGCAGTGAGGTTGTCCACAGCTTCGATGAGAGGACCAGTGGCAGCTCTGCACTTCTCTCTGTTCTCTTGGTTAAACGCTCCATCCAATGCCTGCAGAGGAAACACCTCAATCATTAATTCATACTAAAATATGAATAGGGCAAGGCTTGCCATTTCAAAGTCAAAAAGTTAGCACATTATAAATGTTAATCGGGGCCAAATGTCAGCACACCTGTCGTTGGTCAATCTGACATCACCTGGATTTTGTGTTTCATGGCCGGGTTGATAACAGCGGACAAGTGTACCTTGATAGATTTGACCAGGTTGGCGGTGGTGTTGGCCACTTCTTTGGCTGACTGGACAAACTGCCTCTTGGCCACAGGGTTGGGAGTCTTGGAGGAGGCCAGTCGGCAGGCGTTGCACAACGCAGACGTGTGCTTGGCCACGATGGTGGCGGCAGAAAGCACCTGAATGCAGAGGGAGCACGGTGAGATGACTCCTGGAGGATTTCTAGCATATCAAGTCACACTAAATGCTTTGGTAAAGACTCAACAAAAAAAAAATCACGTGTACGGAAAACACAATTTATGACTTGGAAGGGGACCGCTTCTGGTTTTGAGAAAACGGTGACAGTGGGGGTCTTTGTGTACCTGAGATTGTGTGCAGGACGGATCCACCAGGTTCTGGCAGGCCATCTGAATAGACTGGTTGGCTCTGGCGAACTGAGAGGGGTCCACCAGACCCTTCTGACCAGCTGAACTGTTGGGGTCCGAAACCCCGACCAAGTATGCAGCCTGAAGACAAAAAAATTAATAATAAAGCATGAGTGACAAAGCTTTTTTTTTTTTTTTTTTTTTTTTTTAAATGAATCCATAATGATATAAGATGTGGGATGTTTCATATTAGTCTTGGACACTGTTCCCTGCAGTGTTGGTTTTTTACCTGCGCAGCTGCTTCTGTCAGCCCACACAGGGCCTTGGACCCAGCACTGACTGAATCACCAAACTCCGGCAGGTTGGAGTTTTTGGCATTGTGAGAAATGCCGGCCATGGACTCCCCAAGGACCTGAAGAATGGCACACAGAATATTTGTTCATCAATGCCCCCCCGAGTCACTTCATTTTCAACACAAATATCAGCGAGAACGTATGAGGTTACTAAATCTATACACTACCAGCCAAAAGTTTGGACACACCCCTATGAATTGAACGTCTTTTCTTTCATTCTCATGGCTATTGACGTTGCAGTTTCCCACTGAGCCTGAATTTACCCAACTGCAATTAATTGAAGAGAAGGTCAGCTGCTGTAGCCTTATATAATATATAATAGACTGCAGGTAGGAGATGAGCACAGTAAGAGGCAATGAATGACAGAATGAGCTGAGAAGAAGAAGTGAATGAAATGAATAAGAAAACCTGACGTGTGACCAGTGAGTACCTTTGAGTTCTCCATGACGCTGTCGATACAGTCGAAGTAGGACAGCTCGTTGAAGGCCTCGGTTGGGTTCTCCAACATCCCCCTCACAGACTGCACAGAGACACGGCAACACACTCACACATCTGAGCTCTCACACAGCAAAGCACAAGACAGCCACGTCGCTGGCGCCTCTCAATCTCACCTCCAGCTCTCTGAGGGCATTGTCACACTCCTTCTGACCCGGAGCCTGCTGGGTGCACATGGTGATGAGCTGGTTGATGCTGTCAGTCACAGCGCTGTGGACGCAGAGGAGCAGCAGAGGAGCCGGGTGAGAAGGGACAAAAGGACAGCAGGCGCCAAAGAAAGAGCCGTTTGTCTGAGGAGGAGGACTGACCGAGCGGCAGTGGCCAGCTGGTTCTTGAGGTTGGGGGAGCTCGGGTCTGTGGACAAGGCTTTGGCTGCTAACAGCAGCTTGCTGGAGGACATGGAGATGGTCTTCAGGTTGGACACCACCTGTGTCTGATCTTCCTTAGACTGGAAGGAGACATCAAGAGAGACATTTGAGAGAGGATCGCACATTTAGAGGCCTTTGACTGTGAAAAAGTGAATGTTGTGTAGCAAGTGCGATCTGTTTAATTTACACAATTTTTTTTCATTATGACTCACCGTTGACTTTAAGCCTTTTCCGGCCAGCCAACAGTATTCTGTTGACTCTCCCTACCTACCCATCAGAGTGCTGACAGTGCAACTCAATTGAGAGTTGGAGGTGATAACTGCCGGCTGCATACCTTGATAAATCCGACCACAGTAAATCCTGCCAGCGAGCAGGGGGTCAAACCTGACCACAACCGGCGTCGACCTTGAAGTGCCCCTGGTTGTACTGACCTGCGATGTGCCAGCCATGTCGACGCCGGCTTCCAGGAAGTTGCTGAAGTCCTGCCCAAATTTGCTTGTGGATCTGGCCAGGTCCTGGGTGGTTCCCCTTGACGCCTGGACCACCTCATTGGCTGACTGGTTTAGACCGGCTGCCACCTCATTCAGCTGAGCCTGAACCTCCTGGAAGCTCCTGCCACTGGATGGGAACTGCAGCAGGGGAAGAACAAAAAGTTAAGAAAAAAATATATATAAGTATTATATGTATATAATGTGTGTGTATATATATATATATATATATATATATATATATATATATATATATATACATATACATACAGTATATATGCCATTCAGGAAATTTGAATATGTTAAATGAAACCCTGAAAATATTGAATGAAACTTGACTGATGATCATTGCCGCCTTGTACCTGCCGAGCGGATGCTGCAGCGTGAGCCAATCAGCTCGCAATTTAGTTGCAACTATTCTTAATTTCCTTACACACCATGCAATAGGCGAAGCGTCGCGGATAAGCGACGCAAATAAGTTTGGGGCTCTTTTTTCACGCCCAAGGACAAATAATGGAGTCCACTACATCCTCGACTGATGATGTCCTGGTGATGGTTTAATTCATTGTTCTGAGGATGTTTGATTTACTCACAGAGTCAGCCAGGAGGGTCTTGCTGGCTTCGCCCACGGTGCGGATGGCGTTGTCCACGTCCCTCTGGCCAGGAAGGCAGTTCACACATCTGTTAAGGGCCTGGGAAACTGCCTTGGCAACCTACACACACACACACACAGACACACACATGATTTACAGCATTAAACGCATTTCACAACCATCAGCGTTGAGTTGAGCAGCATTTACTGTATTTTGCATTAGTGTACTTTTCCATGATGACAATGGTTCAGGCGTCACTTTATATGACCCATTTGGGTTGATATTGCGGAAAAACCAACACAAATGTACGCATTACTTCTGCTATGAGATATTTATTTCCAGACTGAGCCTGACCTGGGCCAGCCTCTGCTGGCTCTCGGGATCGCCTGGTTTGGCCATGGCCCTCTTGGTCTCCTCGATCAGGTTGGCTGACTTGTCCATGACGTCTCCGGCGCAGTCCAGCATGGCGTTGCGGGCAGGTGTGTCTTCGGTGGTGGCGGCCACTCCTCTGGCAGCTGAGGCCAGAGACTTGAGAGCCTGGGCCACGTCTCTGGCTGCCATACCTGCACGGAACGGAGAGAAGAGAGTGAGACAGCAGAGTCTATACTGACTCAACGATAGAGAGAGAGAAAGAAAAAAAAACACGGTCTTTGTTTCCAGCTCACCTGTGTAGTTCTCATTGCCCTGGGTGGCCTCACTCAGCAGCTGAGCAATGGCCGAGCTCACAGCTTTGGTGCTGTTACCGAGGTCTTGGGTGCATTTCTCCAGCTGAGTCAAACACAAAAACAGAAGTTTCCTCAATATTTCTACCAGGAGAAGCTCGTTCTGCTGGGCTTTACTGCTGGACGAGGTCTGTCCGTGTCGTACCGTTTCCCCAGGGAGCGGTTTGAGCTTCCCAGCCTCTGCTGAGGCCTTGGCCTCCTGCATGTCCTTCTCCAGACCTCTCACCATTGACAAAGCATTGTCGATCTCCAAAGGACCACATGCTTCCTGAGCCTGCAAGAAAAAAATGGTAAAGTGCATCACATCGTGTGTCTTTTGAAGATATGGTCCCAAAAGACAAACGCTCACGTACACTACAAGTCATGAAAATGAAAAAGAAAAACATTCAGTCAGAGGTATGTGTTCAAATCTTTCACTGCTAGTGCACACTTTTTTATCATTATGAGATACAGAATGACTGTGGACGTACCTTCTGCGATGCAGTGCGGAGCTCAGCCAACGCACTGGCCAGGTTCTTTGCACACTGGCTGAGCTGCATGGCCGAGGCCTGGTCGCTGATGGTGGGAACTGTGGCTTTAGACGCCGTCACCATCTTAGCACCGGGCTGAAATGTGAGAAAGAGTCAAACCATCAGCAGTGACTCAATATATTCAATTTTAGGGCCATCCACTGGAGCGCGAAACATCAAAGGGAGGGGCACAACTGTTGCTCATTATGCTTATTTTCTACGCAGGTAACAACTTAAAATCTTGTTTTCTGCCTCATATACGCTGCCTGTCAAAAGTTTGGACGCACCTTCTCATGCAATTTGTTATTTTATCTTTACAACTTTCTGCACTGCAGATAGATGATCGATAGATGAAAGAAAAGACATTAAATTCATAGGTTGTGACCAAACTTTTGACTGCTAGTGTATTTTTGTTTTTAACCTTTTACTAATGATACCCATATACAAATTCGAACCAAACTGGCCTTCTACTCCCCCTGTAACGAAAAAAATCTGTGAAATGTACCTGCAGGAAGTTCTGGCTGGCGCTGATGAGAGCGAGCTGAGCACTGGGGCTGTCAGGCTGCGACTGGCTGCCTCGAACTCCCTGAACCAGCTGAGGGATCTGCTCTGCCACAGCCTGAGGGCAAGAACACACTGTGAGCAACCACAACACACAAAGCGGGCTCTGTTGAACTCAGAACAGAAAAAAAAAAAATCATTTCAGGATGTACAATACGATTGAATTTGCACTTAAATGCAGTTTAAGATCTCTCGCTTACCCACACTGGAACATTGTCTTAAATCAATTCTCAACATCACATCACATCCATGTTACCTCATTGTTTTTTTCAGCCATACAGTTCATGCAAACATTTTTCAAGTTTCAAAACATCACACATGAAACAGGCAAATCGACAGCAGCCTGCGTTTACCTTGCAGCTCTGGACCAGCTGCTGGTGAGCCGCCTGGTTCTTGTTGGAAGAGGCGGCGTGCTGAGCTGCAGCGATGGTCTGAGTGGCTGCGGCCGCTGCCTGTTTGGCTGCATTCTGCCGACAAACACATACACCAGTTTAGACTTTAGCATGAACATATTTTCCTGCCAACTTGCAAACAGTCGTGAAAATGAAAGAAAAACCATTAAATCAGAACTATGTGACTGGTAGTGTAGACTTTCAGTATAAAACAGAGGTGCGCCGTGAAGGATCAAGGGACAAATTTGGAGTGCAGCGCAAACACATCAGGCGAAACCTGTTATCTAAGTCTGTCTGTCTGTCTGCTATTCACCTCCAGCTTGTTGACCAGCCGCTTCTTGATGGCGTTCTGTGCAGCTGCATTGGTGGCCATGCGTAGACCCTCGGCAGCCTCCCGCAACTTCTGCTGCTGCTCCTCACTGTCAGGGTTGGCTGCTGCGCCCTGAGGAGACAGAGTGAGTTTGCAGAAGAGTGCGTCAGAAACACCAGATCAGACGAGATAAAAATAAATAAATAAAGATGCCTCTTGACACAAAGAAAGTGCCGACCTTGGCTGCCTCCACCATCTTAGCAGTGGCGTCAGCCAGCAGTTTGGCAGCCGACAGCAGCTTGCGCGAGTTCTCCAAGTCGGTCTCTCCCTCTGCATCCATCTTGATGGCGTTCACCAGATCGGACGTGGCCTGGGCCAGGATACGTGCCTGACGCACCATCTCACCTGGTGTCCCAAACGAGAGGGAAGAGGAGGAGAGCAATTAGTTTCAGTTTCAATCAGCTTCATTTGACACAGGGGTAAAAAGAATGAATAATGGTCGGGTGGACGGTACAATAAAAATCAGCAGTGGGGGAAAAAAATCATAAATGTGTATAATAATGTAATAAATCATCTATGATACATACGTTATCCTCAGAGAGAGTCTGCAATATAACACTGAGTATTTAGAACACATTTATTACAATTAATGCGTCCAATCTTTTTTCAGAGGACCGATCATAATTGTGGTTTTTACATTAATTACATCGAAAGCACAAATTGAGACTCGGCTCTCCCTCTGTTAAAGTTTTAAAAGCCATTGTGGCCCCACCAGTCAAAAAGTTTGCCCAGCCCTGACGAGGCTCAATGTCCACAACACTCTGGATTCCAGACTTAAGAGGGGAAAAACAAACTGTTGGCGTCTGGATACCTGGCCTGCGATCTGTTTTGTGGGCCCAGTGATCCAGAGTCGGGCTCCCTCTACCTACCAGCGTCTCCCATGGAGCTGAAGATGTTCTCCGTCACGTCCAGGATGCGGTCGGTGGCCTCGCCGTGGCGTCCGATGGGATGGGCTCCGCTGGCGTACTGCTTGATGTGCTGGAGGAGATCGTTCAGGGCGTGCGTGACGCCCGTGGCGGCCACGCCCACCTGCTTGAGGAGACCCTCGTCGTTGGTGGCCCCCTGGGACGCCTGCACGCAGCCCTCCACTGACTTGGCCACCAGCTTGCCCGCCTCGATCAGCTGCTCCTGGCACACTGGGGAGCTGATGGTTGGCGCCACCACCTTGAGGGCGGGACATGAAGTGTAACGCATTTACACTTGTCTTTTTTTTCCCCAACAATTCAGCGTTCAAAATGATAAAGTCAAGTCAGACAAGTGGCAGACTTGACTTCACTGGGCCGTACAACATTATCCCTCCGACTCCTACGAGTCCCACCACTACTCACCCTGGTGCAGGCCACCAGCTGGGAGGTGGACAGAGCGCACTGAGTGGCGGCGGCGATGACTCGGTTCTGTTGGACCGAGTCCTCCGTCTTCTGGGCCACGTTTTTGGCCTTGAGCACCAGCGCCGCGGCAGCGTTGGCCACGGCTTTGGCGAGCTGCATCAGCATGTCCTGTCGACGGCGACCACAAACACTTTGAGAACGTTGCAAGAACGACGAAGAGGATGTCGTGCCGTTGTGCAGTGAGTGAACCGCATGGAAATGTGTGATTCTGCTCCAGAGTAGTGGTATGATGAAGCCAGGCGAGCTGACTGGCACACACCTGGAACTGAGGATCAGTGTCCGTCTCTCCGATGTGGGACAGCAGCTCTCCGCTGGCCTGGCCCACGTTTCCTGCAGCCTGCAGCAGGTTTTGGCGAGGCTGAAACGGCAAAAGAAAATGTAAAACGAATCGGAAGACAAACAGCTCAGAAACGACATCAAGCGTCCGGGCTCAGCTCGCTGGCGCACCTCGGTGTTTGCGGGCTGGGCGGTCTTGAGCATGTCCGACACGGCGCAGGCCAGGTTCTTGGCGGCGCCCAGGAGATGTTGTCCGTTCCCTCCTTCGTCGTCCATGAGGGCGGCCAGCAGTTTGACGCCCTTGGACATCTCGGTCAGGTTGGAGGATATTGTCGTAACGGCGCAGCCCACGGCTGTGTAATCCGTCTCGGCTGGGTCACCTGTGGACGAGAAGAAGGTGCCACGTGTGTCTGTATCAATTCAATGTCAATAGCTTTGACTGGAAAAAAAAAAAAATAAAATAAAAAATCTTATATATAAATCAGATTGGGTTGGAAAACCAAATTACTTTTATTGTTCTTGTGAGTATACAGTCCGATTCATTGTATAAATGGCTAGTATGTTAAGCTTTGACCCATAAAAAAACCATAAATCAACTATTAAGGGGACACTAACATATTTGAGAAGTTTTTTGTCTATTTCGTCATAGAGTCCAGTGTGAAAATGAAAGCCGTTGCGTGGCACAGTTTCTACCTGCAGTCAGGTTGACCATGGACGCTGTGCCTGCCGTGATGGCGTCCACCTGGGAGTGGATTTCGTGTTTGGATTCGTCCATTTTGTTCTTGCGCCAAGCTTGGGAAGCCTTGAATGAAGCGGAAAAAACGATGACGATTCAGATTTGTTTTGCACTTCTAAAATGTGATGTTGTGATGCTTGGAATCGGGTATCAGAAACTCACTGCGTCGGTTCCCAGCGGGGGCAGGGCGTCGAGGTCATCCAGGGAAGCCTGCGCCGCCTGGACGGCCTGCATGCTGGAGTTGATGGTTCCAGTCAGAGCTTGCTGTGCTGAAGTCTGAAGACACGGAATGATTTATACAATACATCCTTTTTAGATTGAAAAAAAATATTGTGAACACAATTTAAGAAAGAAAAAAAATGAATTGAAAATGAATTGATTTCTGTCTAGCAATTTATTTTCATTGCCTAGAAACGTGTTGGAGGTGAGGCGAGATGTAACTGACTTACCAGCGGAGGCATGTGTCCTCGGTGCATCTGTCCACTGGTGATGTGCTGCTTGGCCTGAGGCATGGAGCCCATCTGGAAGCTCTCTGGACCGCCAGCACCTGAACGCATGATGGCAGGCAGAGCCACCGAGCCTGTTTCCACCTTCCCCATGCGATTAAACTGCTGCTGCATGAGCGTGGACCTGAAACGGATGATTTGGTTTCACTGTCATGGAAAAAAGAACCCTCACTGCTGCTGGGTTACATAGCAGGAACAGCGCATGTCTTAGCCTGATCAACTCATGGTTTGTCATTAAGTTTGTGTTTAATTTGGTATCAAAAGACAGATTGCGTAATGACTAAAAGCACATCATTCAGCATGGCAACACACGCACTTACCTTTTGGGGGACACCGAGTCCTCAAGCATGGTCGACTCTTCGTCTCCTTCCAGGCCAAAGTGGTCTTTGCTCTTTTTCTTTGGGGGAAACAGTAAAATTGTTTTAGGGTGAACGCTTGCGTCTTCAAATTGAACCAAAGAAAAAGAAGATGGACGAGATATGCAGGTTTGGGTGCGCAGGCCACCGTAGTTCACTGGCAAGCTCGGGAGAGGGAGTGTAAGTGGAAGACCGCTGCAATCTCAAACGTAACCACATGATGTCGCTGTTTCTTTTCAAAATCTCCAAGTATTACACAGTGGACCTTCAGTGGTGAACCTGATTTTTGTTCTGCATCTTTAAGACGTTCAAAAAAAATACAGAACAAAATCAGCCAATCAGCCGCCACCGCTGACAGTTACCTTCTTAAGGATGATGTCGATGTAACCAGCAATGAGCTGGGCTATCTGCTCTCCCTCTGTGGTCTGCACCGAGTAGTAGCCGTCCTGGTAGTCTCCAAAGTCCTGAAAGCAAAGCAAAGCCTCAGATTAAAAAAAAAATCAAATCCTCGTGGGCGAATACAGCGACTGTAAATCATATCGAAGCAGTTGTGCAGCATTGCTCTAAAAGAAACAATGGTGACGCGATGGTAAAGGGGCAGTTGATCAACGACGCATTCAAAACATTTCTGCATTTCTGCAAACTCACCAGGGTGAAGCTCTTGGGCGAAGCCGCCCACCGTTTGATGTTGGTCAGGTTCCATTCCTGGATGACCTCCTTGGTCTTCTCGTCCACTCTCATCACACTCTCCTTGGTGATGCCGAGCAGACGGGGCACCAGCTTGTTCTTGCCCTTCATTTTCTCCTGTGGGGGGGTTGAAGAAGTTTTGATTTTGTGTGAAATAAAACCAGAAAAGTGGTTATGCATCATCCTGATCTCAGCACTCGATAGCATTAGCACTTGCAAATGTACACTTGATCCAACTGCAGCGACCCATTATCAAAGAGAGATGCTAATTTTCTCACCTTGACCAGAAAGAATGACACACCATAGGTCTTGAGAGACCTGGCCAGCTTCACGTAGCTGACTTTAGCCTCGATCTCCGTCATGTTCTGACAGTTTTTGTGTGCCTGCAGGAGCGAACGCGAAGAAAACAACATTTATTTTTTAATGAGAAAACTGTCAGCGCTTCACTCCTCGCTCACTCCTCCATACCTGGAAGATCCTTTTCTCTCCTTTGTTTTTGATGTACTCTTTGGGGAGGAACTCCTTCAAACTGTCGGGTGAAAAAGTTTACAAGCCTAATTGAAGAGCGCCGTAGCAACAAATGACAGTGGACGTGACCGGCGGACAAGCACAGACGCTTACTCTAGGAAGCCAGGCTTGTGTTTAGACTCGTTGTGGTCGCCGAACTGGATCTGACACTGGTAGCCAGCAAACTCGCAGGCTTTGTCAAAGGAGACTGGATGGGATCCATTCAGAATGTCGTCCCTGGCCTGGGAGGAAACAAAACAAAAACACATTTTTTTTAAAAGGTTGAAAAACACTGGCCCAGGCTACGTGCAGCACAACAGCAAAACTATCATAACAACATCAATACACAACGATCACTGCGGTAGGAAACAAACTGGCATGTGGAGCCGGTGATTTGCCAACCTGTACGTAGAGCAGATTCAGCTGAACAGGGTCCCTGGAGTCCACGTTCTGGTCCGAGTAGAAGAACTTCCTCCTCAGCAGCAACATCTCCGTCTCCTCGACGCCCTGCTCTCTCAATGTCCTGCCGTGGTCCAACCAGTTCACTGAGGGGGAACAAGAGCTGAGGATGACCTGCGAGGCCGAAGACTTACAAAATAGTGACAGGTAGCAGCTGCGTTTCCATGACAGGTTTTCACGAAATAAAAGCCATATTTCTAAAAATTTCAAGTACAATTGCAATTTGCATTGAATGGTGTGAAGTTGTAATAAAAGTACCCTGAATTAGTTCACATTCGCAGTTCGGAGTTCAGTTTCTTTTTTTTAGTTTTTTTCAATAAAAACAGCGATGTCGTGAGTCATTAAGCATGACGTCGAACATCACCACCGCCCAAACAAAATGTGACTCATTTAGCAGATCACCCTGATGGAAACCACGTTTCCAGGCCACCGTCGGTCAGCGATGAACTATGCGATTACAGTAAAGTCAGTCTGAGGGCAGGCGGGCGGCCGTACACTCGTCATCTGTGTGGAGCTTCTGCTTCAGCTTCTCCATCTTCTTGTCGTCCCTCAGCAGAGTCTTGTCTCTCTTCAGGGTGCCCATGGTCTCCTCCTTCTTCTCCTCGAGGATATCTCGCACCAGCGAGTACTCGTCGTAGTTTGTGATGCCTGAAACGAGCAGAAGAGGGAAGACGGTCTCGAAACGCGGAGAACACAGTCGCTGGTGGAGGTGCGGGAGGACGGAGTGGTGGACTCAGCTGACCTATTCGCGCGCAGATGGTCATGAGCATGTCGCTGACGATCTTGGAGTCGTCGACCATGACGGTCTTCACTGTGGCGTCCAGCATGCGGATCTTCAGAGGCCTCTGCTTCTTCCTGTATTCCAGGGTGTCCTGACCGGAGAGGAGAGGCCGCAGCAGCGCACGCGTTAGTGACCATCAGGCTGTTCAATATTCCCACCGTTGCTGTTCCCCATGGAATTTGCACAACTAAACATTTATACACGGACACCGCATTAACGTGGTGAACTTATTTCAGGGGGGGTCTTTGTAATTTGTTCGCTGTTGCAACAGTTTTAGTCAGAGCTGTAATCACACGCTTGTTTAGTTACGCAGGGAAATCACACAGCTACACGAATTCAGACTCCAACCTCTGTGTGCAAGAGGGACTCACCCCATTCCTCAACATGTAGTAGTCAAGGGCCTTCCCGGCCTCCAGCCAGATGCCTTTCTTGGGGTCCTCGTCAGACAGAAACAGCCCATAGTCGTTGGCTGCAACAAGGAAAGTGCAAAGCAAGGTGGCATCAGTCACAATCATCAGACTTTTAGCTTCTGTGGCGTTGTTCAGAGACGGAAAACTGCTGTCTATTTGTAGGTCAGTGGGTCACAGGTGGAATCACGTGTTTGGTGTGTAGTGAACAGCTGCAGCATCTGTGCCATTGTAGAAAAACCAATATGTTGTTGATCAACTCTGTTTTGTGGATCTTACTACACTAGCAGTCAAAGGTTCGGACACAGCTGTTTCTTCTTGATCTTTACTACCATTCTACACCGCAGATACACACTGAAGACATCAAATACACGACCAACATATGTGGATTAATGCAACAAAAGAAAAACATGTTAAATACCTACATATGTTATGTTATATATATTTTATATGACGGGTGGCTATTCTAGATCATCTAAAAATATAAAACTTGTTTGAGTTATTTCACACTATTTTGTTCAATACATATTCCACATGTGTGCATTCATAGTTTTGATGCCTTGAGTGACCATCTGCAATGTAAATAGTCATGAAAATGACAGAAAAACCATTAAATGAGCTTTTGACTGGTAGTGTACATAGTTGACTGAGGGAAATTCTGTTTTATAATTTTGTTTTGTTTTGTTGTTTTTTAATATAATTTTTCGTACGCTGTAGCTCGCAGTGAGTCACTCTTACATGAGGTGTGGTTGGTCAGGCAACAGCCACGACACTGAACGCACTGTTATCTCAAGCCAGTAAAAAAAACAACTGTGGTCCTGTAATATAGGACTTAGTATACAGTCAGTGACCAAGAGTTTTCCTGCTTTTTAAATATTGCATCCTCACACGAATTTGTGCAATGGCCTTGAAGGCACCGGAACTGCTTGGCAGCAGAAAAATGAAGAACAAAAATGAACTGCTTCTTCATTCTAAAACTTCCCCTCTTGCTGACATGAATCCTCTGGAGTCGGCTGCTGTTCATAATTACGAGTCATTTTATTGGGTGGCCAGTAAACTCTGCCCTGCCCTCAACACAAACAAGGTTCTCAAACATCTTCCTCCTCCACCCAAGGACCTGGACCAGGACTCCATGATGGGCCATCAGTGGTGATAATCCAGCTTTCTGTCCGGATAAGTGGTAGAAACTTCCAAAGTAAACTGAAGCTCAAGCACCAAGTCAGCCCGCTTGTTAAAAAACAGCCGCTTCCACTTTATCCAAAGTGAACAGTCCATCTTTTCCCAAGTCGGAACTTTGAAAACAGCAAGCCATGCTTTTACTCTTAATGCTTTATTGGGATTACTAGAACTCCCATTATATTTGTCTGCGCCATGCCTCCTCACTGTGAAGCAGAACCACACATCCCCAGTCCTGGCTCTCGGTCTCTTTAGGCACCCCACTACTTGCACCAGCTCCTGCATCTGCACCAGAGCACTGCGACTGGCCAATCAGCTGCTGGCTGCTACTGGATATCCCCCCGCCAACACTAAACCAGAGGGCAACTGGGCCTCAGGCTGTGGGATAACCTGCCACACCTGGCACATCTGCTCTGCAGACTCGCTGGACGTTTTTAAATCTCTTTCAAAAACAAAACTTTTCCCCCTCCTCCCTGGCCTTAAATCGTGGCTCATACTTGTTTCTCTTAAAGGTATCTTCTGTTGTGATTGTATTTTATGCCGTCTTTTATGCACTGCGCTGCTTTTACGGCAACAGCTTTACAGCACTTCAACCTAGGAGCTTTTAAACAAGCTCTTCAAATAAAGCTTGAGTGGAGTCTCGGTAGCGTAACGCGCATTAAGCAGTCGAACCCGGCTTTTTATATGAAATAGGAGATGAAGGTCCGACTTTGAGAATAGCCGCAGCAGCTCATATCGATATCTGGGGCAAACGGTTACACAATTGAACTGTTCTTGTGACACTGACTTCAAAACACGTCACTTCGAGGTTTAAACAGGCCCTGCAGTCTTAAAACCACCGACGGGTTGGAACAAGCAGAGCAGAGTTGTGTTGAAACTGCCCTGTGTGCTCTGAGCGCAGCACATCGTGAGCCGCTGCAGACTGTTGAGCGGCGCCTTCTTATATTCAAAAGATTTCTTTTTTTTTTTTTTTTTTTTTAACTACAGCACTTTTGAGGAGCCTATAATTTACTCAACAACAGGAGCAAGGCCGGGTGCAGTCCACCCAACACACAATACTGGGGTTTGTTGGTTTGTGCTTGTCCGTCCAATCGTAACGCACCATTTTCACTGGTCAGTGTCAACGCGAAATAAGTCTTTCCAGACACTTTTGCGATATATCTCTATATCAATACGTGTGAAAAGCCACCTCACGTTTTTCCAAGTTTAGCTGTTTCCACGACCAGTTTTTTATTGCGATATTTAGGTTTTGTGCAATTCTAGGGGTGTGATGGAAACTACTGATTACGACCTCACAAGTGTTGCGTCGTGGGTGTTGTAACATCCCTGACCTTTGAGTGGAAAAAAACAACAAAAAAACGACACGTGATACAGATCAAAGGGAAAATGACAACTCACGCTGGCCAAGCTGTGCCTCGGGGACCCTCTCCCTGATGACGCGGCACGCATCGTACACCATGGTGGAGGGTTCAAATTGCATGGTCTTCACCACGTTCCCCACACTGATCTTTAGTGACAGGGCTACCATGATTGCGGCTCTGCTCCTCCACCCGACACGCACCTGCGTAATGACAAAGAAAAAAAGCATACGTGATTTGAAATGGTTGGAATTCAAGCAACATATTTGTCAATGACGGCGGTAAATCCCCTCGAGCGAGACAGAGAGAGAGAGAGAGAGAGAGAGAGAGAGAGAGAGAGAGAGAGAGAGAGAGAGAGAGAGAGATGTGTGTGAAACTATGGTTCAAATAAAAGTTGGTTAAAAAACCTTTTTATTTTTGATACTGATGCAGTGTAGAAACTTTAGAGATGCTTTATTACAAGGTTAGTGTCAATGAACGCAAGAGTTATAGATGGATACAACTGAGGGGTTTAAAACCATCAACGATTATCTACTGAACAATCCCTTCAACGCCGATTATTACAATTACAATACAATTACAATGATAGAATCTTCGGAAGACAACCATCTACTTCAAAAGAACATTTTACTTCACAATTCTTGAAGTAAAGTTGCAGCCAAGGGCTGGCAGTCGTGAGAGGAGGAAATGGACCAAAAAAATCAGGAACAAGAAAAAAGTAATGTAAAAAAAAAAAAAAAAAAAAAAGTAAAAAATAGCTGCCCGCACAAGTTAGAAGTGAAAGAAGAAAAATGTAATTTTGAGCAACGCAGCAGTGACACTGCTGCGCTGTCAACCATCGCCAAACTTCCCGGAGGCCTGTACGGTTTACAGGCATTCAACCCATTTTTAACGTGCCGCGACACGCTTTGAAAACACATGGCGGCCGCAGAAGCAGCAGCAGACCTTGTTTGAATTGCGACGGCCTCTAATGGAACTCTGACTTCTGACGGACATGGCCAACAACTAACTGCTCCTTCACTGTGTGAGTTGGGTTGTGCTGTCACCAGGTGATGGCGTTAGGAAAGTCACGTTAAACTGATTGGATGCCACGATGGAGTGGTTAAGACTACTGGGTTTGATCGTCACCAAGGTTAGATGGATTTATGCCTCACAGATGCATATGTATTGTTAAGCATATTTATGCTTAATATGGTTAATCAGGATGGCGCAGTGACATAATACTTGCAGCGCTCGCCCTCTCATGCCAGTGAACTACGGTGGCCTGCGCACCGAAACCTGGATACCTCGTCTACATTCTTCTTTGTTGGTTTATTTGAGGACACGAGCGTTCACCCTACACACCAAACCCACTGGCAAGCAGCTGGATTGTCCACACCAGGCTTCCTTAGAAATATGGCGGCGTAAGATGGCAGCTAACTGGGAGCAAGACCATTAATGAATGTATTTATGCCTGTATATGAAGCTTTTACCAATATAAAAATCACAAATAAGGCCACATGTTACACACTGGACCTTTAAAGGCACAGCATGCAAAATTGTCTTATCTAGTGGTCTGATCTAAGATTGCAGAACTCATTTGCACCACCACCGCCCCAAATAAAAGCATGCCAGTGAACTACAGTGGTCTTTGCACATAAAGAAAGGATGTCAGGATGTCTTGACTAATTCACACACTGTACCTTTAAGGATAAACCCAAAAACAAAAAAAACTATGCCACATAAAACTTGTATCGAGAAAACAGCACAGCTGAAAAACATTTGCTCATTACAAATTCAAATAATTGAAATGGAAGTGGAAAATATCATACATTCCCTGTAGTTAATCGAGATTAACTCAGAGTAATCGAAAGAGTGATCAAAGTTAGTGAACTATTTACCTGATGTGAAGCTGTGTTTCAGTGGCAGCCCTCCTGCCCAGTCAGATGATGAAGTCTGTTCTCTTCTCTTTGGCTGTAGAAACACAGTGATGTGACCAGTTACAATCATTTTATCATTACTATGATGACCGCTACATCTTGCTACATTTCATTGGTCACTAACGTCTTTGCGACCGACCAGAGACTCTTCAGCGTTTCGGAATGTCAGCGGAGTAGAAACTGTGACACACTGCCGCGTAATTCCTAGACAGAGTAGTCACTGATTCTATTTACAGTCTTTGGGGGAAATCTCATTACTTTTAATGCAATAGTGTTCAAAGGAAGGATCTCTTCTAATAGAAAAAAAAAAACCATTGCTGACAACAAGGTACAATTAAGCTTCTTTTATATCTACAAATTCTGATGAAATTTAATAACGTTTTTCTGTCTTTTTCTACAAATTGCGCGGCAATGTCCCCACACAGTAAAGTGCAGAACAAATATGATCCCTTCAAACAGAACATAGCTGTGTCCAAGTGCAACTCCTAAAACTCCTTGCAAGTCGCTGACTCCAGACTTTTCTTCTGCAGCAACATGTTTGAGCTGACTGAGGCATTTTTGGCAGCAACTTACAGAGAGCTCGAGTCATTCAGCGCAGCGTCCTGACGGACAGCCGCTCTCTTGTTTAAAAAAAAAAAAAGGACTCAGCCCACAACACACACGCACACACACGGCAAAGAAGAATGGACCATTTAAAGTGAGTTTTTTCGGCTGTGTGACCGAGCCGAGGTCTTGTCCCCCTTTCCACACCAGTGACAGAGCTCCTGTGAGAACCCACTCACACGCCCCGGCGTCACTTCCTCTTTCGAAAACCCCTTTTCCAACGCCATAAAAGGTATTTCAGCCATTTGTGTACTCCCTCCCGGCTCTGATTCATCTGGGGAGCGTGCATCCAGCCAATGTGAGGACAGCTTGCGAGTCGGAGGCCGGAGGGGGAGACACGGCGGAGAGTCGGGAGGCTTTCGTTCACGTACGTGTGTGTGTGTCAGGGGTGCCGCCGCGTAAACTCCTGCAGCTCCGGCAACATTCCTTCCCCGCCACCCCCGCCGTAGTTTGATTTGCATCGTGTAGAAACACGAGATAATCCTGTTTTCCAAACACAGAGTCTTCAGAAATGCCGTCCCCTCTGTAGACGCTACAGCACCCGGCGAGTGTGGGAAGTGCTGAGTCCTAAACTTCAACTGCTGCAGTTACTTACAGTCCCAAAACATACGTTTTGGCACTTTTATCCCACATAGACGTGTTATAAACATGATTTCACACTTTTGATCGGCAGTGTATGCCTTCTCGGCACCGAGGTTGATGATAAAAATGAACATGCAAGTTTATAAATGCTGTGCACTGCTGCAAAGTGACAGCCGCCCGTTAACTGTCATGCTGAGTCCAGACATCCTGTTTATCTTGACAAACGGATGCTGTGCAGTTCAGCCTCTATCTCGTGTCCTTCAAGCCTGACCAGAGTCAAAAAAAATAAATACAAAAACGCACAACGGCGCAGCCGCTATCTCTCTGGTCACACGACAAACTTGCAACACAGCTCTGTCGCCCACGTTTTTTTTTTTTTTTTTTTTACAATGAATCAGCTAGAATGAGCACATCAGGTACAAGAACAAAATTAAGATCTCAGACAAAAACTGTGTGAAGGGTTGTAGTTCAATCGAGCAGTTTCCTGTTTCACACAGATGTGGCCCAACTACCCTGTGGTGAAATGGCTGAAGAAGACTGAGACTTCCACAAAACGCAGAGCTGGGCAAACTTTTTTTGACTGGTGGGGCCACAATGGCTTCTAAAGTTTGACAGAGGTGGGGCCGGGAGAGGAAACAAGAGACTTTCAAGTGCGCAACAGTCCTTTAATTGCACTTGCAATGCAGCCGCCTTTCACTGCAAAGGCTCTCAGCTGCTGCCAAGCGGCTCTGCAGGATGGGAATCCTGAGAAAGGTCAAAAGTTGACCTGTATGAGGACATTATCCTCGTGGTGAACAGTCTGAGAGAGAGGGGGGGGCGCCAGGGGGCGCTAGCGAGGGCCGCCGCGTAGAATCAAATGATATTTTCTCCTCTCCTCCTCCTCACTGGTCAGTGAACTGGTCACGTGACCCCGTATGTCACGTCCACCGACACGTAAATGCCAAAAAAAAGTGTTTCCGTGACACTTTTGCAATGTGCCTATAAATGGATACGTGTGAAAAGCCACCTCATGAGAGCATCAAAACCTTACAGCCATATTTTTGAGAGGTTTTTCCAAGTTCAGGTGTTTCCATCAACAGCTTTTTTTTTTTATTGCGATATTTAGGTTTTGCACAATTCTGGGGGGTCATGGAAACGCAGCTGACATAAAAAAGAGACATGCCAGAATAAAATTTGCTGTTAAAAAAATGACTGCAAATTTAATAATGCATCTGAGCCGGGCCGTGGCCTGGAACACCCCTGGTCATTATGATGGGACGCCTTGCAAACTCAATGGTCGAAAGTGACACAGGTGGCCCTCCCACCGTGCAGACTCACTGCAGGGTCGCCTGTGGAAGCGCAAACACAGCTGCCGCTGACGGCGCTGACAGCATCAAGTAGGCGCAGTGACACAACAGCAAGCAGCGTCTGCATTCAGCTGCTAAAAAAAACAACCCTCGCCAGTAGCAGGTTTGGGTCACCGCGTTGCTATTCTTCAACGCTGCGGGTTGGCCTGACGCAACTTGAAAACAGTCAGCGCAGCCTTCGAAGCACTGCCGTTGTCACGCCATCGCACCGGAACACAGCGAGGTAGACGGAGAGCTAATGCAGCGGCTCAGGCAGCAGAGCGAGTTAAGTTCAAGGTCAAGATCCACATCAGGGTCACACAGGATGTCGCATTGCAGCAATGAGCGAGAGCAGAGCTGCAAAACTTCACAACGCCCTTTTGTTTTTTTTGTTTGTCACTTCTGCTTTGCGGCTCTACTGTCAACATGAACAAATGTAAAAGGGAAGTTCTTTTAAAAAATGTGTTTATTTTTTTTGCACCAGTGACTAATTTAAAAAAAAATAAACAGGGTCAAAAAATACTCTTCCAATATTTCTCAGTCATCCACAAATAAGCCCAGAAAAGCAGGCGCTTATCATTTAGTTTCAAATATTGCATTCAACTACTGTTACGACAGGAGGTAGCAATGGAGCTCCTCTATTGGTCTGTCAATTTAATCAAATGATTTGTTTACACATTAGTGGAAATCACTGAGCTGTGCTTATAAATTTGCACAGGATGTGTGGAAGTTTCAAACTATCACACTAATGCGGTTGCATTAGCGACAGGACATGCAACACATTTATTAGAGTATGCATGTCAAAGTCTATTGTCTATGTGTGTCTACACACACACACACATATAGATATATAGATAGATAGATAGATAGATAAAAATAAACAAACCAATAAAAATCATAAATTCTGCAGTCATATTTCCTAAGAGGGGTCTCAAATCTTTCGAGAAAGAACACAACTGTGTGCTTTAAAAAATTTATAAAATGACTTGAATGAACTCGAATATTGATTTCCAGCACATTAGGCTAATTGGAATCTCTGCAGGGTGCAGCCCCCCGCCTGCCCCCCCCCCCCAAGACAGCTGGCGTGGGCTCCAGCAGCACCCCTTGCAAACCTGAGTGAGTGCAGGACCAACCGTGACAGAAAAATAAAAGGCTGGTTGGACGGAAGGACGAATCTGTTTAAGAGTCAAATCAAAAAGAAAGAAAGAAAACAATATCAACTTGGAGCATCGTTGTGCGATAGCTTCATTGATGATTTTTGTCCCGTCAGGCAACAGCTGTGGCGCACATGGAAAACTGAGTCACTGAGCGACAGAGGTGGCTGCTTTATTGCTGGCAGCCAGGTTATCTGCAGCTCAGTTATCACCAGCTCTTTGAACCAGTGGCTCGCCTTGTTACAGAGAGAAACCATCGGACCATCGGACCAGACGACTGAGACGAGCTGCGTTTCCATCACAGTTTCTTACAAAATAGAAGAAGCGATATTTCTAAAATTTCAGCAGAGAACAACTGCGTTTTGCGCGTGTTTCCATTGAATGGTGTGAAGCGCATAAGACAAGATTTGACGAGAATCATGTTTGCTTTTTACATTTGTTTGCTGTCAAAATGTTTTTTATATTTTTCTCGTTGATTACTTGTAAACTGGTCAGGTGACCCCGTACGTCACGTCCGCTGACGTGTAATTGTGAAAAAAGCGTTTCCATGACACTTTTGCCATATACCTCTATATGGATACGTCTGAAAAACCACCTCACCAGAGCGTCAAAGCCTTTTTAGATGTTTTTCCAAGATTAGCTGTTTTTCCATCACCAGTTTTTTTTATTGCGATATTTAGGTTTTTGCGAAATTCTAGGGGTGATGGAAACGCAGCTTGTGATGGCCTGAAAGCCTCATTTTTGGCTTGGTTTGGTGTTGCAGTACTGGAGATTGGTCTCGGTCTCCAGACCACTTTTTAAAGGTCTCGCTCTCGACTCAGCCTCCGATTGGAGGGTCTGGGGATTTTTTTGATCAAGACCTGGTCGAGACTCAGCCAACGCTGCAATGACAGGAGAGTAAATAATGATAATAAAATGAAAAAAAACACTAAACTTTAGTTTCACCAGCTCATCCCCAGAGCCATGCAGAACTTTTAGGCTAGAGGTAGAAATACACATTCAAATCTGGCACTAAAAACCTCCGACAACGGACCTGCTTGTTTTTGGATCGTTCTTCCCCCCCCCACACATCTTTAAATTTGGTACAACAACACCCGGTTCAGACTGTATGGCTGCTCTGCTGCTCGAGCCCCGCACAGGAATTTGCCTCTGCATTCCTCTGGAATACCAACAGCAGAAAGCAGAGATAGAGAGCAAGAGAGGGGGAAGAAAGAAGAGAAGCTTTATTCGGCCTTATGTCACAGCAGCGCGCAGACTAAATGCAGCCAATCCCAGCTGAACCCAGGAATGTGAGGACAGAGAAAATACTGTGGTCCAGGAAAGATAATATCTCATCTGCAATTTCAGGACGTCGGCTTTCAACTCCGAGGAAGTCGCCCCGCAAACAAGTCTCTGTGAAAACGAGTCGTTTCCGGCGCGCATTCGCAATTGAGCAAAACTTCAAATGAAGCTCGGGCCAACTGCTGAAAATAGAACGTGCATTTTCAAACACACACCCAGCCAAAAGTTTGGACACACCTGCTTCATCTTGATCTTTACTACCATTCTACAATGTAGAGACACACTGAAGACATCAAGTATATGAGCAAGCTATGTGGATTAATGTGAAAAAAATGTTAAATACCTAAATATGTTATGTAATATCTATTTTACATGAAGTTTGGCTATTCTAGATCATCTAAAATATAAAACTTGTTTGAGTTATTTCATCTTTTTTTTTTGTTTAATACATATTCCAAATATTCCAAAGGTTCATTCATCGTTTTGATGCCTTGAGTGACAATCTGCAATGTAAATAGTCATGAAGATGAAAAAATGACATTAAATCAACAGTTTGTGTCCACACTTTTGACTAATAGTGTAGATTTGTGTTTACAGCAGCTTGGCAAGCCAACTAGTGTTATAAAAGGCATGTAATGAGCTAATCTATAGAATAAAGAGAGATAAAAGTTTGGTATAAGATAAAAATAGAAATAAAAACCTGAATCTTCTTGTGAAATAAAATGAAATAAAATAAAATCTGACACTATTCACCAAAGAAGGTCATTAAAAAATATTAGTATTGTTTTAAATCAATATGGGCATCAGTTTATAGCATGAAGGGGGAGTTTCTGCTGTTGACCGAAGCATCTGCATCTACAGAAGCATCAATGCATTCCGATGCATTCTCTGTCAGAATGGTGATCCCATGATAAACTGCAGGACGAGGAGCCAAAGTGACACTCCCAAAAACTCCCACAAAAACAACACACACACACACACACACACACACACAGCAGCAGCAGTCCAGTCTCAGCTACAGTAGTAGCAGCACAGGTTCCAGAGAGAGACTTTACGAGGGACAATGAATCCACTGTGACGACTGACTGTCCAGACTCTGGAGGGGTTTCCAGAATTGCAGGTTAGGGTCCCACACACTGCTGGGATTGTTGCGGCAACTACAGACAGCTCACTCATTTGGCCAAGTGGGCATCCAAAGCATCGCAGGCACATTTCGCGCATTTCCCGTCAATTTAAAAGGGAACTGATTTGAATCCAGCAGAATAATTTATTAGCTTTACAATCTCCCAGTCTGGCTGACTGAAGCTCATTCTGCCCTCGATTTCTGTTTACTCAATGGGCACTTCACCTCAGGTGACCGTATGGATCACCAATTAACACAAATGATCTGAAAAATCTACAACATTGTAAAGCTTGAGACTTAAGGCGCCTCAAGCTGCGTTTCCATGACCCCTAGAATTGCGCAAAAGCCAAATATCGCAATAGAAAACTGGTCACAGAAACAGCTAAACTTGGAAAAACCTTCCAAATATGGCTCGCGGGACGAGATTTGAGAAGAATTACGGCCGATGCGCTTCGCACCATTCAATGGAAACACCTGCAAAATCGCAATTGTACTTTGTCGAAATTTTAGAAATATCGCTTTTATTTTGGGAAAAACTGTGCTGGAAACACAGCTTCAGACAGTAGGGGGATCATTATGAGGCTTTTATACCTCCAAGGTGCACTTAGTGCTTCATAACTCATTGTTTTAATGTGTTTTTTTGTTATTTTTTTAAGAGCAGAACTGTTGTACTTGAAACCAGCAGACATCTCGCAGAGACTCGGGAAATTGGCTCAAGTTTAAAACAAATAATTTCTTGCCAGAGGAGTGGTAGCACATGTTGCCTTGACCAAATATGGCCGAGTGAAAACAGCCCAGTCTGAGCTGTGCGGCGGACTGGAATGAAAGGCAGGTTTCCTTAACTGGTGTGAGAGTGGGCCGTGACACAAAGCAGTCGGCGCGCGTCCAAAATGCAGATCAGGCGACACGCTGGATTATAGCTTTACACTGCCATATTTCTGTCCTGCCGTTCAGTACAGGATGCTTACGTTAACGTTGAGGGACATTTACGTTGCTGGAACTTTAACCTCGGCACGAGGAAATGGTCGGGAACGTTCGAGATTTGAAATTCTAGTCTAGTTTTTTCAGCCCCCGCTGACCTCTTTCGATTGCACTTTTTAATGGACCTGGAAACCATTACACTGCACTGCTGCGCAGGTGAAGGGTTCCCATTGGTTAAATGTTTGCAGTCTTTATCTCGGTGATAAGCTTCGTGTCGTGAACTGAAAAAGTGCTTCGCATTAATTGCCTACAATGTTGCGGCCCTTTGTACAGCCCCACGTCAGTTTCGGATGTTAAACCTCTTTTGATTGACAGCTGACACTTCCAATTTTCTGAAACTGTTTAATTTTCTTTTTTAATTTTCTGATGATTGCATGTTTTGTTGATCGTGCCTTTTCAAATACGTGACTAAATGAGTTGAATCATTTTCATTTTTTTTGTCAAAAGATCTTCTCAAATAACAGCTACAGGAAGTCGTATTTAGATATATTTTTATATCAGGATTATATTGAGATATATTGCAATCACCAGCCGCTTTTGCTTGACCCTTGCGCGTACCGGGTACCTGTTAAAGTGGATAAAATTAGCAGTTGCTTTTTGGAAATGAAGCCAGACTCTGGATCACTTCTGTCTTTTGAGACTGTCCACCGTTGCCGTGATCGCGCCCTCAGCTCTTAAAACAACATGAGATCATGAATGCAAATTGCGTCAACGGGTGGAGCCAGCTGGAGACTGAACAGAGTTGATTTCACAGATTTCTAATTTAGAGCGACACCAAGTCAGCGGGGGTTTGTTTGCTTGTCGGATGAAGAAATTCGGTGCATGGAGTCTGCAAGTTTGATCATGCGCGGCTCTTGTATCCACACTGCATTATGTCATCATCATCATCATCAGACACTAGTTTCGGTTCCTTTGATGGAAATACAAAATCCCAGTTCTGTTGAATATTTCTGACATCAGTACCTGGCAGAATTGCTGTCACAGGCAAGTCTGCGCTGATCCCACTTTAGACCCAGTCTGGCCGTACTGTTGCAAAACAGATTGCAACAGACCAAGAGAGATTTTTTTTTTTTTTTTTCTAAAACAGCTCTGAGGAAGACTTCTCTAAACTGAGGTTACTTGTACGACCTTATAATAGAAATGTTTTTTAAAAAGATGTTTACAGCCGCAGGCAGAAATGTGACAGAAATACACTATTTTCAGCTTTATCTGTCGATCGCACTTAAAAATAAAAAAAGGAAATAATGTTGTTGTAACTTTGCTTCGCTTCATTTTCAATTGACATTAAAGCAACGTGTTTTCTACAATATCCCACTCCATCCATACCTGCCTTGTGCATGTGTGCATCAGAGCAGTGTGTGTTAGCTCATGTCACTCCCTCCTCGAATCCCTCATCACGTTTCCAACACAGCATCCTATAGTCCACATTTGTTTTTGACAACACAAAGTGACACAAAGCATCCATTGCTATCTATCTGCTGACAGACACAGTCACTGAAGGATACTTCCGCATTTTTTTTTTTATTATTTTTTTTTTGGGGGCTGGACTTATCTGTCGGGAACAGGCTCCTAAAACTTCCATCGATATCTATCCTAAGGTCGTGTGCAATGGAAGAGAATCACTGACTTAAAAACAACAACTTGAACTTAACATTTTTACTTTAAAAAAAAAAAATGGTTTTAACAGTCATGAAAATAAACTCTATCGGAATCTTTGGAAACCCAAATAACTTTGCACAGAGACAGTTGACTTTTTCTTTTACTTTTAAAAGTCCTGAGCTTCCTTTGTTGGAAATAATGCTTCTGGAGTGTCACTTCCTTGTGAAGTGTTTTGTAGACAAAGGAACTTGCCTGCAATTAACAGACCAGCGGGGGTGTCAGTTTTTTCAGGTGAAGCGGGCAAACAAGGGCAGCTTCCATTGTTGTTTCAAGTGTATTTGTTAAAATGAGGGGCGGAGGGGAAATAACAGCTTTAAATTATGTCACAGCTCTTCTTTTTTATCACTTTATGTCTATGTATCATCCCCTCTGTGTACCCTACGAGGTCCAAGCGTGGAAAGACTGCAAACTGTGAGACACTGAATGACAATTCTGCAAACTGGATTTACAATTCCATTATAGAGAAACAACACACAGCCAGATTGCGGTTCATCTCTTCAATGCAAATGAAGCACAACACGAATAAGAACCAATTCCTTTGTAAATATATTAGTATTATAACATTTTTTTAAAAAAAGTTTTTGTAGTATGTTCCCACCCAAAAGCCTGTACCTGCATTCGTCCAACGAGACCTCCTGACACGCAGAACTGCAGTGAATGAAACAGCGTAGCCCTAAAACAAACACATGCACAGCCCTTTGTATTGTGGCTGTTATCAAAACAATGAACGAGCTTGCTATTAAAGTTCACCTTGGGTTTAACAAAGCCTCCAGACAGGCTTAAATCACTGCATGACGGTGTCAAGTCCACTTGCTTGGCCCCCTGGACCTTCCCTGCATAACTTGAGCAATGGCTTTGGACGCTGTTCTGACAGGTCTCATAACAACTGACTCAGTGTATTGTAAAAAAAGACACACACACACACACACACACGTACACACGTACACCTCGGTCATCTATTACGCCTTCTATTACACGGTGGCGAGCCAAGCCAAGCTGCCCTGCCAGACGGGAAGTGGACATTGGAAGCAGCTTTTTTTTTTTTTTTTTTTTTACCAATCCGCTGTGTTTGCGAACCACATCACAGCGGTGTAGGAATTCACACCCGGCGGCTACGAGAAACAGGAGGCCGTAAATATCCACAATGAGGGGAGAGAGAGAGAGAGAGAGAGAGAGAGAGAGAGAGAGAGAGAGAGAGAGAGAGGCTCTGAAGCGGCTGCTATGTCAGCGGACCCATTGGGCGAAAAAGTTCGAATGCGGAACTTTTCTACCACCCGTTCGCGACGCTTTTGGCGAAGCATCGTGGGGGGTGGTGTGGGGAAACCGGGCAAGCCGACGCGAGACAAACGGCCGACAGCCGAGGGAGTTGTTTCTTCAGGGGACGGAAACTCGAACACGGCGCTGGGTGGAGGTGGAGGAGCTGGAGGGGAGCTGCTGCTTCATGGAGGAAGCCCTTCAGAAGGCAACGGGACGCAGGAAACTCTCGTGCTAGTGCCGTGTCATTGAGTCACAACATCACCTTTCCCATTGTCTCGGCTAACTAAACTAGCTGCTTTTCACACACAGACACAGCGCCGCTTATTAAGCACCATTAGCGGCCTGCGTCTGATTACTTTATCGTTTCTTTCCCCCTTTTTTTTCTCTCTCACAAAGTTGCCCTGCTTCCACATCGAGCCCCTGCTGACGTCAAGGACGTCCGTTGTACTCAGAAAAGGTGAAAACTTTTTTCCTCTTCAAAGTTCTAGAAACATTTCTTGTCTGACCTGAGTGCGCGAGTCCTCCTCCTCTCCCCCGCTGGCGTCCCCCGGGAACTTTATTTATAAAAAAAGAAAAAAAAAAGGAAGAAGACACAAAATGGCGAAAGTTTTTCAATTATTCCTCAAGTAAAAGGCGGTTTCTCTTTAATTTTTTTCCCCTTCGCGGCCAGCTAGCGACTTTTCTCTCACTTCCCCTCCCTATCCGCTCCGAGCGAGCGGCGCTGCTGCTGCTGCTGCTGCTGCTGCTTGAAGCTCCACCCTGGCTGACTGCTGCGTCGCCCAAGCCGAGCTGAGCCGAGGGGAGCGAGGCGAGCGAGCAGCGGGGCGGTGTCGCACTTGTGTGGAGGTTTCAGGGCACTGCCGTTGGCTGCCGCTACCGACCACTACCCTGTCAATGACCGGGTACGACCAGCGGTGGCGCTGTGTTGTCTAAATGGGCGGAAAACTTTTTTTTTTTTTTTTTTTTTTGGTAGCTTACGAAAGTACGGAAGCGCATTGCTGCCATTCTAGAAAAAAAAATGTTTTGCTCAGTATCATGTTATAAAGTGAAAATGTTGACGTTAAAACGTGAAAATTATTACTTTCTAATGTGAAGTAATACTTTTCACTTTATAAAAGCTTTCACGTTAATTTGTGACATTTTCACGTTATAACGTGATACGATAATTTTATTTTATTCATTTAAATTCATATATATTTTTTAAATCTTCTCTTTGCACTGTATATGCACATTTCCTCAATGTGAGATAAATAAAGACTTTCTATTCTATTCTAGCTGTGGGTAAACTATTTGTGTATTTAATTCACATTGAAATACACAAATAGTCTACAATTCATTTGTTCAAACTCTTTACATTTTTGTGGGATTGCTTCACAAAAATCACTTGACAATATCTTTATAGATACATGACCTCTGGCTTTAAAATGAAAGGGTCACATTCATAAAGGTCATTGGATTCCAGACAATTTGAGAGTATTTAGTGCAGGGCAAGAGTTTCCGCTGGCTCCGAGGGGGAACAGGACGACCCCGGTCAACTCGCAGTTTTCCAGTGTGGTCATAAGGGCCCCTGCGAAAGAGGACGTCGCCTGCTGAGAGATGAGCGGACTGGGACAGAAGAGAACGAGTTGACTGGATAGAAAAAAAAGGCCTTAAGGCACACATTAGTTCACATTTCATTGGCAGACCTGAGCAGAAGTCCCCTGCGGTCGTGCATTCATGCTTTTTTCCCCTCCATTTTTCAGAGATAATGAAATTTCCTTTGTTTTCTCAAGATCTTTACTTCTTTATCTTGTTATCTGTGGGAAAACACAGATTCACTTTCTTGAGATCTTCAGTTATTTATCTCCAGAAAAAGGAGGTGTGTGTAGGGGGGCAGGGTGGTTATGAATGCATGCCTGTTAAAGGCTTCTCTATACTTGTATGTTGAATAGGAAGATAATATAGCATAGTTGAATATTCAGGTCATTGATGGTAGAAAAGAGGATTATTTTCTGTCTTGTAGCTTTTGTTAATTCTTAATGTATTTTTTCTCAATTTTTTATTTTATATCAGTCTGTTGTCTTTATCAACATGAGTAAGAAGAGGAAGTAATTGCACATCCACATTCCATGATGCTCTCTGTCAGTCTGTTTATTCTGAATCTACACAAAATGATTCATATTTATACAGCATAAGTAACGCAGAGAGGCCCTGTTACAGTGTGCAGCTGTAAGGTTTGAGTCATGAGCGACTACACACAGTGATCCGAGGCCCTAGAACAACCAACTCTGTACAATTTAAAACAAAAAAAAATTTAAACAGAAGTAAAGCTCGGTTTTTACAATTTGTACATATTTCTCGTAAGGCTTCTTAAAGACGCACACATCTCAACATCAGTTGTCCCAACCACTGTGCGCACAAATCTTCAAGTGAACAAGCAACAGCAGATTCTGCCTCAACATTTGGTCTTTGCCGAAAGCACAAATGTTGAAATCGAGATAAACAGGAATCAAAAACAAAAACACAAGGACAGGAAAAAAAAAAAAAAAAACACAAGGAATTTGCTTACACGAGGTCCAAGTGTGGAATCCTGTCGCATTTATTACTAAGACTGCAAACTGTGAGACACCGAATGACACTTCTACAAACTTCCTTTATAATTCCATTAGACAGAAACAACACTGTAGAGCCAGATTGTGGTTCATCTCTTCTGTGCAAACAAAGCAACTTGACAAATAAGAACCAACTGCTTTGTGAATATATGAACGTCAGAACATTTTTAAACGTTTTTTTGTAGTACGTTTCTTCCGACCTGGACATTCATCCAACGAGGCCTCCTGACATGTAGCACTGCAGTGAATGAAACAGCCAGAAAACAACATGTTTAGTCCAAGAATCCATCACCGAGCTTCACTATGAAGAGGAATGCTCTTGTTTACTTCATTGGTACAAATATACACAGGCTGTTTATTTTCATTACTGCGGATAGTAATAATAATAGTAATAATAACAATACTGAAAATGACAGAACTATTATTATATTTGTAGAGAAAAGCAAACATGAATTTGAACTTGCTCATGATTTCATCCAACCAACTCCATGTCATTTCTTTACCCGAGCAATTACCTTCATATGCACACATGTTTTCTGGACCTATGGGTCCATCGTCTCAGAGAAAATAATTTCAAATTCACTTCACTCAGGTTGAGTGGAGCAGCTGGAATGTTGCTGTACCTGGTTTGGATTGCGTGCAAAGCCGTTATCAGCACGTTTCTGCAGCCTGCGTCATTTTCATGTGTCACGTAATTGTTTTGCAACTCTTTTCAGTATTAGTCCTAAATATTGACAGAGCAACAACAAAAAAAAAAAAATAATAATACTAAAAAAAACACTAAGGAGGCATGTCCAATGTACTGACAGGTAGGTCCTGCGTACTTAATCAACTTGCCGTCTTAATCTTGAAAGACTAAAAAACCCACTGCTTCATTCCCAGCATACCTTCCTATGATAACAACAGTCTTACTGGTCTAGGACTGTTTGCTGCAGGTGACCAGACCATCACGTGGAAGGTCTTTCAGAGCAAACGTATTGAATTTAGTGCTGCTCAGATACACTAGCAGGGAAACAAGATGGGTGAAGAAACTCCTGGTGCCCATCATACTGTTAGTAGACAATTACACAGAACTGATGACACCACAGTTAAGCACACGTAACAATTGCACACTACTGCAGCACTTGTTGCTCCGGTGTTACCAAATTTATCTCAAGTACCTGATTAGTTATTCATTATTCATTTATTGTAGGTCCGCTTATGTCCGAGTCATTAAATAGCACAGTAGAAAATCTACAGGTAGAAACTACATTTAATTACAACTACAACAAAGAGCCAAATCAAATATTGGTGGTGGGCAGAAGAACATTTTGAATTTTGAATGTCAAGTGTCGAGTGTTTTTCCCCCCCCCGATATGTGAAGAACATTCATGAGATAAAAAGGTTTAAAAGACACTTTGATGTGGACCCTGAGGAGAACGAGGTACTGGAAAAATACAACAAGTGTGGTGGCAACCGCTTTGACAGAGAGGAGCTGATGGAAAGATGACTTCATGCTAAAACATGAACATTTATACTTTTGAGACGGAGGGGTGATTTTATTTAACAAAAGAAAAAAAACATCATCAGACTGTTTTCTCAACGTTCACATCTAATCTGAAACTGTTTTGAAAATGGCTCGAAATTTCTCATTTCTAACGAGATCTCATTAGTGTGTCAGACGAAAAATGCATCCAGCAACGACTTCTTGCTGCAGAAATTTAAGTCGAGCTCTACAAGCTCCATGTCGGTGGTGCGAGAGACCACTGCAGCACCACAGCCAGTTTACTGACTTTGTTGCAGGTAAACTCCCAACACAGACGAGCTTGAAATGAAGGCGGGTATTTTTAGTCGTCGAGTAGATCAATGCTTGTGCACTACTTTAAAAAAAAAAAAACCTTCTGCATTGTTTAAAACATGCAGCCTCACATCTAAACCGTGAAATTACTTAAAATTAGATGCTGATTATCATAAATAAAAACAAAATAAGATTATTATTGCAAATCTCCTGGACACTTTCTTAAAAGTAAGATTAAAACCAGAGGAACGGAGCTCCAACGGTCGATCATCATTCAACGGCTGAAGTCGACTGTGTACGCTAGCAGTCAACAGCTTGGCCACACCGGTTTCTGTTTCTTCTTGATCTTGACCGCTTTCTACACCGTAGATTCACACTGAGGACATCAAATATATGAGCAAGATAAGTGGATTAATGTGTCAAAAGGAAAAAATGTTAAATACCTAAATATGTGATGTTATATATATTTTATATGAAAGGTGGCGATACTAGATCATCTAAAATATAAAAGTTGTTTGAGTTATTTCACACTTTTTTTTGTTGAGTACATATTCCATATGTGTTCATTCATAGTTTTGATGCCTTGAGTGACAATCCGCTATGTCAAAAGTCATGAAAATGAGAGGAAAAACCGTTACATCAGAAGTATGTGGCCAACCCTCTGACTGCTGGTGTAAATGTAAATCAACACGTGGGCTGTAAGTTCTACGAAAGCTGTCACTCTGGTTTTAGTTTGACTTGATTCATTACAGTGGAGGTTGAAGGGGGGGTTGGGGGGGGGACCTCATGGAGGTCCCGAGCACGAGCAGCAGAGTTGCAGCGTGGTGAGCGTCTGCTCCAAGCGGAGACCTCCTCTGATACATTACACAGTCGTTGCCATTCTCTATCTTCCCTTAATCAGCAGGAAGTCGGAGGCCAAATTAAGTCCGTTTCCTCTTCCTGCCACTGGCGGGCCAGCTGCCAGGAGGAAGGCTGCTTCTTTTGAGTTCATGTCGGTGAAAAAACTCCCGTGCAGTTGGAGCGCCCGTCGCGTACGACCGCCCGTTTTCACATGAAAAATGCGTCAAATAAAAGTGAAAACTCAGAATTGAAGGATTGCAAATAAACAAAACCAAACATGTTATGATAAAAACAGAGTCTGTGGTTCAAATATAGATGAATTATTTAACATTATTACACGTGGACACCCGGTGGATGATGGCGCGTTGCTCCAACGGTTGGACCAGGTGGGTTTCAACCGTGGGAAACTGTCGTCTCCTGCTGGTCTCCAGACCTAAAGTGTTGGATGGCGACTGCAGCGACTGTAAGATACCTCCTGGAGGTAAAGTTGGGAGGAGCTCAGTTGCTGACGGCAGCCTCGGGGACAGCAGTGGCTGCTGGGATGCGAGGCATCTTCTTAACAGGGCTGGGGATGTGCTGGAGGAAAGGAAAAAAAAAACACAAGAGTGTTATTTTACAGGAAAAAGTATAGAAATATGAAGTTAGATTTAATAATGTTGGTTTTCAAACGCTAGGCAGCAATTGCTTATATGATACAGAGTTAAAAAAAAACAACAACATTCTTAACTCGTATTTTAAAAGCTCAAATGTATGAAAGAGTATAACAGCCAGAGGAAGAAGAAAATAGATTACAGGAAGGAGATTTTTTTGAAGTTTCTATTTCAAGTCTTAAGTTTGAAATGATGTGAATAAAGTCGAAGTAAACGGGAAACTGGCGAAAACGGAACCACTCCACTGGGCTTGTGCGCAGAGCCTTTTATTCTCGACCTTTCAACTTTAATCAAACTCAAAATTTTGACTTTATCCTCGATTGACTTTATTCTCGAGTAAACCCAGAAATTCCCACTTAAATCTCAAAAATCTGACTTTATTCTCAAAATTTCAACTTTATTTTCGAAATGGAAACCTGATAAAAATGTCTTTCTTAATATTTTTTTTTCTCTTCTTGTGGCCCTAATTATCTTCCGCTCAAACGACTGTGTCGTACCTCCATGGCCGTGGTGGAGTGAACGAGCTGTGGCTCCGCTGGCAGCTCGCTGTCCAGGGGTCTCCGGGCGTACTCCCTGCGGTGCTTCTCGTCCACTCGGGTCAGGTACCACGTTCCCGGGAAGAGGTCGTCGGCGGAGCCCCGAGGGCGGTAGTTGGCTGAGCACAGGCAGTTTCTAGTTATCTATAAAGCACTTGCCAGGACAACTACCATCATACACCACATCTCTGTTACACTTCAACTCGGGTTCTTTTTCTCCACGCGGCGACAGTCAGCATACCTAAGTGGTGCGTTTCCTCTCGCAGCTTCATGTTTTCGGAGAAGACGGCGGGCGACACCTTCCTCCTGGAGTCCAGCCGCTGTCTCATGTCGCTGAGGCTGCACACGAGCTTGTCGAGAGCAGAACCTGGAGAAGACAAAGAACTATTAACGAGGATGGAAACAACACAAGAAGAAGAAGAAGGGAAAACAGTCTTGTATCTTCACCATTTTTACTTCTTCTTTTAAAAAGAAGAAGAAGGAGAAGCAGTGTAAATTCAGTACTGATAACTCCCACAAGGTGAGTGAGTGTCTCACCAGGTGTGTGGTCCTGCGTGACTCTGATGGAATACAGAGTAGCAGCGGAGCCTGAGCCATAGGAGAAAAGTCCAACCCTCTGGCCGGCTAACTGTGAGGTTGTGTGTCTGCAAACACAGAGAGGATTGAAAAATGATTGACTCACATTTACAAACATTTTTCCCCCCCCCGTATTTTTGTTTACGTTTCAACATCAAATGTAAAAATTGATTTTGAAAAATTTCGACAACCTTTCAAAATCTGAAAAAACACCAAATTATAAGGGGGAATAAACATGAGCATAGAATACACTACAGTACACTATACTACTTGTTGGATTATCTTATGTTCAAGCAAACTTTCAGAAGCCGTTGTGTCCACACGTATAAGGGCGTCGCCGTCGCTGCAGACGTGCAAACAACATCACTAAGTGACTTTTTCGGTTTTCCTGCTTTCAGCTTTGCGGCGATTCATTCTGGCAAATCTGCTTCCTGCGGACGCGACTTAGTTCTACGCAAAATAAAAACAAAATAAGTACAATCGTCCCGCAAGATTTGACAAGAATTTTGTTTGCCGTCCAGAATGGTTGTTCTATTTTTCCTCTTTGATGACTTGTAAAAAATATTCTACCTCCTCCTCCTCCGTCCAATCATAACACGCCATTTTCCCAGTAAACTGGTCACGTGACCCCGGACGTCACGTCCGCTGACGTGTCAATGCCAAAAAAGTGTTTCCATGACACTTTTGCGATATTCCTCAACATGGATACTTGTGAAAAACCTCCTCATGAGAGCCTCAAAACCTCTTAGCCATATTTGAGAGCTTTTTCCAAGTTGTGCCGTTTCCATCACCAGCTTTTATTGCTATATTTAGGTTGTAATGGAAAGACAGCTAGTGATACATACTGTGCAAGAAGAGAGGCCAGGCATCCGTAGACAGAGGGGGTGTACATGTTTCCGTTCTGGTTGGACACCAGCAGCGAGCACTTGGTCTTCTTCTCAAACAGATCAGTGCTGGCCTTCATGAAGGCCTTCTCCACGTCACGGTCGAAGTAGGTTTCCTCCAGCCGAATATCTCTGCAGGACACAGACGAGCGCAATCAGCGATTCTGAGGGCAAGACTCTTGTTTTGGATGCAGATGATTCAGAAATGCAGATGAGACGGCACAGCAGCACGCGGCTTCCACAACAGCAGTCATGCGCTGCGCAACTTATCTCGCCTGGAGCAGTTGATCACAATACAGTGCTGAGATTCTTTGCATAGTTTTTTTTTTTTTTTTTACACGTGTTTTACATGGTGAATTTAGCTGGAAAAACCTATAAATTCTGACTCGGTTTCTGGGAACTGGTGGTGAGTCGTTGCTTTTAAGTGGCTGAGGCAGCATGAATCACCTCCACAGTTCTGGAGCTGCTGCTTACTCGCAGACCAGACCCATCTAAAACCCCACAAAAGCTCCCTCTGTGCCGTGTCCTCACATGGCAAATCTCACAACAGTGTGTTTTTTGATGACGAGCGCGACGGTGAGATCACTGAAGGTTGTTGTACCTGAAGGCGTCGAGGCCTGTGAACGGTCCCGTCTCAGTGTTGGGACTCGGGTGGGCCAGGAAGTCGTTGAGCATCAGTCTGGCCAACGACTTCTGCACCAGCTTGCAGTACGGCGAGTGGAAGACCAGGAAGCCAAAGTCGTCCAGACAGAAGCGCTTGTCTGAGCTCTCTGTCGAAAAAGAGAAAAGGGACCGAAAATCAGTCTGGATTTTCATTTTTAACATGATTTGAACAAGAAATTATTTTTTTCCAAATGCAACATAAAGGTATTTTCAAATAGTTTTAAAATGACGATAAGCAGAACATAAAACGCATTCATCTGTTGAACGTGTCTCAACAGTTGTGTTGCTTCCATAATGTAAAAATTGCATTATTTGTCAGTTCATGCCTGGTTTTCCTCTCCCGCCTCTGAACACAACATCACCTTGTTTGCGGTGCCAGGATTATGTTGCTCCTAATTGGTTTAAAATAATTTTTAATAGCCTTACGTTCAGATATGGGTAGAGCACGCACAGTAATGGTCAGCTGAACCGAAGCAACCTTCTTAGTATAATTAGTTAATAAGTTAACCGGTAAGTTAGCTCGTTGCCAGCTACAAGTGCTGCCATCAGCAGCAGCAACCATTAAACAAGAACATATAAGAAATGAAAAGATGTTGACGTTTGTGCAGAATCTACTGGCATTGGTCGAAAAAAACTGACTCATCGGTGAGTTCCTACTTCCGTAAATGGAGACGCATTAAACTTTTACGGACCAGGGGTATTGGTTTACCTCTTTGCCACTGCGCGTGGATCTTCTTTCTGTACACAGAGTAGCAGCGGTCCAGGGCACTCAGGTAACATTCTATGGACAGCTTGCCATCCACCACTGGGTACTCGGACATCAGATCTGGCTTGTAGAAGTCGTAGGCGTGTTCCATGTGAGTTCCTCGCAAACCTGCGGCAAAACAACAACAGTGAGTATTGACGGCGGTACGATTCCCGACAAGCCCTAGCGAGTCGTCTGTGAACCGCTCGATTGATGAAAAGCACCGATGTCAAAGAGGACCAGTGAACAAACAAACAAACAAAAACAGTTCCTTCAGGGTGAGAATGCAAATTTTTGCTGCTAATCAGATCAACCTTCAGCCGCCTGCTGAGTGACGAGCAAACAGTGGGATGATGATGGGATCAAGTGATTAAACTGGGGGGCTCCTGTCAGTCAGGTTCGCAGTCGCTGCTTCAACTCACCTCGTTCAAAAGCCAGCGGAGCGTTAGGCCCGACCAGCATCGCCACCGCACCGGCGCCCCCTGTGGGTCGGGCACTTCCTGTGGCGTAGACGGCAATGTCCCCAGCGACCACCAAAGCGTAACGACCTGGACAAAGGAGAGATGGCATAAACACCGGCCCTGAATGTGGATTCACCACATTTAGAGTCGTCCGACCCTCTCGGACCAAAAGGGCCACAGCTTCAGGCAGAGGACGGAGAGACGGTTTGCACGCAGGAATTGATCACAGGTAGCAAATAATAATAATATGACAAATGACCCAAAGGCCTACTCACCATCCCATGAACTGGACTCCACCCAGTTGACGGCGTTGAAGAGCGCGGCCGTGCCGCCGTAGCAGGCGTTGGTGGTGTCGATGCCCTCCACGTCCGTGTTGCCAGAGTCCTCAAACAGCTGCATGATGACCGTCTTGACCGACTTGGACTTGTCGATGATGGTCTCGGTGCCGACCTCCAGGCGCCCGATGCTGTCGTAGGACAGGCCGTTCCTCTCCATCAGCCTCTGGACGACCGTCAGGCACAGCGAGTTGATGTCCTCGCAGTCCGAGCAGAAGCCCATGCGCGCCTGGCCCAGGCCGATGGTGTATTTACCAGCCGGCACGCCGTCAAACTGCTCCAGCTCGGTCTGGTCCACGTACTGCGACGGGAAGTAGAGCTCCATGGCAATGATGCCCACATCTTTAGGCCACGGGCCCATGCAGCTGATTGAGGCTGATCCAGGCATCCCTGCAGGAATTGAAGAAATTGTGTTTTAATATTCAACTTTTATGAGTAAAGGTAAGTAAACAAGCAGGTGCAATCTAAAAGCACAGGGATATAAACGCAAGAATAATCACTCATCAACCACCACGTGAGGAGGTGTGACTAATACACCACTATGGAGCAACTCTAACTTGGGATCAACAACACTGGTACCACCGTTCAGTGGCCGCGGGTCATCACTGACGAAAACTGCAGCCGCCAGAATAAAACTTTGCTGTGAGAGAGAAACACGTGGCGCAGGTTTTAAACCACACACACGTGACGTTTGCATTCTATTTGAGTGCCCCCCCTCGCAGTTATTTACGTAGTTTCGAGTGAAGTATACGAGAAGGTTACAGAGAGCACAAGTCGAGTACCATGCTAAAGCTTTGTTTAACAACAAGTTCAGGACTTCACGTCGACAAGATGCTCCTTCGTTTGTTGAAATACTGTAAGTGGGCACTCCAACGAAAGACGAAACGTTGACTTGGACTTCTTCACGATTGAGAGAAACAGACGAGCGGGACCATCGCACCGCTGCTAGCGCCGGCCGGCTAACCTTGGCTCGTGAGGAAGGCAACATCTCCAGAGGGCATTCTGATCTGATCTGCTTACTGTGCGAAACAAACTCCACTGCTGTAAAAAACCACGGGTTTGACAACACTAGCTGCTGTAATGCTGAGACATCAAGGTTTGCAACACGACACGTTGCTATGGCTGAACTGTCTTCGGGGGAGATCAGATCCAAATACAACAGGGGGAGTAAAAGTAGGTGAAAGGGCGAAGGGTTTAACGTTAAGTGGTTTATGTCCAGTAACGTTTATAACTCAAATCTGTTATGCGGTATTGTTGCACTTTAGGTTGCTTAGCTGACCAGCGAAAATATTTTTTTTTTTTGCCTTTGAATAATTAAATAGAGGAATTTAAGCACACCTACCCAGGATCTAAATAATATGGTCATCATATAATATCACTCGCTATTGCTAGGTTATTACCCGGACATAATTTGGGGCGGACCAGTGTCCGTCCGCAATTATGTCCGAAATCCACAACAACTACCAACTAGCCAACTAACTGTCTGATGTGTTGTTAAATCCCTGTTCCTGGTGAGTTGAAGGTTCTGGCTCCGCAAAGTAACCTCACGTATTGTAACTTAACTCATCGTTGAGAATCTTTAACACTCGTGGCAAACCAGGAGGAACCAAAAACGTTTTGAAAATCTCTTTTGGGAAAAAAAAATGCTGTACGCTTCGCTTACCTGCTTGAGAAGTTGCGGAGACAAACGTTATTGTCTATGAAGCCCACGAAACTCTTCGTCACCTCGATGTAAGTGTATTTATATACGGCGATGGGGGATCCAGCGGAGTCATGAACACACTAGCACCTGAGCGCATCTCCAATCACCTTCCACGATGCGCACACGGCCCTACCCAGCGCTGCGCGTCCCCAGCCAATCGGAGTTTCGGATTAACGACCACGCGCCGGAACCGCCGCGCTCGTCCAATGGCGTGAGATGTACGATGGTCTGGTGAGTCAGAGGCCGCCAATGAGATCGGGGGAGTCCTTCCTGGCGCGGCAAACGCCGCAGTGGGCTGCTTGCTGTGCGACGTGGTGCGCACCCAAAGAGTTGTTGTTATAACAAAAGGTTGTTCGTCGGGAAAGAAGTTGGTACAAGTATAACTGTTGGAAACACATTATTATTCAAATATGTTACAAATTGCTGCATTATAGTTATTTAAATGTCTAAATATAGGTCATATAATCCACAGAACTGCCCTGTAAACGTTCTTTCAGTTGACGGTTGTTATTATTATTGTCATCATTAATATTAATATCATTAAAGCTGCATAGAAACCCAATACCTAATCTGATTGTTTTTCCTTAGTATAGTAATTGTACACTTATTTTTTTCACAACCACATTTAAATCACAAGTTAATTAAACAATGTCAGTATTATGTGAATATCTTGTTTGTTTCCTTCTTAGTCTTATATTTTTTATTTCATTTCTTTTATCAATATAATATCCATTCTTTCCTACTGTATTGTTGCTGTAATATGCACATTTCCCCAATGTGGGATTAATAAAGCCTTCTTCTTCTTCAAAGTAGTATTTGAAAACTCCACAAAATCATGTTACCAAACCAATCTTTCACTCCATGATAGTTTGTTTTTTCCCCCCAAACTTAGACTATTTATTAAAGGATTTAAAAAAAAAAAAAAAGCATGCAAGACCACTTTTATAAATGTTGTGTACTTGGGAAAAGAAAACTCAGTTGGAGAGAAATCATCTTTGCGAGGTCTTTTGTAAAGCCCTGTGTGGGGTTAACGATGTTCACGTAAAAATGAAAACGACACACAAAGAAAAGTGCACTGTATTAGAACCAGCGACCTAGATTAGTGAGTTTGCTCTTGGCCTTGTGTTTGGTCCTATCAGGATCACAAAAAAATGAACAAAATGCATTCTTGTATGTTTGTCTGATGCGTAAACTTTTGTCTATCTGCGTAATGTTAGTATTTCTATGTACCAGTTAAGATGAGGTAAGTGAAAATGCTATGTGAATAAATTCAGCAACCTACTAACTAATCTGTCTCTCTAACCCCCCCCTCCCCTGACCCACAGTGTGTGTGTGAGAGAGAGTCCTCCCTCTGAGAACTATTTAACCCTGGTGTGACACAATAAGCTAAGGGCTATAAAGCCCACTGTCGATTTTATATTCTATTGTATTGTCTTATTGCTTACATGTCTTTTCAGTCCACTGTCTTACAGTCCTGAGATCTTTTTCTTTACTCTGTTGTATTTTGGCTGAGTTACTTAGTTTTTAGCTCCAGTGAGTGCTTCTTTGTGAGGAGCCTCCACACTGGGTGAGGTGTCATCATCCTGGGGACGCCTCTCTCTCTCTCTCTCTCTCTCTCTCTCTCTCTCTCTCTCTCTCTCTCTCTCTCTCTATGTTAATTTTTGTAAAGCACCTTGGATTGCATTTTTTTTTAAGTATTTAAGGTGCTATACATAAACTATGACTGATTGATTGGATGTAAAGTGAAGGCGTACAGGAGTTACCATTTTCAAGAGAACTTTGGAATAAATACGTTTGGCAGTGAGCAAATCCCATGTGATTTTGGAGAGGGGGAACTGTAGAGAAAAAATCTGCAGTTTTCAGCTGTTGTACTTACTATTGTACTAATGGCAGTAAACTTTTTTTTTTTTTTTTTTTTTTTTTTAATTTGGAAAGATTATTTATCCACCAGTGGAGGGCGCTAGAGATCAATTGTGGCCTGAAGGAGAAAGGAGAATAACTTTTATTTGTTCATATTTAAAATAACTTTATTGAAAAGGAGAACTAACAAACCAGGTGTGGCAAATATTGACCTGCCTCGGCCGGGAGCGTGGGTGTGTTTTGTGTGGCCGAGAACTTTTCTTTTTCTTTGCTTTTTGAGAGAGAGACACACACAGAGAGAGAGAGAGAGAGAGAGGGAGAGAGAGAGAGAGAGAGAGAGAGAGAGAGAGAGAGAGAGAGTGATGTTGTGTCTATAAACATGATAGTTTTAAACATCTCTCTAAAGACGTTTGAAGATTTCAAAATCATGTTCACGATATACAAATACAAATGAGCTCTGGAAGAGAGCAGGTCTATCGCCAGGGCGAAAGACTCGATTGTAATTCAAATGTTTCTTCTATGTTATTATCGTTCATACGTGACTTTGAACTCCATTTTTACCCCCTTAACATTTTCTGATCTTCACTGAATTTTGCAGTCAGGTCAGAACTGGCGAAAAACATCCTTGATTGAAGAGAAAATGGCAAAATTTGTCTCTGTATTCATTGTAATATGTTTTAATTGCCTAGTTTGGGAGTGTTTTGGGAGTCTCTCTTGTTTATATATATATATATATATATATATATATATATATATATATATATATATATATATATATATATATATATATATATATATATATACACATAATGTTATGTTATGTTATGTCAAGCAGTATTGGACCTCTAGAATTCAAAACACCAGTTGACTCGTCGGAGGTCTCGAACCACCAACCTTGGGATTTGAAGCACTTCCCTCTTATGCAGTGATCTATTAGGCCACTTTCAAAAGTTATTCTTTGTAAGTCCGTTTGAGGATCTATTAGTGTGGAGTTGACAGGTTTGTGTTTTTCCTGATTTTCAGATATGTGGAGCTTTTGCGTTCTCCCACTCTGTCTCATGCTAAACTATGACAGGACGGTGATCTCACTCGGTTGGGGTTCAGGGTTGGAGCTGGGGTTGGTTAAAAAATAGCAACAAAAAACCTGCAACTTCATGCACCACAGTCAGGCTTCCTCCAGCAATAGCTATCTGTCCTGATGAGATGCTGTTTCATTTTCTTGCCTTCTCTCTCACCTTGACTTTAAAACAGAGATCATTTTTTCAAAGTGGAGACCAGGATTTGAACCCCTGTCAGCGTTGCTCCCCACAAGACCGTCTTCAGCGCTGATGACTAAAGAACTATGAAGGCCTCAGTCTCTAGTCATGGGTTTATCATTAGCAGAAGGCCAACATATGATCTCCATAGTCATCAGGCCAGCAAGGTGGTTGGTTAGCTCAGTAGGTTAAACCTCTGTCTTTGGTGTGCGAGCTGTAGGTTCGAATCCCAGTTGGTACCAGGTGACAAGTTGAGATTTTGCATTCCACATCTCCGCCTCATGCTAAACTAGGACAAGACAGTGATTTTCGGGGTATTTGCGGCAGATTGAAGTATTTTTCTGTTGCCCCGTGAAAAAAAATGACACACTGTCGTATCATGATTTTTTTTTTTTACACTTTTGGATATGTTAACATTTTGCATTCTATAAGATTCTCCAATCAAAATCAGCCTGCTCCTGTACCCTCTTTTACACACATGCCATTGTAGATTGAACCAAGCCCACGTGTTTAAAATGCTCCCAGACAGAGTAAAGAATACAAGTAAAGCACACAGCCGCACTGTAAATATTTGCGTTTGATGCCAGCAGTTTTTTTTTTCTTTCCTTTTTTTCTTTTTGCAATGTCATCAAAGCCAAGAAGGGTGTGGCTGCAGATGGCAGCAGTGCTGGCTGCCTTGGCCCTGCTCTTTGCCTCGCAGGATGGTTTCACCTGTCACATGCTGACTGAACTCGCTGCAATCTATGTAACTAAGCAGGATGTCGGCTCAATGTAAAAACAGCCACACTGCACAAGGTGTCAGACAGTCGGAGGGGAAAATTGTCTTATTTTATGCGAGACTGTGCGGTTTGATGAAGCCTGTGAGACTGAAACTGTGGGCAAAGCGCTTCACAGCTTGGCATTACACCACGTTTAACGGCCTGCAGTTATGATGTCATTGCGAGAGCTGCCCCGCTTCCATGTAATTTCACAGTAATAGATGACTAACTGGGAGATGAGATAGATAGATAGATAGATTGATTGATTGATTGATTGATTGATTGATTGATAGATAGATAGATAGATAGATAGATAGATAGATAGATAGATAGATAGATTGATAAATTGATAGATAGATTGATAAATTGATAGATAGATTGATAGATAGATAGATAGATTGATAAATTGATAGATAGATTGATAGATAGATAGATAGATTGATAGATTGATAGATAGATAGATAGATAGATAGATAGATAGATAGATAGATAGATAGATAGATAGATATATAGATAGATTGATTGTCTGTAAGTGAATTTACAAAACCGGAAAGGAAAAAAAAAAACGTTTGCAATTTACAAACGTTTAAAATTACAGTAGACAATGAGTCAAGTAGCGCATTGGAAACTCAATTGGACTAAATCTAAATAATCTGTAAATATAATTTGAATAAATATATTAATAAATATCTTGTTTTTTCTTTGTTAGTCTATGGATATTATTTTATTTCTCTGTTTTCTTTTTTATTCATATAATTTTCCTTCTTTTGCACTGTATTGTTGCTGTGATTATGCACATTTCCCCATTGTGGGATTAATTCCTCTTCTTCTTCCTCTTCTTCTTCCTCTTCTTCTACTTCTTTTTTTCAATATGCTGCAAAGATATAAACTCATGCATTTTTGAACAGTTAGAAAATCTATTTTGAAAATCATTGGCTTCACTTTATGAACAATGATTTACATCATTTGCAGCTTTTCCTATCTATTTACATGTGCATGTAAATGTATGTAAATCCATAAATGTTGTAAAACGGGGTTAATGTGCAACACGTGAATCTTCTTTGTTCTTATTCTCTTGTTGGCGACTCTACCTGCATAGATTTGCCCAGCTGGCGTCTCTGTGGGCAAAGTGGGCATCAGTAATTTCACATTTTCTCTGTAATATATAATATTCCTCTGTATGTAATATAATTCTGAAACTGCAGAGGGTGGAGCTGTCAAAGTCACTTACTTTATACTAAGGTGCTGCTTGTCTAGCTGTGCAGAACATATAGTGAATAGTCCAGGTCATAGTTGCAGTGCATGTGTCATAAGCGTCGCGTCAGCCAACGAGGGCAATAATGACTCACTGTCTCGCTAAAGAAAATGGTCATTGTGAAAGAAACCGTCAATCAAAACACAAAAGCAGCTAACCTTTGACCTTTGACCTCAACGGCAAATCTGTCTCAGCTTATTAGGTACCGCTTTTTCACAAATACATTTTGACTGAAATATGTGCGGTTTTTAATGTGTCGGAGGGATATTATTTATTGTCAAAATAATCGTTGATAGTGTTTGAACCAAGGGTGGGAAAACCTTTTGACTTGTGGGCCACAATGGGCTCTGAAATTTGACACAGGGAGCCTGGTTTCTCATAGGAGAGAAAAAAAAAATGTGTCATGGGATATGTAGAAAACACTGTGCTTTAAAGTCAATTCAGTCATGAACAGAAAGTGTTATAACAAAATATCTGTCATAGGAACCTAACAGTATTCAGCTCTTTATATTTTCCCAATGTGGGATCAATAAAGTACATCTATCTATCTATCTATCTATCTATCTATCTTTCTATCTATAATTTCTTTAAGTTTGGCGGGCCATCTTACAAAGCTTAACGGGCCGCATATGGCCTGCGGGCCGTAGTTTGCCAATGCCTGCTTTAAACGCACTGAGCAGCGGTTTGTATTCTGCCTCACTAAGAGCCTTCTAAAACTTTTTCTTGTTCTTTTCTTCATCTTTAACGCCGTCATCCCGCTTTTATTTTGGAAGGCCTTGCCGGAAGCTGCGGGGTGGCGGCGGTGGTGGTAATACTACTACTACTGCTGCTGCTGCGCTCTGAAAGTGCAGGCGTGTCGCAGTTGGATTGATTCGGGCTTGGTCTCTCGGCTCTTTCGTAACTCGTCCGCCGCACCGTTAAGAGAAGGAAGCGCGGCCATGGCGCAGGCTCTGAAAGAACGCTTCGACAACTTCCTGCATGAGAAGAGTCTCTTGACAGACCTGCTGGCCAAGGTCGAGGCCAGGACCGGGGTGAACAGGACCTACATCGCACTGGGTGAGCGAGTGAATGAGTGAGTGAGTGAATGAGTGAGTGGGTTCCGAGGGCGAGGCGATGGAAAGTAGAGGCAACAAAGAACCAAAGAGCATCTCACACACATGAACACGCACACGCACTCGTACGTACACGGACGTACGCAAAAAAATATTTTCAATTATTTTTCATTTGTATGATTTGTAAAATATTATTTTATTTCATTTTGTATTGTTTTTTTTGTTTTGTTTTTTATAGGACGGAGTGTACCATCTTGACGTCTGTCGCGATCTTTGACTCATTTGACGCGGATGTATTTTTGGTGTCTTTGGTTCTATTTTGACGCTGCGTTGCCAATCTGTGTGTTGCGTTCAAGGTGTCATCGCGTTCGTGGCGATCTACTTGGTGATCGGCTACGGCGCCTCGCTGCTGTGTAACCTCATCGGCTTCCTGTACCCAGCCTACATATCGTAAGTATTCTTAGAGCAAGAGGGGGGAGTGAGAGAGAGAGAAAGGCCACACACACACACACACACACACACACACACACACACACACACACACACACACACACACACACACGTATGTAATTATAAAGACGTTGTCTGCAGCCAGCAAGCCATGCCAGGCCCCTCGGTGTCATCCGAGGCCATCAGACAGACACACACACACACGCACACATACGCACGTACACAACTATCTAACTAACCAGAGTGATCCTCATCTGTTTCCTGGCGATCTTGTGATCGTTTCATGCGTCGAGAAGCGACTCTTGACTCTTTGCAGTGAACAAAGTCTCGCTGTTCCCGCTTTGGTTTTGCCGGACTGTCAGATTAGAGAGAGAGAGAGGGGGAGGGATTTGGTGGGTTGTTGTTTCATGGTCATGCCACCCAATTTAATTACACAACAGCCATGAAGAAACAGTTACACAATCTCCAATCTCTTTTATTTTATTTCTTTTTTTTTTTTTCCAAAGAGATTCAGCACCGGGTGTCTGACACTGACTTGTGTTATTACTGCAGTAATTAGGTTCTGTGGCCTCTATGGCCTCGTGCACAGGGTGGAGCCGGAGCAGCAGCAGCAGATGCATGGAGTGTTTTGGTGAGGGATGCGTAGAAAACGTGTGGTTTAATGTCATTTGAAAATGAACCAAAGCAAAGTTACAACCAAATCAGTGTCTTTGAAGCCCCACAGTGTTGCAGCTCTTTATTGAAATGACTCTTAATACACTGAAAGAATGGATGAAATACAGCTATTTAATGACTTACTAACTATTAATAACGTTTCTTCTAGTTTGGCAGGCCGGATTGAAAAGTTTAACGGGCCACATATGGCCCCCGGGCCGTATGTTGCCCATGGCTGTGTTAATGATGCAAGAAATGCCAGTGAAGTTCAGTGGAACAGCACCGACGGTTAGAACAGTGTCGTCCCGCTGGCATAATAAAGGTGTTTTCGCCTCACAAACGCTGATGCTTCACTACTTGTCCTAACCTGTTTGTTGGTTTTTTTGCAGCTCAACTGTGGTGAATGTCCCAGGCACCAAAGGCGCATATAACACATCTATTAATGCATACTGTGTAGTAGTCCGAGCGGCTCCTCAGCGTCCCTGTGTGAAATGAATTGCACTTGTTTGTTGCTGTCAAGCACCGAATCGCCCGAGTGACCGAACGAAAGAAGTTGTCGACACTTACAAAGTAGCCGCGTCGCACGTTATTTTTAAGCTGAGCCGTTGTCACACAAAAAAAAACATCGGCGGAAAACGGCTTCGACGGCAGCTTTTCTCTCTCTTTTCCGATTGGTGAGCGACAACACGACTACATATTGCACCGTCGCCGACATCGGATGTGTATTTTTTTAATCGCAAACTCCGAACATCTCCGGAAAAATTCGTTTTTTTTTCCTCCTCGTTTCCGAGCCCTGTTGACTTGGGTGCAGTGCAGTGCAGTGCAAGCTAGAGGTCAGTCCAGGCGTGGGCAAACTATCACCAACTGACATTAAAGCAACATCTCACCAAAACACTCCATCCATCTGCTGCTGCTGCTCCGGCTCCTCTTGTCACATTTTACAACCTATTGTGGCCGCACCAGTCAAAAGTTTGCCCACCCCTGTGTTAGTCACTCTGGGTGACAGCATGGACAAGTTAAAGTGACTTATGGCTGGAGAGCGTGGGTGTGGAAGTGACCTTTCGAACCAGTCGCTCCGACACGTCGAGACAGCAGGTGGCGCCGGCGGTGGTGGCGGCCCACCTTCTTTTGGAGTCTGCTCAAAGTTCGGCCTCACCGGATGGCAGTTTTTCTCAGGAGCTACCATAGGAGAATGTGATTTGATAAGTTAGAAATAGACAAAATATATATATATATAAAAAAATGAAACAAAATTTAATAAAAGTAAAATTAAAATAAAATAAAATGTAAAATAAAACAAAAAAACAAAAATGTTTTAAGACATCTGTTATAAGTATTCAGTTACATATAAACATCAATCAGATTTTTTTTTTGGTTTTATTTCTACATCATTTGGAGAGGTTGATGCTCGGATCACATTTATTATCTAGTTGTTTTAAAAAAATCATTTTCGTTATTTTTTGTTCAATCGTGGAAAGCACTTTTTGCGCTACTTCCGCGTTTTCTTCCAACACACAATCAGCCATCGCAGCATCACAAGGGTTTGTGTTCACTCACCCCCGACCACAACGTCCTGTTGCTGCGGCATACAACGGTTTTCTGTCGCCAGGCAACAAGACTCGCGATTGAGTTTCCGCGGCGGAAGTTGCAGCCGTGTTTGCAGGACGTGGACGTGGTCGCGCTGCCGCAAGACTCCCAACAGGGGGAGATAGAGTCTGTTTGCTGTTCGTGTTTGGAAGGTGAAAAGGAGAAGAAGAAGAAGAAGAAGAAGAAGTGACGTAGCTCTACGGAAAAAGAAAGCGAGTGACAATAGCAGTTGTGTTGCAGTTGTGTTTAAAAAAAAGAGTGAGGGCTTCTTTGTCAACAGGGTGTTATTACCCTCTTAAAATTCATCACCTGCGTCGAAATGAGCGCAAATCACGTACAACAAACCAAAAAGCAACACGTGTAATTGACTTTTTCTCAAATAAAAAAGTTTAATAACCCCAGAAAAGGAGATTTGTTTTGACCTTGGGCGCCACAGGGGTCAAATGTGTGCTGCTTCTCTCCCCACTTTCTGTACAGTATCAAAGCCATTGAAAGTGCCACCAAAGATGACGACACCAAGTGGCTGACCTACTGGGTGGTGTACGGGGTCTTCAGCGTGGCCGAGTTCTTCGCCGACATCTTCCTCTCCTGGTTCCCCTTCTACTACATTGGAAAGGTAACCCGCCGTCTTTCTGTTCCTCCCCAGTGTTGGCCGACAAGCGCGAGCAAGACGATTATTATGAGCAGTTTTCTTTTTGAAACAGACACACAAGACAATTTCTTAAGTATCTCGAATCTTGAATTTTGACTATTTCGAAATGTTGTTTTCGTACCTTGACGTGTTTCGAACGGCAGCTCCCGTCCTCCTCAGAAGGCCACCTGGACGGTTGGTGCTGTGTGACCCATTTCTATTAGCTGGTAGCTGTGAAACACGTCAAGGTACAAAAATAACATCTCAAAATAGTCTGTGTGTTCTGTTATGAAAGACAAATGTTTGTATATATCTTTCAAAGACGTGGTGAACCTCATTCAGTGATTGAGCAGTGCAGGAAGAAGTGAGCAGGGTGAGTGACACCCTCTCTGACAGGTGCGACTCCAGGAAGTGCAAAGCTGTCAGTGGGTCGTGGGTGGAGTGCGAAGAAGCTGCTGGTGATTAAAGAAAAACAACAAGAAACAAACGAAAAAAATAGCGCTGAGAGGTTCTTTGGCAGCACAAGGGACACGCGACTTCATCCAAGCACGCTGTTGAAGAGCTGAACTCTGGCCCGGTTCGTAGTACTAGTACACACACTCAAGTACTGGTACAACAGGACGCCTGGAAGTGTCACCATTTCACCCACTGCGCTACATGGTTGATGTTCAAGGTACAGCGTGTGAAATACGGCCATCTGGTGGACAGATTTTAGATTGCAGCACTCATTTGCTCGTCCTCCCTCTCCCTTGCTTGCCAGTGAACTACACCTGGATACCTCGTCCACCTTCTTCTTTGTTGGTTTATTTGAGGACGCCAGCGTTCACCCTAAATATGAAATGTACTCAGGCAGCTGGATTGTCCACACCAGGCTTCCTTAGAAATATGGTGGTGCAAGATGGCAGCTAACTGGGAGCAAGACCTTTATTGATCTATGGATATTCTGATATATATATATATGAGAACCGCTCTAATGGAAGGAAAACCAAATGACTCATATTGTACTGCGAGTATACAGTCTTATTAATATATTTATGGGCAGTATATTAAGCTTTTACTGATATAAAAATCATAAATCAGGCCAAATCTTAGTAGAAGAAAGTAGAAGTAGAAGGATAAAGTTTTTTCAATTCAACACAAAACACCAACCGTAGTAATGGAGTCATGGATCATGACTGACGAGACGCCCTTTTCCTCTTTGTTCAGTGCTTTTGTCCAGCTCAGTGCCTACAACCACCTATTGTATTGGATTGTGTACATAAAGTACGCAAAGTGTTTCCTGGGTCCCGATCAATTTTATGGACGTGAAAGCTGACCAACAGGGGTGGAGGCCGCTATTGTGCACATGCACAGGAGTGCCTGATGTGGAAACAGGATTGTGTTAGTCCTGAGGATAACCCAGCTCCTCACCCCGTTCCTCAGGGTGACCCAGCTCCTCACCCTGTCCCTAAAGGTGACCCAGCTCCTCACCCTGTCCCTCAGGGTGACCCAGCTCCTCACCCTGTCCCTCAGAGTGACCCAGCTCCTCACCCCATCCGTAAGGGTGACCCAGCTCCTCACCCCGTTCCTCAGGATGACCCAGCTCCTCACCCTGTCCCTCAGGGTGACCCAGCTCCTCACCCTGTTCCTCAGGGTGACCCAGCTCCTCACCCTGTCCCTCAGGGTGACCCAGCTCCTCACCCTGTTCCTCAGGGTGACCCAGCTCCTCACCCGTCCCTCAGGGTGACCCAGCTCCTCACCCTGTTCCTCAGGTGACCCACCTCCTCACCCTGTCCCTAAGGGTGGCCCTAGCCCAGCCAACCTACGGAGGAAACTCATTTCGGCCACTTGTATCCATGATCTCGTTCTTTCGGTCATTTACCCCAAGCTCATGACCACAGGTGATGGTGGGAAGGTAGATCGACTGGTAAATCCAGAGCTTTGACTTTCGGCTTACCTCCTCTGGTACCACGACTGCATCACTGCAGACGCCGCACCGATCCGCCTGTCGATCTTGCGTGAACAAGACCCCGAGATACTTGAACTCCTCCACCTGAGGCAGGGTCTCTCCACTGACCCAGAGAGGGCAAGCCAGCTTCTTTGTCTTTGTAATACCAAAGACTATAGAAATGGTAGCCATTCCCTCCCTGCTTGGCCCTCAGTATTCGGGGTTGGACTTGAGGGGGTTGGATCACCCAATGATTCCTGGTCGCGGCACAGCTGCTGCCCTCCACTCCCTCAGGGGATGGTGGGTCAAGTGTAGAGGACAAATTTCGACAATCATTGGGACTAACGTCAACACTCTTCTCTTCTTCCCCCCCCAGTGTGCCTTCCTGGTATGGTGCATGGCCCCCACCCCCTCCAACGGTTCCGTCCTGATCTACACCCGCATCGTGAGGCCCTTCTTCCTCAAGAACGAAGCCAAGATCGACGACGTGGTGAAGAACATCAAGGACAAGGCGTCCGAGGCCGCCGACAAGTTCAAGGACGAAGGTGAGACTAGACGTTGTTTGAAACGAGGTCCTTTGTCCAAAATTCTGAACCACCTTTCAGATTTCCAACCGCTCCTGCAGCTCTTTTCATTCATTCATTTCTACCTGACCAACACAAATGAAGACGTGTGACACCGGTCCTGTGTCGTGTTCTGTCGTCCGCAGCCAAGAAAGCCACGGCCAACATCATGTTCGAGGAGAAGAAGAGCTCCTAAGCCGGCGGTTCCCCTGGTTCCCCCGGCGCTCGGACTCGCCTCAGGAGCTCAGCACAGATTGTCGCCTCGCTCGTCTCGCAGGAGTTCACGTGTACAAAACCCTCGTCGTCGTCGTCGTCGCCGCAATCTGGCTGGTATTTTGATGTCTTGCGCGTCAAGTGTACGCATTCAACATTTCTTCAACTCGGTTTACATATTTAACTTTGCCTTGTCAGGGGAGAGGGTGTATGGGGGGGATGGGGATGGGGGGAGAGGGTGAGGGATCATGAAGGTCACCGTCACCCTGATAAATCCTGAAGAACCAAATAAAGACAAAACCTGCTGAAACGTCTTGTGCTTCTTATTTGATCTCATAAAAAAAAAAAAAAAAGATCTGTCTCAAGACTCGACTCTGGATCAAAATGAGTCATTCCCTCGTATAAAAGTGATAACGTGTCCCGGCTGCATTACAAGGTCAGCACCGGCAAATTTAGATTAGACAGAAGATTAGAAGACTTTGCCTTTGTACATTGCACATTTCATTCGGTGCTCTTCGACCGAGAAAGAATGAAGGCGAAAGAAAACGTCACCCAGCTTATTAACTTGTTAAATCTGGAGGAAGATTTTTTTTCCTAAATATCAATGTTGGACTGAGACTTTGGGCCAATTCCAATTCCAATTCAAGGGAGGAATTTTGAGTTTTGGTCTAAAGTCACCATGTGATTGGTTGTTGGAACCCTCAAGAGAAGTTTGATTGACAGACAGACTGTGCGGAGGCGGGGCGGTACGAGTGAGTACAGTGATTGATTTTTAATGGCTTCATAAACAACTATATCAAACAGCTCATAAAAACTCATGCACTTTCAGTGTAAAGTCATTTTTGAAATATAGAGAAAAAAAATCTATGTACAACAGTGTGAACCATAACAGTGACTTCATTCAGTTGGGCGCTTCCCCAAATAGACTTGGCTGCATAGAAACATTGACATTATTGCCTACGTAGAAAATGAAGGTAAAGAAACATAATCGTGTACAAAAAAAAAGATTCTAGTTTATTTTTCTTTTTTAAAGATCTAGCCGACGCTCCTATGAAAATGACAATCGTCTTTCTTTCTTTCTTTCTTTATTCCAGACTGATTTGAAAAGTTCTCCTCCTCCGATTCCCGCCGTGCGCTGAAGCAAAAAAATAAAGAAAGAACTAAGTACTAGAAAATAAAACTGAGTATCCTCTATGAACTTTCCCTTTACCGAAAAAATTACATTCTGAAAGCATTATCGTAAAAGACCTATTATACAGAAATTCACTTTTGAAGAACGACAAAAAAGCCTGAGTTGTTGTTTGGGGGGGAGGGGTGGAAAAAAATAGAGTCATCATAAATCCCAAGAGCCTGAGGAAAAAAAGACCACTGATTCACTATTTTACAAACATTTACAACAGTTATTACTTTAAAAAAAAAAAAGAAAGCATGATACAAGTTGCCCCCCTTTTTCCAAAAAAAAAAAAAAATCCAGGTTATTATTATTTTTTTTTTTTTACAGATATGTTATTAAATAATCCACACCTGGTGGGGGAGGGGGAGGAGGACAAACCAAAAAAAAACAAACAAAAAAAAAACCTGCTGAAAAATGAGAAATGCTGTAAATGAGGTACTTGTTGAGGTGGTTGAGCTCGAGCCCAGACTGAGTTTAAACACCAGACACCGTTTAAAAATCGACCTGTCGTGCGATTCATCATGTGACAACTGACCTCTCGTTGAGTCCACGCTTTAAATTAAGGTAGGTCGTAACGTTAAGCAGAGAGAGAGAGAGAGAGAGAGAGAGAGAGAGAGAGAGAGAGAGAGAGAGAAGACAGGAACAACATATAGAAACAGTCAAACTACAGGAATCCAGTGTCACAGGTGGGTTGGTTGGTTGGTTGGTTGGTTGGTCGGTCGGTTCGTAGGTTGGTGGGTTGATGGGTTGTCGTTGGTTGGTTGGTTGGTTGTCGTTGGTTGGTTGGTTGGTTGGTTGGTTGGGAGCATGGCGAGGCAGCACTCGAGGGTCAATCTGTTCTGTGTTGTCCGTTTGTCCAGTTTTTTTTTTTTTTTTTCCATTTCATTTATTTAAAAAAAGTTTATAAAAATTAAAAAAGAAAAAAAAAAGTGTGCCGCGTGCCGTCGAGCTTTCGCAGCGCAGCAGCTTTAGACTCTTAAATACAAAAATATGGTTTGACGTTGTTTTTTGTTTTTTAGACATTTTTTAGTTTTAAAGTTGCTGCCTCGGTTGAACCACTTAGTGGGGGGAGAGGGGGTACACGGTTCCTGTAAGGCATTTTTTTTTTTTTTTTTGCAGTCTGCTTGGGGGCGGGGGCTGCTACGCTGCTGCTGCTGCTGCTGCTGCTGCTGCTGCTGCTGCTGCTGCTATGTCTTGCGGGAGCTCCAGATCTGCTCGGGCGTGCTGCGGTGATCTGACGAGTAGTCGAAGGGCGAGCGGTGGCCCAGGGGCGAGCGAGAGTCGTAGGGCGAGCGCTGGTCGCGCTGGTCGCGCTGGTCGCGCTGGTCACGCTGGTCGCGTTGGTCGCGCTGGTCGCGTGGCGAGCGCGGCGCCGCCGCCCGCTGCTGCTGCTGCTGCTGCTCCGACGGCCAGTCCGAGTGGTGGCGCTGGTGGGAGGAGGAGGACGAGCGGTGGTGGTGGTGGTGATGGTGGTGGTGGTGGTGGTGGTCCGGGTGCGAGTGCGAGTGCGAGTGGTGGTCCTTGGCGTCGGACGGCCGGTGCTCCCGGGCCGAGCGGAACTCCTGATCCAGCTTCCGCTGCTTCCCGTCCAAGTAGAACCTGCCGAGGAGCCGGGAGCACGTGGTCACATTGGGAGACGCTGGCTGGAGGCGTGAGCTTAGCAAGAGGCGACCGAGGGGGGCGGGGACGACGTGTTGACGCCACGGCCCCCCCCCCCACATGGTTGTGTTGTCAGTCACAACACCCAGAGTGCAGGTACAACAACAGCGCTGACAATAGTGACAACATGTGTGGTTTTATTGTCAGGCGCCAACAACAAAATCTCTCACATTCTGAGGTCCCGTTTACACAAAGACGTGTTTGTCTGAAAACTTGCACAAAATATCCACAACACAACAAGCAGCAGTAGTGAAGAACAACAACACACGGTGCTGTTGGCCAGACTGTGGATTGTGTGCAAAGTGAAAATAAACACAAAGAAAATGATTTTGCAAACTACCCGTTTTACTTTTTTTTTCTTTTTTCTGGGACATAAAACCAGAAACGAATCAATCAATTTATCTCTATCTATTTATCTTTATCTATATCTATTTATCTAGATCTATGAAAATCTCTCTCTATATACTTTTTTTCTATTTCCTTTTCACCCCAGCTAGTCAAGGCAGATGAGATGAGATGAGTGCCCCCTAGAGTCTGGTCTGGATTTAGGGCAGTACAAAATAAAAGTTGATTGATTGATTAATTGATCCTTTTGAGCCGTTTCCGTATAAAAGGGGACATTTCAAGGGTGTTTCTGAAAATGATTGGTTTAAAAAAAATAAATAAATAAATAAACAAACAAACAAACTAAATAAAACCACCTAAAAATTGCCGTCTTGGTGTGAACAGTCTCAGCAGCAGCTCACCTGTCCTGGCGGTCCCGGGCCTCTGGGCCGTAGTGGTCTCGGTGGTCCTTGCCGTTGCTGAAGGAGGAGTACGGCCTCTTCCTGGAGTCGCCGCCGCCGCCGCCGCCGCCGCCGCTCTTCCTCTGGGACTCGGCGCCGTGGCGCTCCTTGTCGTGGTACCGCCTGTCCGAGCTGCAGCTGTCCCTGCTGCTCTCGTCCTGGTGGGAGTTGTCCCGCAACCGCTCCAAGTCTGCAGGGACGAGTGAATAATAGATGTTGTATATGTAATAAATGCTGTAATAACTGCAAATTTTCCCCAGTGCGGGGATGCATAAACGCATTCTATCCCACATGTCAGAACCGCTCTGGGAGCAGCGCCGCACCTGCGTGCTTGTATCCGTGCGTGTTGGTGTTCCTAGTGTTCTGCTCCATCGCCTGCAGAGGAACACAGGAAATAAAAATCAATACTAAAATAAAAAAAACCACACGAGCGAAGGCCTGGGACGACGTCTCCAGTGCGGACGAGCTGAACGACCTGGGCGTTTTCTTGTCTCTTCTTGATGGCGTGCTTGTACAACTTGTGAAGCTTCCTGGCGTCAAACTCGGTGAATTTAGAGACAAATATCCACAGGTTTCTGTTCGAAAGGGGAAAAAAACACACAAAGTCAATACAACAATGCAACATTCTAGACTTTTCTTTCTTCAGTCTTTCATCTATCCATCCATCCATCCATCCATCCATCTATGATTGTGCACCAGCAGGTGTGTCAGCTGTCCTGACGTGCACTCACTTGCGCCACTGCTTGATGAGGTCGGGGTTGGAGTACTCCTGCAGACACTCGGTGATGTGGTCCCCGATCTTGATCAGACACTGCCTGGTGTGCTCCAGCTGCTCGCGCTCCGACAGGCCCTTCTCGGGCCGGTCCAGCTGCTTCAGCGCCGCCTTCACCGGCCGCATCCTCTCCTTGCACTGCGGGCAAAAAGCAGAAGCATGGAGGGGTTGTTAGCCACCACTCAATCGAGTTCTTCCGCACACGCTGGGTCTTGTTGCATCGCGTCTTAGAGCAGCTGGGAGGAGTTTTGACTGGTGGGGCCAGAATGGGTTCTAAAATTTGAGGAGCAGCTGGAGCAGGAGCAGATGGAGGGAGTGTTTTGGTGACCCACCTCAGAGGAGAAAAAAATGCCTGGCCTAGAACCAGCTAGAACTTCCCCAGGACCACCAAGAACCTCCCCAGCACAATCTAGAACCACCCCAGAACCATCTAGAACTTCTCCAGGACCACCAAGAACCTCCCCAGCACAATCTAGAACCGCCAAGAACCATCTAGAACCCCTCCTGGACCATCTAGCCCAACAACAATGGTCTCCTGTAGGAGGCGTGGTATGAGGAACGCACCACGCTGAAGGTCCTCTGGTCCAGCTCCTCAGACTCCTCAGAAATGGGCACCGTCTCCCCGCTGGCCGTGATGTGAACGGGCCCGTCGGAGACTTTCTTTGCTCGCTCTCGTACCTCGTTCTTCACGTCGTTCTAATGAGGAGGAAAGATTCAAAATGAATGAAATATGACAATATTAAATATATTATATGACATAATTTAAATATTAAATAACTAATTTAAAAAAAACAATTCATTATGAGGAGTCAACAACACTAAGAGTGACTTCTGTACCTTCTCCGTGCTCTCCTCCTGCTTGTGAACGGCCTCCAGCGGTTTGGTTTCCTTCTTCTCTTTTGGTTCCTTGGCGTCTTTGACGTCCCAACCGTCGTCCTTCTTCTCCTTTTTCACCTCTTTCTTCACCTCCTTCGACTTCACCTCCCTCTCCCCCGAAGACGAGTCCTCCTCCTTCTCGGGCTCGTCCTCCTCGTTGTCCTCCTCCTCCTCCTCTTCCTCCTCGTCTTCGTCCTCCTCGTCCTCCTCCTCCTTGGCCGGCGCCGGTCTGTCCATCCTGCCCCGCCGGTTCAACGCCTTCACCGGCGGCGCCGTCGGCTGTACGAGTTAAAGGGACATTGAGAGTGACGTTCAACGGCGGTCAGAAGTTTGGCCTGACTCAATTTCTGCATTGAACTCTGTTATAACAAGCTTGATGACATCATCTAGTGGGAAGCTCTGAGAGCATCACTAGTGCAGGGAAACCGGTGTGTATGTGGATCTACCTTCTCCTCCTCGACGTCGTCGTCGTCGTCCGACCTCTTGTCCGACGAGGGATCTGAGGACGCGCTCTTCAGCACCTCGTCGGCTTTAGTCGGCTTCATCGTTTTGCTCTTTTTACTGCGCGGCTTCCTTTTCCGTGAATTGGCCTGCGGGCGGACAGACAGACAGACAGACAGAAGAACGGTAAGTTTAGTTAATTGAAGAAGTAGAAGAAGAAGAAGAAGAAGAAGAAAAAGATGATGATATGCGGCCTGTGAAGCTTTTCTAATCCGGCCCACCAAAACTTGAAGAAATTATATTAATAGTCAGTAAGTCATAAAATAATAAATCTAAAATATATATACAAATTATCAACATATGTTCATAAATTAGCGTTTTGTTGCACCTGTTGTACACCAAACCTCTAGTGATTCACAAAAAGCAAAAGCTTGGAGGGGTTGATGTGTTGATGGGTCGATGGGTGGACTTACGGTCCCTGCTTGCTTCTGGGCTTCTCTCTTGGCCAGGTCTTTACCCAGCAGCTTGATGAGGTAGTCGGCTCTGGTCTGCAACTGTTTGGCCTGCGGCTTCTTGTCGGGGTCATCCGGCAGAAGCTGAGCAGCAGGAAGGTCGACGTCAACAAGGCGTTCAAAGCCAGCAGCCGACGGTCGACGAGAGGTCGAAGGTCGACTCACCTTGTGTGTGAGGTTGAGGTCGGGGTCCATCTTGATCATCTCCCAGCTGCCGTAGCCGTACTCGTAGATTCCTATGAGCAGGCTGGAATCGTCCTCTTTGCCCCACTCGATGTCAAAGTGCGCCGCCTTGGCGTGGCAGGGAATCATGTACCTGGAGGGGGAACCATCATCAGCCACATCAGAGACAAGACGGAGGGCTTCAGATCAGCGTTTCTCAACTGGTGGCTCGCCGCCCCTAAAGACTCCAGCGGTTGGGAACCGGTCAGTTACCTCTTCCTCTCCTCGGGGTCGGCGGGAACGGCCTTGTGGAGCGGCGCCAGCTCCTCCTCGTGGGAGATGACCAGCTTAGCGTTGACCTGCACTCCAGAGATCCTGAAGGTCGGACCTTTGACCTTCCCCCTCCTGCCTCCTGTTGATGGTTACAAAAGGAAGAGGAGAGTTTTACTGATTTGTGGCTGGTTTTCTTGAATCCAGCACGACAGGCATTACTGTTTCGACACGGGTTACAAAACACTTTTTTTTTTTTTTTCCATGTTTTTCCCCACATACCTGAGTTTTTGTCTGGTCCGCAGGGGTTTTCTCGCAGCGTTCTCACGCAGCCGTTGTGGACGGTCTCGGCCAGCCGCTTCAGGTCGTGCTCAGATTTATCCACCAGCTCTGCGTCGCGAGCGATGGCGTCCAGCCTGAAGGACGAGCGACGCGTTAAGAAGACTCACACGCCATGTTGTCGTCGACGAGCAAAAGAAGAAAGAAAGAAAGAAAGCGGTGCAGTTTTACCTTTCCAGCGGTCCCCCAAATTTTTTGTAACTCTTGACGAACCTGTGAGGGATTTACAAACGTGTTAAAGAGTGGATGAGTTTTTTTTTAAGAAGACAAAAGCATCTTTGCAATAACGACCTCCGGATCTCAGCGTCGGTGAAGCCTTTGATGTTCTCTCGCGGGATGGTCCGCGGCCGTCCTCGCTTCTTGGGCCTCTTGCGGTCTGAGATGGAGTCGCTGTCGGATCCCGAGTACCTCCTGTTCCTGCTCTGCCGGCCCTCGCTGGCGTTGAAGCTGATCTGTGTATGCCAATGAGGGACAAACCAAATGGATTTAATACTAGGAATGCAAACCTGGAAACAAAAACCTCAGCCATCGATCACCGCTGAATACGGCAAAATCGACTGATTTCTTTCTTTTTGGAAAAAAAAAAAAATGAAATTAAATGAACAGATTGCTGTCATGAACTACTACGGCAGGGTTACCTGTTTGGCACAATTCCTCATGCGTGGCAACAGATAGATCTCCTCCAGCTCCTTCTGCCTCTCCTCCTCCTCCATCCTCCTCCGCTGCTCCTCGGGAATGATGTTGTCCCAGCCGCGATGGCTGCGCTCGGAGTCGATGTCGATCTCCTCTTCTTCCATCATGGTGAAGTTGGCCACCTGCACGGGTCAAGGTCAAGGTCAAGGTCAGGGTCAAGTTTCAATACTCTCGATTAGTCATAAAGTCACAAAACGTGGACGCTGCTTCTTCAGAGTGCCGGCGTGCTGTCTGTGGTGTTGTTAGGTTAAGTTAAAAAAAAAAAAAAAAATTGAGTTAACAATCAAATATGAATAAATAAATGCAAATGAAAAGGGCGGAGATTCAGGAAGTTCTGCAAGGACAGGGAAGAAAATATGGGCTATCACTCTGGGATGTGGTGTCTAGTGCAGTTTAAATAAAACAAACTGCACTTGGAGACTTCAGACTGATTCTCGTCTCTTCTTCTACTTCCAGTCTCACCTTGAACTGAGACAGCAGTTCTTCCCCGACAGTGGAGGGCCCTGGGTCGTTCTCCCTGGTTTCAGCTCGTTTGAGGATCTCGTCAATGTCCATTTCCTGCAGAAGAGAAAAACAGTGGCATATTACAATATATATCTCTGTCTAGTTATACCTCTATCTATCTATACCTCTATTTCTATATCTATCTATCTCTCTATGTATGTCCATCTATCTCTGTCTGTCTATATCTTTCTTTACCTCTAGCTATATCTATCTATATTCATGTCTATATCTACCTGTATCTCTCTCTATACACACCTGTGGCTCTTGCTCTTCACCCTCAGGCTCTTTGAAAAGCTCCTCAGCGCCAAACTTCAGGATGGCCGACAGCTCCTCCTTGTTGAACGGCGCAGAACTGCATTGGGGGGGCAAACAGGAAGTGTGTCGGCGACGGCGACGGAAGTTCAAACAACTGCGAGTGTCTGAAGGTTCTCAGTCATCCAGGTCATCTTCAAGATCTCAAGTCTCGTCGCCCCAACTGAAACTTGCCTGGAAGGAGCGGCGCCGGTGTGGAGGACCGTCTTTCCCGTGGTGTCCATCCTCTGGATGACCAGGTGGTCCAGCACCATCTTCTTCTTGGCCCGCTCGATGATGTCCTCCTCCACGGAGCCTTTGGTCACCAGACGGTAGATATTCACCTGCGGGGGAAAGCAGGGAGATGGGGGTCACGGTTTTCCAGAGGACCTCTGGGGGTATGGTGTCAAAGGTCAAAGCCATCCCATAATGAGTCCAGCACATCCTGACTGATTCTCCTGCACTAGTAATGTTCTTATTATTTCATGAAGCTGCACAGAGTGGAGTTCAATGCAGGAAGGAGTGAGTGAGTCCAGACTGTTGAACAGTAATGAATGTGTTTTAAACAACATTCTTCCGCCATTCAGACCAAGGCGGTTTGGATGGCTCGGTGGCGTCTTGGCGGCTCACCTGTCTCTTCTGGCCGATCCTGTGCGCTCTGGCCTGCGCCTGCAGGTCGTTCTGTGGGTTCCAGTCCGAGTCGAAGATGACCACGGTGTCGGCCGATGCCAGGTTGATTCCCAGGCCGCCCGCACGCGTCGACAACAAGAAGCAGAAATCCTGGGGCGCACAAAATGAAGGTAATTGGCTCATTGTAATCATAATAATAATAATGATAATACATTATATGTATAGAGCGCTTTTCAAAGTCCTCAAAGACACTTTACAAATAAGAAAAAGTTAAAAGGTTCAAACAACAAAATAAAATCAGCAGTTAAAAAAAAAAAAAAATACCAACAATCGTTCAAAGATGGCAGATGGCATAGATAGATAGAACGATAGATAGACAGATGGGTAGATGATAGATAGATGATGCAGCACAGTGACTCACCTCCGAGCCCTCCGCGTTGAAATGATCCAACGCCTGTTTCCTCATCTCCCCCTTTATGGATCCATCTAATCTCTGAAACCACCAGGGAAAAATATGCATCAACACTTTCTCACTGCAGAGACCTGTGAGAGAAAGACGTGCGTGAGGGAGTTTGAAAGTCGCAGCTACCTGGAAGAGGAACTGGCGGCTCCGCAGGTAATCCGCCAGGATATCCAGCATCCGAACCATCTGGGAGAAGATGAGCACTCGGTGGCCTCGCTCCTTCAAGCGGACCAGCAGTTTGTCCAGCAGAACCAGCTTCCCGCTGCTGCGCACCAGTTGCTGCGAGGCAGAGAGAAGAGACGGCGTTTCGTCAGAGGTCAGAGGTGGCGGCCAAAGCATTCACATTCTAAGTCAAAGTATGGCTAAAAACCCTTTAGCCTGTAAAGTCTCAACTCGGACTGTTTGCTGAAACACATCCGTGACTCAAACAGACCTGCAAGGCTTCCATCTTGTTGTAGATCTCCATGTCGTCAGGAGGCTTGATGAGGTAGCAGTGGTTGCAACACTTCTTCAGCTCCATCATGATGTTCAGGAAGCCCGACGTACTGCCTTTGGTACCTTTACTCAGAGCTTTGTAGTTCCTGGTCAGGATCCACCTGATGGTCGGGAGCGAGAGACACAGAGATGCTGCTGATGGTACAGCTACTTGATGACTTACTGACTATTAATATCATTTCTTCCAAGTATCGGCGGGCTGGATTAGAGAGTTTAACGGGCCGCACGTGGGCCCCCGGGGCCGCAGTTTGCGCACGCCTGGGTTAAAGTCTTACTTGTAATACTGTTTCTGAATGGCGCTCATCTCGACGCGGAGGATCTGCTCCACTTTGGCGGGGAGCGACTTCTCCACGTCCTTCTTGACCCGGCGGAGGAGGAAAGGTTCCAGCTCCTTGTGCAGACTGGTGTAGCCTGAGTCCCTCCCTTTGCCGTGCTCCTCCTCAAACACCTCCCAAGAGTGAAACCTTGACAAACGAGACCAAACGATCAGCACTCGGGCTTCCCAAATGTCAAGCAGCAGCACCGCGAAGGTGCCGAAGCCCTCGTGCATCCTGCAGGTTTGGGTGCGCGGGCCACCGTAGTTCACCGGCGAGCTCGCGAGACCTACTTCTCTGGCATGATGAAGCGCAGCAGGGACCACAGCTCCTTCAGGGAGTTCTGCAGAGGGGTTCCCGTGATCAGCAGCCGGTGGTTGGACTTGAACTCCATCATGGTCTTGTAGAGGAGGGAGTCGTCGTTCTTCAGCCGGTGCGCTTCGTCCACGCCGATGAAGGCCCAGTTGACGTTGCCCAAAAATGACTGAACACACACACACACACAAATTTACAATTTAAAAAGGCAATTTGGACAATCAACTGCCATCGTATTGCGGTGAACCGTCCCCCACTGACCTTGTCTTTGAGAAGAATCTCGTATGTAGTGAGGAGGATGTTGAATTTCATTCTCTTGCTGTGCACATGCATCCACTCGTGCGTCCGGATCTACACGGCGAAAGAAATGAGAAACAGAAAAGTTGAAATCCAAGTCATACAAAAAGTCTCTGGCTCATCATCACACACACGAGATGAATGTTTACGCAAGCAAAAAACAACAACACCTGAGCTGTGACGCTATGCTACGTTGTGCCGAGGAAACGACAAAACAAGCACTCATTCTTTAAATGAGCTCACGGAAAACAATCTAAAATTGATGGACCACCCACTTAAAAGCAGGAAGTAGTCGCAGTTGAAAGTAGGGTTTTGCGCAACGCCACATAGTGGCATCATTATTTTTTCTTTCAAGATGGAAACACATATTGCCAGATTGTCGTTACTGTGTAATGACGTCCAACCACCCAGCTCCCACCGTGCTATTTAAATGCAAGTCGCACCATGTTCCTGCTGCTGATGTCTCCCAAGTAGACCACCACATTCATCAGGGGGGCCCACAGGTGGATCTCCCGTTGCCAGGACGTCAGCGTGGAAAGAGGCACGACCAGCAGGAAGGGTCCGTAGAGCTGGTGCTCGTGGAACAGGTAGTTGAGGAAGCTGATCGTCTGGATGGTTTTGCCCAAACCCATCTCGTCGGCCAGGATGCAGCTGTTGCCTCTGTGGAGAAACGCAGGGAAGAGAGGAAAAAGGGAACGCTCAATTTCTGTTTCATGTATTTCTGTCTGTTAATTAGATATGTATATAAGAATACTATATATGTACAATACCAGTCAAAAGTTTGGACACACCCTCTCATGCATTTTTTTTAAAATTTATTTATTTATTTATTTTTATTATTATTATTATTATTATTTTTTAAAACTTATTTTATTATTGTTTCCTACATAATTCCATGTGTGTTTATATGTAGTTTTCAATTTGGGATCAATAAAGTCAATCTATTCTAGTCTATTTTAATCTATTCTAGACTATTTTAAGCTGAAAAATGGACTGCAGAAATATCAGCAGCAGCCTGATGCAGGTTTTGCCTCGACGCAGTCGACGCGTACGATGATGATGATAATAATGATGATGATAATCCAGCTCATGACTGTTGGACTGCGACGACTCGACAGTAACGATTACAGGATTAAAGTCCTGGGCCGGCGAGAGTTGCAGCGGTGCCACTGGCTGCAGCCTTACTTGCACCAGGAGTGAGCCATCCAGTTGAGGCTGTCCAGCTGGTAGTCTCGCAGCTCCAGGCCGTCCTTGCCGATGTAGGACGGCTGCTTCTTCATGGGCACGAACCTCGGCCTCTGCTTCAGCACCTTCAGCACACACACACACACACACACACACACATTGGAGCCCAGTGGAACAGCAGCAGCACATTCTATCATGAGCTAGTCACCATCCTGCAACAGCCTAATTGGGACTATTGGCGATAGAACGCTCGTCTGAATGGAAGGGCGACGCTGTTCCCTGATTAAAGGCTGGACGGCCGCCTTTAAACAAGAGAAACTGTGTAATATTCAATCAGGGTGCACACTTCTGACTGCCTCGCTCAAACTTCCAGACACTTCTGGTTTACAAGGTTTTGACACCGTCGTGAGAGATGGCGCGTTGTGATTGAACGGAGGAGGAGGAGATGGAATATTTTTTTTACCAGTAACCAAACAGAAAAATATAACAGCCACTCTTCAGCGAGTGCCGATGCGGCGGCGGCGCTCACCTTGCAGTCTCTGGATGGAATGGTCTTGGACTGGTGTCTGCTCATGTAGTCGTCGATGCACTTCTGGAACTTCTTGGCGATCAGAGCGCCGTCCTCCCAGCTGCACTCCGAGTAAGGTAAACCCTGAAATTTGCACAGGTAGTCCGGGTAGCCGGCGGCCGACTTCTGGTTGGAATGTCCTGTTTGAAAAAAAAAAAAAAAAGAGGCTCAGGGTCTGGAGTGGGCGAAACGCAGGCGGTGGCGTTCAAACGTGGGAGAGGTTTTTGCAGAAAAAGCTCACCGATGATGCGCTCGACGAGCTGGTACTGAGAGTGCAAGTCGTCCATCAGCTCCTCCTGACAGTTGAAATACTCGACGTCCTCTGGGGAGGCGGCCTTCAGCCTGGATGGCAGCGATATTTTCCATCACCAACGCACCAACGGAAACAGCTCAGACTAAACAAAAAGCAACCACTCACCACTTCTTCTTCTCCTGGTCCTTCTTCTTGAAATTATCCAGCTTCTTCATGCCCTTGACGTTCTGCAGCTTGAGCGTCTCCTCCGTCTCCCAGGTGTTGTGGATGTGGGCCCAGTTCTTCCACTTGATCAGGTACTGGGTGTCTCCGGCCTCCTTGCTGGGGTTGTAGTTGGCGTTGGGGTCGCCGTCCGCCTCCACGGCGTACACGGTGGTGGAGCTCCCCGTCGCTGGGTGACAGAGACAGCCGGGGGACCGTGAGTGAGTATCAGGGCTGCAACTACCGATTCATTTTTTTTTTCTTCATTTTAGTTGATTGGTCACAATTACATTCTTTATTTTGCACCACCTATTAATTTGGACCTGGGTTTAACCCAACTTGTGTAAATCTGCACACCTGTGTTGTACTGTTGTACTCTTGACAGAATGTTTTTAAACAAATATATCAAAATAATGGCAAAATAAAAACTGTGCAATATAGCGGTGATATTTTTCAAGGTAAAATATCATGGGAATATTACTTTACAATTTAAAGATTGCATGCATGTTGATCTAGAATAGCCACCCTTCAAAAAAAAAAAAATATGACATTTAAATATTAAGGTATTTAACATTTCTTTCTTTTGTCCAAAACTTTTGACTGTTGGTGTATACAATATTTAATATAATTTATAAATTTCTTACAACGTAAATATTGAATTAATACGCCCTAACTCACACAGTTGATAAGTGAAAGAGGGTTGCAATTCAGTATAGGCACTAGTTTATACTGAGAGGCTGTAATTCACTTATTACTGCTGTACAGTGCGCAGTTGCTGAAGTGAACTAGCGTTGCTAAAGCTAGCTAGCTTTTGCCATGATTTTCCAAATCACGAGCGTACGGAAAAACGTCTTATGTAAAAGCTGATTGTTAATTAACAAATGAGCATGAAAAAAGCTTCGCATTCCAGAACTTTAGAAACTCTGCGGTCGGGGAAACACTGCCACCTTCAGCACTCAGTACTGCACTGCAGGTACAGGTACGCCTGATGTGATTTTATCATTTTATCATTCAGCGAAAACGCTTTGAATTTTCCCGTCGGTCGCTCTCGGCCGTTCCTCACCTCTTTTCCGTCCTATCCTGCTGTCCATCACTCGCTCTAGTGTTTCAAACTCGTCCTCCTCGAACTGGGGGACGTCTTCGCCCAGAACCTCCACCAGGTCGTCCGAGTCCGTCTTCAGCTCCTCGTCCTCCTTGTAGCTGATGTTGACGGTGGCCTGGCGCCGCGGACCCCCGGACGCCACCTTCTTGTGGTGGCCGCCCTCGTCCTCCGAGGAGGAGCAGTGCTGGGCCTTCTTCTTTTTTTGGCTGCTGCTTTTCTTGCCGTTTCGATAGTTCATCCTGTCGCGCGACGAGAGGAGGAGATACCAACAGCAGTGAGGTCACGTGAGACTGAGGCCACTTGTTTTTTTTCAATTCTCTTGGAATTAATTTAAGAAACGGGTCCAAATGACAAATTATACAGTAAAGTGGGGGGAAAAAAGTTTTTGGACATGCTTAAAGTTTTACTTGATCACAATTACTGTCAATGAAGACTCGCCAGAGGTTTGTTTTGTGCTGTGTCAAACAAATGGAAATGGAAACGTTTGTTAGTTTCGTGCAGTCGCACGAGCAGCAACTTGAAGACTTCAGACTGATTCTACAGAACGCCACGAATCCAAGAGGTGTCCAAAAACTTTTCTCCACCACTCTTATCTTGTGTCAGGTGTCCACAGCTGGGTTTCCACTCACTTGGTCGGAGGCTTCCTGCTCTTGATCTTGTGACTGGGCTCATAATCCGACGCCGTCTCATCGCTGTTGTCCTCCGCCGACGAGTCGGATCCGGAACCGCTTCCGGACGACCCCGACCCCGAGTCGGACGACCCCGAGTTCCTTCTCTTTTTCGAGCCGCTCGACGAGTCCGAATCGTCGCTACTCGACGAGTCCTGATATGGGGGTGGCGAGAGAGAGAGAGACATCCAATGATGCGACCCGACTGGTTTTTGGTTCCGTGTGGTGGCGCTGGCGGTTCGCCGCTGACTGACCTCGTCGGAGCCGCTGTTTGAGGAGCTTTGTCTCTGCTTCTGCTGCTGCTGCAGCTGCTGTTGTTTCCTGAGCATGGCGGACCGCTGCACCGCCAGGATGCTTGGGTTGGACTTCCAGAACTGCAATCAAAGAGCGGTGGGAGCCGTTAGTTCCGAAGCTGCTTTCAAGAGAGTTCCGCCGCACAAAGTGCAAAGGATTACTCGTGTAAGGCGTCTAAAAGTCTAAAGAGAACTTCTTTCCAAAGATTCCAACAGCGTTTTTTTATTACTATGATATAAATAAAAATGATAAAATACATGATTTACGGCAAAGCTGCGAGCACCTGCTCAGTCTCAGCAGTTCTGGCAACAGGTAAAAAAGCCACAAACATGAAAGCGATGCACTGTTGTCACAAATATATTTTCAAGCACGACAGCTCCTTGATTTATTTTGCATTCGACGCAGGCAAATCGATACCGAGAACAGAATAGAAGCCTTTATTATTCCCACATGGGGGAAATTTGCAAAATTACAGCAACAATAAAATGCAAAAGAAGAAAAATGACATGAATTAAAAAGGTAAGAGGGAAAAAGTTGCACTATTTTACAAGTTATCTGCGTACCGACATACAAATGTTTTACTGCACTGTGATGAAATGTAAGTGTTCTCACCTCAGCTCCATCAATGTTGGACTTATTTGGCGGCTCCATCTTCTCCTTTGATTTCTCCGCGTCCGAGTCCGACTGGCTGCCAGAGTCTGAGCCACTACCTGAGTCGCTGCTCCCTGATTGGCTGCTGCTGCTGGAGGAGCTGGAGCTGGAGCCCGAGCCGGAGCCCGACGCCGAGCCCGACCCAGAACCGGATTCATCGTCAGAATTACTGAATGGGGGGAGGAAAGATCGGGTGAGAGAGAGAGAGAGGTTGTCACACTTGTTCTTTTGTGATTTGACCAAAGGTTTTTCTATGAGGTCATCTCTCTAAAATGTAACATACTACACTCAGAGCATTTGCTCCAAAGTGTTAAAAAGCAAGGAATACAAAGGAAGAAGCAAAATAACAGCGTCAACTTGTGGGCCGCTGATTGAAAATCAGTCGTCTTTGATATAAACTGAAAATAGAAGCGTACAGGGAGAATGTAGGAGACGATAAGATGGTCGTTTACGATGTCAACCGCAGACTGAGGATAGAAGTGTTTAAGTATAGATGTGTTTAAGTAGTGCTTGCATCAAAACCCTCTGTTTAAAATCGACCAAAGAAAATCAGAAATCAGGGCGTCACTTTGGTGAAAACACCAAAAATAAAACGCACCACGTGCAACATTCGCTACTCTGCCCGCTCTTCTGAACGATGAGCAGATTGCCGACAGACGACTTTGCGTGTCTGCGGCCGCCAACAGCATCTTTCAAAGGAAAAGTGAACGGTCGCGGCGTCCCGTGAACACAAGTCGCTCACCTTGATTCTCCGCTACTGTTACTAACGCTGTCATCTTCACTGCGACCAGCCATGATTCAAGTCCAAGAGACGCAGTCCCCCCCAAACACGCTGAAGTCTATTGTTCCACGTGGTGAACCTGGAAGGAAAATACAGTGATAAATAAATCAAAGTCACACTGTGCTTTCTTTGGGAAATGCCACTGTGTGCAAATTAACATACATTTTATGGCTACATTGACAGTAACGCTTTAGCTAAGACATTACAAAGATATGATAATAATAATAAAAAAAAGCATGTACAATTAGACAGGGCATAATCACAAACGACACGCAACAGCTAATATATGCACGCAACCCGTCTGAAGTTTGGACACAACTTCTCACGCAATGGTTTTTCTTTCATTTCATGACTATTTACGCAGATTCTCACTCAAGAATCAAAAGAATGAATGTATGAAACATATTTTGGTGCTACGTAGTAAACAAAAAAAGGAACTCAAAACCATCTCATAATTTAATTTCTTCAAAATAGCCACTAACCCTTTAAGACATCAAACACATGAGCAAGATATATGCAAGGGAAAGCAACGGAAAGCAAGGGGAAAACACGTTAAATAACTCAAAATATGCTTCTTATGAAAGGCGGCTATTGTGAAGAACTGAAATATAAAACGCGTCTGCGTTATTTGACACTTTTATTGTTTCCTCCATAATTCCATGTGTGTTCAAACGTAAGTTTTGATGCAATCAGTGAGAACCTGCAACGTCAATAGTCATGAGAATGAAAGAAAAGACGTTCAACTCAAAGTGTGTGTGTCCAAACTTTTGACTGGTAGTGTATATATACATATATATATATATGTGATGTTTACATTGTGGGAAAAGCATCAGCATGCACCCACTGGACCATCTTTATAATATGCGGGGGAAGCTCGGAGTTATTAGCACTCAGTTCTTTTTCTTCTTCTTCTTCTTCTTCTTCTTCTTCTTCGTCGCTAAATACATCGTTTGTCAGTCTTCCTCGAAACAAAACGATAGGCACTGTGAGAGAACCGCTGTGTCAAAACACAGGTTTCCGCCTCCGACTGAAACTATCACACTTGGAGTAGACACGAAGTGAGCTTTTCCCTCACCACCACCACCACTACAGACAGCCAGAGGCCTATCAGGCCTGCGCAGTAACAGCAGTAGCAGCAGCAGCAGCAGCAGCGTGTTTTCATATCCACACACACAGACACCGCTTAGCGGGAACTCTTCGTTGTGAATATTTACGAAAACCACAGCCTTGTGCCAAACACCTAAAAATAGCAAATCTTTCGCCGAATCATGTGCGACGAGTTTAAACTACCAACACGCACACACGGAGGCGCAAGTTTTATCTTTGAGCTAACTAGCAGTAAGGGGCTAATGACGCCGACGTTAGCCGTTGGCGGGGTTGGGAGTCTTGTATGCACACATAGCCCATGTAGCAGGCACTGTTTTCGTGGAATACGTGTAAAACGAACAAACAAACAGCACACAAGTGAGCACTGACACGAAACCCACTACTGTTGATGTGTACTTTCATTGTATTTACCAGTGGGGCTTATGTACAATCGCGATATAACTCGTTTGTTATGCTTGCTAAGCGCGTATGTTGTGCTAACGTGTTGAGTCAAGACAATCGCACAAATAAGTACCGCAATGAAACATTAATCCGAGTTTAGCCGTGGTTAGCCTCCCCAAAAAACAACAACAATGTACTGTGTCTATTTGAGGCAAAACGTAGATGGCCGAGACCAATGAAACGTTAACGTGACTCCAAAAAACTCATGACGGGATGAGCTAACAGTTCCGAGTGAGGTTGCCAAGGGAAGTAGCGTTCGCTAACGTAGTGAAACACGAGGCTAGCGAGAGGCGCTAAGCCCAATGAGAAAACTTTGCGCTAGTTGATATTTTGAAGGAGCTGCATCGCAGGAATGTTCACTTTGCCCGGATATGTTCTCTGGTGCGAGGGGGGGCAACTCATGCAAACTATACAAATGCGCCGATTTAAATATGAGGTTGGGGGAGAGGGAGGCCACAAAACAATGCAAATGCGGATTTAGTACACTTTAATAAAGCCCCACAAAGCAGCGAAATTTGCTCACTTAAAGCCTCTTCCATCTTGTTTTCATTCGGCGTCCACTTCTCGCGGCTTTTACAACATCAACATGCAAGTTAGCTTCGACTTTGTGGCTCGGCTGGAGGAATAACTCTCCTCTTGCGCGTCACTTTGCGGCGAATTTGTGCGTATTTACCTGGGACTGGTGTCTAAAAAAAAAAAAAAATCCGCCTTCCAGCTCTCGGGCTTCCTTTCTTCCTTTTTATTTCCACTATTGCGGTAGCTCAAAAAAAAAAAAAAGGAGGGCTGCTTTGGCGCTAGCAGGCTGGCTAGCAGTCTCCCAGTTGGGGGAGAGCAGCCTCCAACGACTCACTTGGTGGTGGGACGGTCGCGGCGGGCAGCTTTCCCCTCCCTTTCTCCCTCCAAAAGTGAAGAAATGAAACGAAAAGCGGCCAGACTCCCCGTGTCCTCTGTCGGCTGTCGGCAACGTCTAGCGGTCGTCGCGAGACTTCCAACGGCACAAATGTGGCATTTCTCAATCCCGGATCATCCGACGACCGGCCTCCGCCATGACGCCGTAGGGTTCACTTGTGTAGGAAACCCCGGACAATGACGTAACGACTGCGCTCCTCGGTGTGCGCTTGCTGCTGCTGCTGCTGCCGCTGCCGCTGCTGCTGCTCGCAACAGTAGCGAACATCTGGCACCGGCTTCCCTTCTCGACGGTCCCCAGTGTATCATTCTGTCACACGCGTACACAGGTAAACCCCCCACCCAGCCCCCTTTAAGCCCATCTAGATCTGTCGACTCTTGATTATCCAGTCAGTTGAAGCAGAGCTGTGCGTCTCCAAAAGAGGGTCCGACAACTTCTCGTTTCAACTCACACCCCCCCAAAAAAAATTATGAGCAATGATGGGTGCTTTTTCAACACGTGTTTCCCCCCCCCACCCCATTTGTAATATTTAGAAATAAGTCTGATTGTAGTTTATGTTCAAAGTTAGAGAAACATTGCATGTATTCACAGATATTGTATGATCCAAGTTTACTAAATGAAACTAAACTCTTCCAAGTATTATTATTATTGTTATGATGGCCAGATACAATAAAGAAAAAAGATCAAACTCCCCTCCCCACCACCACCACCGTTACGCATCTCTTCACAACTTCCTCAACTCTGTTGTCAGTGGTCTTTGTCTTGGAAGTCACTCATGTTGATCAACTTATTGAAGTTAATGAGTAACAAGTCTTTTGTTGCGGTCAAGGGTTTGAAAAGTGATCGAAAGTGAAGCGAGTTTTCAGGAGGGTGTGTGCAAGACACAGCAGAAGTCAAAATGGCAGCTGGCTGGCTGGCTCGACTTGGCATGTTGGTGCTCTGTCGGGGTCAGAAATGACATGACAAGTCACGGGTCGTCTCACTGAAAAACGCGCCGATAACGAGACGTCAAATAGGAAAATGAATCACTGCATCCAGGAAGTGGCGGCGTGACGCGGCTGCCCTGTGGGTGCAACTGACGAAACAGCCAATTTCAACAAAAACGTTTTTATTCTGATTGTGTACTGGCAACAATCCAATTAAAGAATAAAAAAAAAAAAATAAAATCAACCTTTCTGTGTGGAGTTTGCATGTTCTCCCTGTGTCTGCGTGGGTTCTCTCCGGGTTCTCCGGCTTCCTCCCACAGTCCAAAAACATGCATGTGAGGTCAATTGAACACTCTAAATTGTCCGTAGGTGTGCATGTGAGTGTGAATGGTTGTTTGTTTCTATGTGGCCCTGCGATGAACTGGCGACTTGTCCAGGGTGTCACCCTGCCTTCGCCCTCAGACAGCTGGGATAGGCTCCAGCTGACCCCCGTGACCCTGAATTGGAATAAGCGGGTATAGAAGATGGATGGATGGATGGAAAATAAAATCAATTAGTTTACCACTCAATTAAAATCGTCATCAGTTCATGCTTATTATTTTATTATTATACATTTATGGTGGCATACACGAGTTATAAGCCGTTATTAATGCCGCCAGGAAGACGTGAGATTGTTTCTCATTGTCAAGTTCATGCAGGAACACCCCCATCTGCTGGCCGAAAGTGTTTACTGCGCGTTAAATTAGATTGAACGTTGTCCAGAAAACCTGTGATATTAACGATGTACTTGTCTGTAGCTGTGTGATTGTTTACATTTGATACAGGCTACGGCAGCACATTAAACACACTCCGGCTCAGGCTAACAACAACAACAACAACAACAACAACAACAACAACAACAACAACAACGTTACTTGCTTTGAAACAGCATCAATTGGGCGGCGGCTCAACCAATCGGAAGGCTGCCAGACGTCCAGCAGCTCTGGACCGGAAGCTCTCCATCCTCATCCTGCACCACAACATTGCAAGGCGGCGGCGGATGGGAGAGGATGCTGGGGATGCTGGGGATGCTGGGGATGCGGGGATGTGGATTCCTCCGGTGCAGCCTCGGATGCCAGACCCCGCATTGACAACCGACCCAAGCATGAAGCGGAACCAGGCTGCGGCGTCCAGCAGTGAGTAGCTTCATCGATCCTCATTGACAGGGTTTTTTTTTTTTTTTAATTTTATTATTATTATTATTTTTTAATTCAGGCGGACCGTTTCAAGTGTCCCCGGCTTGAAGGAGCCCCGACAGACTTGTAGCTACAGACCTTGAAGCGACGTCGGTGACTGTTCGCCCTCTTGCAGTAGCATAGTCACCACCGACGTAGCTCATATATATTTATGTATAATGCTCGTCTTTTCTTTTTTTTTTTTTTTTTTAATCACTGGAGCGACGTAGTGAAAAAAAAGCATTGAATCAGACAAATTTGATATTTCAACCTCGATTTAAACCTCTGCACTGGGGAATATAAGCTTACTTCTTCTAGAGGGCTTTTCTAGCAAAATGAGATGCCTTTAAAAAAAAATCTATTGATAGAGGTTAAATGTATGGAAGAACAAAAAAAAAATCTTCAAATAGTCATAAAATTGTTATAAAAAAATATGACGTTAATGTGTACAAACGTGCAGGTTTGAATCTGTAAAAACTGAAATAAATACTGAACTCTTGTTTTAGGTAGAGAGCAACAACACATCTGCATCCATGCCGTCCATGTGTGTGTAATAGTTCTAGAATTTTCTAATCTTTTTTTTTTTTTTTTTTTTTAACGCGTTAAATGTTCTCGCAACAAGGTTTTGTTGTGGGTTCATCGAATATGGACATGCAACCATAACAAAAATACAACAATGTCCCACGCGCGAGTTCACGAACCCCATGGAAGGAGCGCAGAGTAGACACTAGTGGGTGAAACTTTACTCAATCTCAACTAATGTCATTAAATATTTGGCAGATTTCGACAATATTTCATGGTTTATTTGTACTCTAAATGTGTAACGAGTGACGTCATCTTGCTGAAATGTAGGCGACTGCACTGAAATGAACTGCACTCGGACACTTACGATTGATGATTAGCGCAATAAAATGCACTTAAAATAAACAAAACAACAAAGCGTTGACAAAAACCAGCGACAAGCAACAACATCCTGTGACAGTGAACTCAGACCAGTTCGGCAAGGTGGCCGCTAGGGGGCAGTGTTGCCGTCAAAACCTCTCACGCTGGCCTTTGTTTTTAAAGATATTCCAAAGCCATTGTCATGAATGGTACATTACCCAAGCTGAGAAGAATTGGCTCTTCCCAGGGGACAAGTTTAATTTGTATCAGCAGTCTGCAGGATGAATGAGTTGGAAGTGTTTTGCAGACTTGGGACAGATTGGTACAGTAAAAGGTACAGTAAGTAGTAGAAGCTGATGGAGGAGTATTCTGCAAAGTGCGTGTCCTCGCATCTGTTTGCAGCGCTCGGTGCCCCTGCCGCGTATGCTTGGTTGAGACCTTTGAGGACTCCTCACCTCTCGGTGTGACACCTTAAATCACATAACACCCCTCGTTGCCAAATATCTCAGAGGCAGCAGCTCGCACTTCCTTTTGGTGTGATTGTTCAGTCGCTCGACTCAAGACACTCAGGCGACGACCACAAGGTGCACGAGAGCCGACGTGATGCAATTTTCCATCCCCCGGCCGCGTTGAGCTCCTGAGAGCTGACCTACCTTGGAGATCACAGAAGAAGTCTTAAATGTCATGGTTCCGCACGCACTGTTTGGTGGTGTAGCTGTACAGCCGCTTTCTTCTTTTGCCGCTTAGCTCTGAGGCGGTCTGGCAGATCTTTCCAACAGGCCCCAGTGACTGAGAGCCGGAAGTTTTGAAATTATACTGTAATAATTTACATTTTCAGTTTTCAGATTGTTCTTTGCACAATATTTGAGACACAAATATAGCGATCATGACACTTAAAATAATCAAGAAATGTAAGATGTCTCCATTATATTGTAAATAGAGTACACTAAGTGTATAGGCGCCGTCAAAAATGATGATGTCTTTTCTTACATGTTTCTGAAGCGCTGGTAGAACAAATGAAGCGGAAAATGAAGGTTGCACAGGCACACCCATTTTCACTTCTTTATTTCCAAAATTATCCTCATTCCTCACTGGTTTCTTTATGATTAAATAAAAGCCCAAGCAAAACTTCAACCCCGCAAAATTCCAAAGACTCTAAATCCAAAAAACCCCTTGAAAAAGTTCTGATAGTTAAACGCTCTTCACATCCTAAATTCCCATGGCTCCAAATAAATCATCTCCTCAACTGGATGATATCTGCGCTAAAATAACACAATCATCATTCTGAGGCCAGAAAGTTGCTGTTGCGCGCCGTTCAGTTTTTTTTTTTTTTTTTTACAGGCAGCAAACGGCTGCTTGTCTTCAGTTCGATGTCTTCCTCGCGTGTAAAGCGAAGAGTGTGAAAACAGCTGGTACTTCCTGGACGGTTAACATTTTCTTCTTAAGACACACGGCAGATACGGCCCCTGTTGCTCTGCAGCAACAGGCCAACTCACACACAGTGAGACAACTGAAGGGGAGGGAATCTCGTTGGTGTACAACGAGTGAAAAAAAGAAGAAGAAACGACTCGAAATGCTGTCAAGCATCAGTCGCACTGTATCATTGCTTTCAATACTTTGGAGAAAAATTACGTTCAATCTAACCGATCTGAAGTATCTCTCTTCTCATTACTTCATTAGAGGTTTTTATTGCATTGTTTGTTCTTGGTTTATTGTATTTACATCAATTCAGCACTTTGTTTTGTTCCTGCAGCTGTTTGGATTTTGCCAACATTTGATCTGATCTTATCAAAGATAATTCAAATCTTCTAAAAGACTTCAGTGACATGACACCAACAAATTACTGCTTCTGCCACTTCTACAATTACTACTAACTAACTAAGTAGCTAACTAACATTTGTCCTATCAGAACAAATTAGCAACATTCAAGACTGTGTTCTGCAAACGCAATATGGATTATTCATACATTCAGAAAGCATTTATTTTGCCACAGTGTGCATCTGGTTAAAGAAAAATGAATTGCAATGGACAAAGAGTCAAGCGATTCTCTTTAATTCCAAATATGAGCTCAATAAGACAAAAACAGGTTTTTGAAAAAATTCATTATAATAAAAGAGGAAATACACAATTTAAGGGGACGTGCAACAAAAACAGGTGTTAAATGATTATACGCTCTGTCAGACTTGTACACCTATTTTCATATTTTAGAATATATCATAATAATCACTGAGGCGTTAAATTTGAAGGGGAAATGCCATAAAATTTCGAATTAAAAAAACAAAACTTTTTTCAGTTTTTGAATTGAGGTGCAGTTGTTTCCAAGCCAGCTAGACTTGCCACTGCAACTTTGTCACACTAAATATACACTTCAACATCTTGCAAAAACAGAGAGAAGATTAGTTGGCAACAGTGGGAGTAACCGGGTAACAACCGCGTCGACTTCCTGTGTGCAACACACAAATGTTGGTCAGTGTTTAAATAAGAAAAAAAAAAAAACGGAAGTAAGTGAGTTAAAATGTGAAGGAAGTAGTTAAAAAGAGGAAGCTTCGACAGCCCCACTGGCTCGCTGTGCGCTGAAACCCCACTGGGCTTTGGAAGAGGCGGCTGCTCGTCTGCTCCCCGAGGCCATCCACTGGTTTCGTGTCGCGCTTCGCCGTCTTTCTGTTGGGTCCAGTGAGTCGAGGATGAGCCGGACCTGCGGTGGTCAGCCTGCTGGTCGCTGATTCGCCCAATCAACAAAAACAACTGAGCCGCAGGAGGACGCACGATCGCCCAAACTGCATCCTGTAAGTGCAGGACAGCTTTTTTTTTTTTTTTTTTTTTAATCACTTGTATAACGAACCATTTGAAAACTATTAACAACATTTTTTTTCCCTAAATTTTTGTGATTATTTATTGGTTAACTTTTGATTGATTGACAGCTTCTGTGTTTTTAATGGCGAGACTTTGCGACTTAGGTTCCTAAACTTTTCGGCTCTCGGCTTCCAAGGTTCATTTTTTTTTTTTTTTCTTTTATGGTTGTCTGCTGACTTTAATAGAGAGATTAAGCATCAGGAAAGGCCTTGATGTGATAACAGAGCAACTTCAATTTCAAGCCTTGGAGGGAAAATTGCAGTTACAACATTGCGGTGCAACTTGAATATAACTTTATTTTATTCAGTGAGTCTGGTATTGAAATGCAAAACTGGCAACTCATCCAGGCGAGGAACCCCGGCTTTGCCTGAGCACAGCTGGGAAAGGCTTCGACAGCCTTATAGTGCAGAAGAAGCTGGTATTGAAAATAAATGACATTTGAAATGCACATATTTTCTATATATTTGGTGAACGGCAGCGTTGACAATATTTTCACCTCACGTTTAGAAAGTAGGATAAAGGCCACAGTGGCCTGTTAAACCAATCAACTCACCAATAGAAACACAAAACTCAAGTTTTGAACAAGGACCTACCTTAAGTACATGAATGAAAAATAATTTTATACTACTAATCAATAATGAAGGGGAACTATGGGGAAAGTTTCAGGTAATATCCAATATTTTTGCTGAATCAAACATTTCATTCAGTATTTCCCTTTAAGTACAATTTAAAGTGATAAAATACTTTGAATGAGTGTGTGTAAAAATAAATGAAAAATATAATGGCAGAAGCTGGTCAGATTTGGGCCAAATAAGAACATTAGAATTGATTGGAGCCTAACCTCTAGAGATAAATAGAAAGATAAAATAGGGAACATAGACCACTCAAGCAAACATTTGACATAACTTCTACTACTACCACACATCTGGTTTTTATACACACCTCTTCCCATGAAGTCAAAATAAAACATATCTTACTTGTCTTTTAGGGCAGCAGACAAATATAATGCACAAATTTCACCTGGGTACGTAGGACACATATCATCGCTGTTATGTTACTGTTGTACTATATATCACTAACAGTAACAGCACTAACATACACACATGCACACACACACACACACACACACACACACACGCAAACACACACATTTATATATGATATCTCCGTCTAATCACCTGACCCAAAATTTCTCCATTAAATAGAAATTTCCATGCCATTAAATGCAGAATTGATATAAAAACCTGGATTCAGACATGATCTCTTTCAATTGTTGTGCAAAATCTGAAACAAAATTTTGAGACAGACAGAAGAAGCTCTGTACGGATTGCACACATGCAGAATATATGTACATATATATACATATATATATATATATATGCTACTGAAAAGTTCTTTCTTCCAAACTACTCATCTCAAACAGTCGACCATTTTCACTTTTAAATTCATTGCTGAAATTGAAATGATTTTTTTTTTTTTTTTTTTAAATGGTCTTCATGAAAAAAAAAAAAAAATTTGGCAGCACCTTCATGAGCTTTTCTTTGCACCTCGTGTACTTGTCATGTACTGTGCTGCATAAATCATCAGTCTGAGAGTGCAGTGTATGTTAGTGCGGTCACCAGCATTTAGCCACACGCTGCACGTGCACGGCTCCGTCCAGCTCTCTGCCGGATGTTTCAGCTGGAAGACTTTGTCCCTTGCAACACTTGCAGTAGTACGAGAACGACAAGGCTTTGGCTTTGGAATGTAGAAATGTTGTCTTTTTTCAAAGAGCTGAAAAAAAGTATAGATGTTCGTCACTAATGTTGAATTTTTGAAAATATTTTTCTCTTCAATTTCTATGTTTTGAGATTTTTTTTTTTTGCCAAGCTGAGCTGGTGTGTGTGTGTGTGTGTGTGTGTGTGTGTGTGTGTGTGTTATGTAGACTGCCATGGCTTTCATCCATTAAAAATATTGTCAGGTTATTATAGGCCTCCTGCATTTTAAGGGAATATAGATTGTTATTGATGGGAACAACCTTCCCCTCTGAGTATTGGCGGGTAGTTCCCACACTGGTCATCGTGTCCTGTCAGCTGAACTCATCCTCCCTTTCTGCACAAGAGAATGACCTCAAATAAATGACGCACCACAAAGCAGTGATGGGCGATGACAAACTGTTCAAATTCAATACAATATTTTTGGAGTCGACATCGCGATATTGATATGGATACACTTTTTGGTTTGCAATTCCTCGCATTCCTTTTAAAGCACAATGGAATGTGATGCCATTTTTTATTTTGATCAATTAGGTGAAACTGAATCATTTTGATGTTATCTCACGGTGCACACTAGCGTGGCCGTGAAACAGCAGTTGAAAAAAAAAAAAATTGTGAGAAATATTTGAAGGAGTCAACTCGTGTCCTTGTTTCGATCTGGTCACTCCAGGCGCATCGTGAGGGGTCTCTGCTGAAGAGAGGGGCCGCCATCCAAGCGCCGACATGGCCGACAAAGTCAACACGTTGCCCTTCTTCTACGGCAACATCACCCGGGAGGAGGCGGAGGACTACCTGAAGCAGGGCGGCATGGCCACCGGCCTGTACCTGCTGCGGCAGAGTCGCAACTACCTGGGCGGCTTCGCGCTCTCCGTGGCGCACACTCGCACCGCTGCTACCACTACACCATCGAGCGGGAGGCCGACGAGACGTACGCCATCGCCGGCGGCAAGAGCCACAAGACCCCCGTGGACGTGATCGACTACCACTCGCAGGAGACGGACGGCCTGGTGTGCCTGCTGAAGAAGCCCTGCAACAGGCCCAAGAACATGCTGCCCAAGGTGGGACCGTTCGAGGACCTGAAGGAGAAGCTGATCCGGGAGTACGTGCAGCAGAAGTGGAATCTGCAGGTCGGTCGAAGACACTTTTTTAATTTTTTTAATTTGATTTCATTCTTCACGCAACAATCTTGAGGTGATGTCTTGGCCCAGGGATGCACCGATAACAGAACAATTCGGCAGTTCAGTGCTCACGATACCGATACCGGGTATTTAATTAGGCCCTTTCACATTATAGAATCACTTCGATTTTTTTCTGTTATTTGAACAGCATTCCTCAGCATGTTTTTTTTTCCGAGAACGAGTTTCACTTCAGCAAAAACACAAATTTAACTAAATTTTCACATGCATACGTACGGATACAACTGGTATCGGCATCGTGGTATCGGCACAGACTTTATAAGTACGAGCGGGGTTCTCAACCCCGGTATGGCATCGGTGCATCCCCGGCCTCGCCCAAATGTTGTTCTTCAAGGGCCGGTTCAGAATTTTGGACTCAGTGACGGAGCAGAAAATCAACTGAAAGTGGTCGCCCATGCTGAATAGTGTTGTTGGCACCAACTGACACCAAGACATTATCAAGGCTAGAGCGCATCGAGATCGAGACCAGACCAAGACTTTATATGTCAAAGAAAAATAAGAACAAAACAGAAAAGAATGACCAGGATCTTTTTTAAATTCAAGTTTGCTTCTAAATGGAACAGCAACGTCTTTTTCAGCGAGGCATCTTTGAATAATTGTCTTTAAGATTTTGCTGATTTGCCAACTATATTGAACCATTTTCAAAAAAAACAACTTTGCCTCATAAAATTAAAAAAAAAAAAAAAAAAAAAAAAAGAAATCAACCAGGAATAAGGGAGCAGGGTGTCAAAATGGCAGCAGCTGGACTCTTTTCCGTTATTATCGTGTTATTACAGTGTTGGCTGAGTCTTGACTGGTCTGGATCAAAAAATCCCAATTGAATTGAATATTAGTCGGAGCACCAACTCATCCAAACTCCTGTTACAGGGAGCCGCTCTTGAGCAAGCCATCATCAGCCAGAGGCCTAAACTGGAGAAGCTAATTGCCACAACTGCGCATGAAAAAATGCCCTGGTTCCATGGAACCTTAAAGCGGGAAGATTCTGAGCCCCGGCTTCAAAACGGCCACCGCGTGAATGGAAAATTCTTGTAAGTATTTTGCACGTCGCTGTCTACATTCTTAAAGAACCATAGGGATAAAAACATGAATAAATACATCTTATTGTTACAGTCTTTGACTAAAGGGCACAAAGTGTTGATCCTGCCGCAAAATCAGTTTCTGTTCAATGCTTTAATTGCGATAGGTTAATTCCATTTTTTTCAGCCAGAACCCCTAGTGGTCAAAACTGGTACCCAAATCCATTGCAAAAACAATAGCAATAAACAAACAAAAAATGACCAAAAACAACAAAAAAAACATTTGTAAGCAGTAAAAACTGCATTATGAAGTTTGGATACCTGGTTTGATGGCTGTGCGTTCAGTGTCAATGATGCTAAGACAAGGTCAGCTAGGTCACAATAATGGTGCTCAACTACCAGCTAACCCTGCGGAGCATCCACTTACTGTTTGAAACAGTAAGTGGAGATTAATCGTTTTAATCTTACAGGTTAAAATGATTAATCTGTGAGATAAATACAAATCAGCACGACAAAAATACAAAGAAAACCAAACATTTGTGATCAATGGTGAAGATGAGAAGTGTTCCGTCTGAGCATTTGAGTTCAGGTGATGTCGTCGAGACCACATTGACTGAGAGCGAGTCACTGCCAAGACCAGGAAGGGGTGTTGAGATCAGGACACGACCAAGACTGCAGACATGCAGCCTCTCTCTCTCTCTCTCTCTCTCTCTCTCTCCTCCCTCACACACACACACACACACACACACAGACTTGAGAACATACATTGCGGTTTCCGCTCTGGCAGTTTGCAAGTGGCCAAAGAAGAGGAAGAGTGACAGAAGGCTAAAAATGTAACTTTTCTTCTTTCTCACTTCTCATAAAGGGAGAGAGAAACCACGCTGCCTTGTACTTCGACACAAGCAGCCTTGATCTGCCTCCTCCAACCCCCTCATTCACGTATCGGTGACTGAAGCAGTGGCTGGAATATAACAGTTTACGCCATCGATTCCTGTGTGAGAGCGAAGAAATAGCCGCCGGTCTCTTCTGGCCTCCCTCCGGCCCCTACTGGCCGTGGTTGTCATTGCAGCTCAGACCGCTCCTCATCGAGATTCGCCGGTCAGAATAATGAAAATGAAATAGGAACAGTGTCAGCACCTGCCGATCTGTTTGTCTTCGTGTCGCAGGCCAGTGAAACTCACGTGACTCATGCACAGGAAGTGACTTTCAGACAACTATCAGGGCAGAGTTTGTACGGGTGGAGGTCGGTGGGAATTGAGGTTGAAACCAGACTCTCGTTTGAGCGCAGGGCTGTCAAACTCAAATTCACAGTGGGGCCAAAATGTGAAAGTTGGACAAAGTCTCGGTCCAACTTTGATATTTACCAGAAAAAAAATCCTCCTCCAGATAGAACAGTGAAACCTTTTTATATGTTGTGTTTGAACCGGAATGTGGAGCGAGCAAAGTTCAATACTATACAATAAATAACTCAAAAAAATCTAATTCTAAATAAAACAAAAACCAACTAATCTAAATAAATAAATAAAATGTCAATAATAATCATATGCCTCTTTTTTATTTGCAGCCTTCTGATTTAAATTTAAACAATAACTTTTTTTCATTAACTAATTATAGATTTAAAAATAAAATAATAACAACAAACAAATGAAGTCATAATAATAATAATATCCTTCAATGAACGTCCTGTCCTGATTGATGCGCAAAATACCAGCAGAGAATTCTGGGATTTGTAGTATTCGTAGTATAGTAGTATAGTATAGTATGTGCTGTATAGTAGCGAAGGCCCAAATATAATTACACTGCGGGCCAAATTTGGCCCACGGGCCAGAGTTTGCCACCTATGTTCTAAAATGTGGAGGTTGCTTTTCTTTAAAATGGCTTTTCCAGCTATAGTTTGGAAAATTTTCTTTTAAATTTGATTTCTTTAAATATTATTTATGCAAAAAAAAAAAAAGTCTCCATAAAAAACTAAAACACAAATCTTTTTGAGCTTTTACTGGAATCACATGGCTCAGTGCAAGAGACAGAAATAGACCCATAAAGCAGAAACTAATCAAGTTTTGTAGTTTTGCTTTTGGTTTCCCTCGACTCAACTCTTGCACAACGTCAAAGAGACTTTGGCGTTTTTCCCAGACTCTCCATCAGTTCGTCAGCAAAAATGTGATGGGAGCAGAATCCTAAACACAGCCCAGAATAATTGGTAATGTTCAAGAGTGCAAAACAAGGCCCAGCAGGTGGAAACAATATCCTGGTGCACTACCACATTTGGCCACTATGAAAAGAACAAACGTACTGTAGGTGTGTGAAGTTACCAGAGTCCATTTCTTGTCTTTATTAAGTTCCTTTGTGTGTGTGTGTGTGTGTGTGTGTGTGTGCAGGATCCGGCAGAGAGAGGAGAGGGACTCCTTCGCTCTGTGTTTACTACATGAAGGCCAAGTCATGCACTACCGCATAGACAAAGACCGGGCCGGCAAGCTCTCCATCCCTGACGGCAAGAAGTTTGACACCCTCTGGCAGGTTATCACAGCTAACTACCATACTGTCTCATCACGGTGCATCACTCTTCCTTCATACACCAGCAGTCAACACTTTGGACACACCTCTTTCTTCTTTATCTTGACTGCTTTCTACACTGTAGCTACACACTGAAGACACCAAATATATGAGCAAGACATTTGGATTCATTTGGCAAAAAAATGTTCAATACCAGAATCTGTTATGTTATATATATTTTACATGGACGGTGGCTATTCTAGATCGTAGAAAATATGAAACTTGAAACTTGTTGAATACATACGTGTGTTCATTCATAGCTTTGATGCCTTGAGGGACCATCTGCAATGTCAGTAGTCATGAAAATGAAAGAAAAGCCATGAAATCAGATGAATTTGCAACACCGTGGTGAACGTGCACACAAAACAGCGTGTTCTGAACACAAAACAATGTGCACAAAATAAGCAAAGCAAAAAGATACATAAGTGAACAAAGACAATGTCAGCAAAGCAAGCCAGCAGCACAAAATGGTTTCATTTCCATATCTGGAAATGAATTAGAGGAGCAACAACAGTAAACACCTGGCAATAAGCAGAGACCCTCATAGAATAGAATAGAATAAAATAGAATGCCTTTATTCTTCCCACATTGGGGAAATTTGCAGAATT
>CM020518.1:2417500-2645000 GCA_009823395.1 Thamnaconus septentrionalis
TGTGTATTGTAATGAGGTCGTCAGACCATCTTCCAGTTGTTCATCATTGTGGTTCAGTCCAACATAAAAAAAAAATTAGCATTAACGCATTAAAATACTGACAGGATTTGTTGACAGAATGAAATAGACGTCAACGTGACATCATCAAATTATACAGATGAACTTTTTTTTTTTTTTCCCCCATCTAATCTAATGCCAACTCTGCTTCTCCCAGGCCAAAGGTCACGGGAAGTGGCCTGTGAAGTGGTACGCTCCCGAGTGCATCAACTACTTCAAATTCTCCTCCAGAAGTGACGTGTGGAGCTTCGGAGTGCTGATGTGGGAGGCCTTCTCGTACGGCCAGAAACCTTACAAGGTATTCAGAAGACCGTGTGAGAAATCAGCGCGTCGTTGCTCACTGTATGTCGATGATTATGTGAACCCGGATAAGAATGTGCGTGTTTTGTTTTAACAGGGAATGAAAGGAAATGATGTCATGCAGATGCTTGAAAGTGGGAATCGTATGGATCCGCCAGCAAACTGTCCACAAGAGATGTACGCGCTCATGAGGGTCTGTTGGACGTACAAGTAAGTGGTGTGCAGAGAGCAACGGCTAACGGCTAAAGAGATGGAATTACAGCAGCAGCTAACGACGAAAGACTGACGCTGCTCTCCCTCCTTTCTGTCTTCCAGGGCCGATGAAAGGCCTGGATTTCTGACTGTGGAGCTCCGACTGCGAGAGTACTACTATGACATTTCTCATTGAGTTCTCCACACGATGGCGCTGGACTATGCAAAATGTTTGGTTTGTGCTGCGAAAAAAGTAATGCATATAACAATGTCAGCAATACGAGTGGACGCGAATGGACCTGTCGTGTTTCAGCTTTAAAGCCACGAGAGAATTTATGCAAAGAATGTCTCCTCTTCTTCCTTCTTCACCGGTTCCATTAAACATGGCTGTCTGATGCGAAATATTTGTTTTCTCACAACTAATTTGTTGAATTAAATAAGGCAATAATTTGTGACAATTTTCTTTAGTTTGAGGCTGAAAACGAACGCAATATGGCTATGTATGTATGTATGTATGTATGTATGTATGTATGTATGTATGTATGTATGTACGTGTTATCACAATCCTTTTAATTAATATTTAAAAATGTGTGCCGCCAAAGAACAGCTGCGCAATTGTAAATGTAAAATTGCTTCTAAGATGCAAAACAGTTCGAAACTGAAATTTTGGAAATTATGCAGCATTTAAAAAACACAAATATGAAGACAAGCCAGTCTGTCTCTGTGCAACTTGTTCAGCTTGGGAAAAACACAAATCTGATTTCATTTTTTTGTTGTTGAGCATAACTGTTTTGTCCCAACCTGAATGTGAACCATTTGAAATTTTTAAAGGAGTGAATGAAAATCTAAAGTACTCATATTTAATAAACATGTAACCTTCTGATAAAATACGCAAGCGAAACCAATCTGACAGAATTAAACTTTCTAATATATATAAAAAAGCATGAAAATACAGTATGGGAATAAATGAGCACCAGTTTACTAAACAACTAGACGACTTTCATCACAATACACAGCAATGCTATTGAACATACACCTATTTACACATTAATATTAATTAAACCTGGTACAGTCTGACGCCTCCGGACTGACAAATGATGACATATTAACTTAATTAAAATGGGTTTGGAATAGAAATTGTTACTTTAGATAATTTGCAATCGAGCAACTCAAAAATGTTGTTTTTAAATACTCAAATCAATTCAAAACAGAAGCATCATGCAGATTTAACTAACGGGCAGTTATAAGCAGTTGTTATGAATAAACATTAACACACACAAAAATAAATGTTAATATGAGTTTGTTTAGGCATAGTTATGACAACGTTATTACTTGACAGAAATTGAGAAAAACCCAACATTAGCATGACTGGCATTTCATTACAATGTTCTGAATGCAAAGTCTCACTTTAATGCTGATGATACTCTAATATACCACCGACGCCGCTAACATTAAAAATCGCTCGTTGCAAACTTCTGACTCGGTGACTATTTTTAAAAAATGTGTGTAAGCGTGTATTTGCTTGTAAAATAACACAGAAGCAAATAAAAAAAATTACAATGAAGTTCGAACAAAAAAAAATTGTGAGTTATTGTTGTGTACAGGAATATCAAAATTATTTTTGCCAAAATCGGTGGTGCCCGGCAGGGGGCAGCAGAGCATAAGTGGTGCAAAGTTCAAGACAAAAGAAGCTGTTGGTCGATGCGTTTTGTGTGTTTTGCGTTGGTGACTTTTTGTTCGTTCTGGCGCACACACTGGATGTTCTTGTGGGTGTGAAATTATAAATGTGATGCTCAACCAACATTGTTTTGAGACTTGCATGAATGTCTTCCTCAGAAAACTCTTTGAAGGGTTTTTGTCATACTGGACGGGATTAGTGACTAGATTACTGGCAAGATTCCTGATGACTCCATGCAAACTGATGACGAATAGTCAAGTTGCACAGTTATGGCCATACAAGGAGACACGAGCACCACTCATAATCCTCAGCGAGACTTTTTTTTTTTTTTTTTTACCTTTTACAACCCGTCTTAAAGTATAATATCACGGTTATCAGAGCAGGCAGGGCAGCACAGGTTTTCTGGGTCCCTCAGTAACCTCTAGGAGGCACTGATGCATCAAAACAGATCCAGAGGGCACTTTGAAGAAATGAAGCCCGTTTCCTCGCGTGTGTGCAAATACTGAAGGTGTTTTGGGGATTTTCAACTAAAGCAAAAACGATTCCCATTCTTCAGAACTTATCAATAAGGTAGATCAATAAAAGAATCCACAATTGGAATAATAATAATAATACTGCCATGCAAACCAACAACAAAACGGGCAACAATGCTGCTGTCAAACTTTTCACTTCCTTTTTTACGAAAACAAAAAACAAGATGCAACAGCACCTGTTGCTTCTTTCCTGACATTAAGGTCGCCATCAACCTGTAGGTCAGGGCGCTACAATTAGCGCTCGAAGAGGCCACATTAGTGGTTTCTGCAACAGTGACACGAGTGCAGTGTATCAATGGCAACTTTCCCTTTGAACGTCTTTAACTTTGACGAGAAAGTAAAAATAAAGAGAAGCATCTGAACCGACGTACTGGTTTTGAAAGAATACGATTGCCTGCTCAAGTGCCTTGCGTTGAACGAATACACTGTTCCCACTTTCCATAACTCCTTGCCGTCACCTGGATGACAGTATGGAGATTAACAGCAAATATAAAACCAGTGAATTAAGGACAAACCAAGCATCTGTTTCTCTACATCTTAACTGTAACTTTCAAACAGATCAGGATCTGTAATCTCTTTATACTTTCTTATAAACTGTATAGATTTATGAAAGAAGACCGAAATGAAACAATATCTATAGAAAAGTAGTTTACAATTAAAAAAAAGAATGGCTGTCATGACATTTGGATGACAGTTATAAATGTGCGGAATGTTTTTGAGGGGTGTTCCCCTCGCTGGGGTTTCCAGACCATCTTCACAACTGAAGAGCGAAAGTTGGATGCAAGGTGAAACGTCTGTACGTGATAACAAAACAAACATCCGATCCGATCGCACCTCACTTTCAGTGGGAAAGTCCTGAGTATGACTTGTCCACAAAGGTGTCAGGCTCACTGAGAGCAGAATGGCTGAGGGACCAATGAGTTCATCAAAGGTCCAGTGTGTAAAATTTGGCCTGATCTATGATTTTTTTTTTTTTTATATGATTAAAAGCTTAATAAAGTGCCCATAAATACATTAATAAATGTGTGTGAATAGATTAATAAAGAGCACGGTTTGTATTTCGGGTGAGTGCTCATGTCCTCAAAAAAAACAGTGAAGAAGAAGATGGAGAAGGTATCCAGGTTTGTGTGCACAGGAGGCCACAGTAGCTCACCGGCAAGCTCGGAAGAGGGAGGGTGAGCAAAACAGCGCTGCAATTTAAAATGTGACCACTTGATGTCTCTGTTTCTTCTCAAAATCTCCAAGTATTACACATAAACTTGAAGAGTTCCGTAATAAATTGACACAGTAACAATTCTATTTAAAGAAATAGTCCTGTGATGTTGGTCGGAGTTACTGAGATGTATGTACATTTGTTCACATGCTGAGAAGGGTTAGAGACTTTAGGTGAAGCGTGACAGAGCTGTTCGAGGACATTCCCATTTGTGAAGATGGATTCAACGGGTCCAATCGGGGCCTGTGCGGCAACCAATCTACAAAAAAACAAAGATCGGAGGAGGTTTACCTCCATGCGTTGTGCCGAGTAGTAAACTGAAAGCTGGCAAGGAGACAAAGAAAGTCCCTCGAACTCCAGAGGAGGCAGGCATACTGTAATAAGAGAGAAGAAAACAGGTGCGTGGTGATGTCAGTGTCCTCGACTGAAGTTGTGTCCTCAAAGTGAGCTCGAAGGCTGCAGCTGGCATGGTAGAAATGAATAAATAGATGACTGAATAATCAAAGAAATAAATAAATAAGTAACAGAAGTAAGTCGAGAGGAGGGAAATTTCACGGATTTCCAAGAGCCTGAGAACCACCACAGGTGTCCTGGTGGTGTTAAAACTGGATTGAATCCAATCAACACCTGTTTGACTGAGAAACTGAATGTTTTCAGTTCATACTTCATCAGATTGGCTTCAAGTTGTACCACGACATTAGCCAAGACCCTGTTTACCAAGACCAAGGCACTACCAAGACGTCAAGAAGGGGCATTGAAATCAAGACTGAGTCAAGACCAAGAAAAAAGACATGGAGTCCACGCTGGCCTGAACTGGGATGTGTCTGAGGTCTGAGGACCACCAAGACCAGGACTTGTCTTCAGTCCTTCAACACTAATATACACACACACTACATTAAGGTTGGATACATTGTTACATCAGTTATGTTGTTCTGCATACATTGGCTATGGTCTACGCTATTCTCCATGGGTATTGTGGAAACCCAACACGGTTGCCCAAGAACATCTCAGTGGATCAGGAGTTTGGACCAGTCTTTCTGTCTGACGCCACCATCAAAGTCAATCAAACCCACCTTCTCTCCCATTGTGCGGTTGAATGTCTCCATCCACAGATCTATTGAATTGCTGCTTTGTATTTTTTTTTTTTTTTAGCTATTTGTGTTTGCAAGCTTCTGAGTCAGTTGAGTGATCGGTCCACCAATCGCCAGATGGAGGCCTGCAACATACAACACTGAATGCAACCCAGATTTTTAACTGTCAGCCTCCACGTTGTCAATAATTTGAAGATGACCATCTATGGCAAGGAAATTTCGGAGAGCACCTGTTGAGAGGCAGTTTAACAGAAACGGTATACTTTACGTTTCGCCGAGGAGAAGAAGCCACAGGAACCAGAGTGGGGTTGACGAGAGGGAAAGACAAAAAAAAAAAGAAGAAGATGTTACCGGCCCCCAAATCTATACACGACAACTTTACAGTTACACCTTGGAGGCTCGAGTGGAAGAGGCGGCTGGGGGGCCGCAGACCTTTCGATACTAAAGGGGGGGACGGGTCTTTCTTTACGCAACCTCGTCTTGTGGTGGGATTCCCCTCGGCTTAGTGCTGGGACATCTGCCGGAAGGAGGTCAGCCACAGTGGCGCTGTGCAACAGTAGCATCAAGCCACAGGGCAAGTTTTGCACGCAACCGCTGGCCAGGGCCTCAACAGTCAGTTCGCAGGCTGTCGCACACCTTCTCCACACATCCTCTCCACGAGCCCTGACCCTTCCCTGACCCTTCCCTCGGCCCCGCTGGGCCTCACACAGCGACGCTACGTCCAGGTTTCACCGTTGAACAGCGAGGAGGAGCAGCGACAGGTTCGGTCTTTGGGGGACCCGAGGGTGACTGACCGCACTCCAAGAAGACGGGCATGGGCAAACTAGGGCCCCGGGGGCCATTTGTAGCACGTTCAGCTGTTTAATTCGGCCCGCTGAACTCGGAGAGATGATGTCAAGAGTAAGTAAGTCATGAAGTAGATGCATTTCATTAATTTTTTCAGTGTTTTAAGAATCATTTCAATAAAGAGCTAAATACCGTGAGGTTTCAAAGACGCTGATTTTGTTGTAACTTTGTTCATTTTCAGTTGTCATTAAAGCACGTTTTCAGCTTATCCCATAATATATTTTTCCTCCTATAAGGTGGGTCACCAAAACACTCTTTTTTTGTTGCAACAATTCAGTGAAATTGGACATTATTTCACAGTACACCAGTGTGACTGGTCTATGGGACGCGTGGCAGAGAGCTTATGAAGGAGACGTGGCTCCTCGATTCCCTTCAATCCCGGCCCTCCACTGAAAAGCCGGCCGCTCTGAGTGAGATGCAGCGGACCTCACATAACAAACCAACGGGACAAAGGCAGTAATGTGTCCGTGACATGATTTTATTCACAGTTGCGTAACGTAACAGCCACGGGCCTCACATCACTGTAACCGACTGACCCGGAGGCAGGCAGAGAAGATTGAGGCTTGAAACTGGCTCGTAAAAATACTGAGCTAACAAAAAAAAATGACAACATTGAAACTTTGTAAGATTGTTTTGTAGTAGAAGAAGAAAAGGCGACTTAGAATTGACTCACCACGTGTCTCTGGCCAGTGGCCACTTGCGTCTCATGAAATAAGACGGTCATCCGTGAAGCACATCCAGTGGACACAGAATGGAAGAACATGGCTTTTCAAACTGAGAATAAAAAAAGGTTTCACCAATATTTCCAGTTCATTGGAGAGTTTGAAACAAGACGTCCAGTGCTGTTTTATTCAGACCCTTCACCTCAAAACAGTCGTGGTTGCATATCAGCCTGCCCTTTTCCTTCGCTTTCAACGCGCCTCGTCTTCGTCAACTTAAATGGCAACTTTAGCCGCCCAAAATGCTTCTCAATGATCAAGGCTGAGGGATTTTGGCAACACGGCTATCATAAAATATGAAAGAGTTCAAGTACAATGGGATATGTCTGTAAACAAAAAAAACCCAAAACTTCTTCAACTGACTTCAGAAAAAAATGGCATTTTCACTTTATTTTGAAAAGAAAGAAAATAAAATCAGTGCTTTATTACGAGGCCTCAAACTAAAGCACACACAAAAAACAAAACAAACTCCACATCAGTTCAGTTGTATGTTGGTTTTTGACTTTGTATAAAGTAAATGCACTGCATTACAGAAGAACTTTGATATTTCAAATTTTAGTGAATTTCCAGAAAAAATGCACAGTGCATGAGAATTATTTCAGGGAATATGACTGAAGAAATAATAGTTCTTTGAGGATTTTTTACAAAGTGTTTGCGAAATTTCACTCATTTCTTTGCGATTTGACTTTCATTTGATTTCCTGTCAGTCTGCTGATCCTCTATTATTGTTATTTGAACAAACTTTCCCTCTGACTTGGTTTTTTTTTTTGATTGCCTGGCTTCCATTCACGGCCACAAAGATGTACGAGGTCGACACCAGCATTGAAATTGCATTCAATTCTATTCTTTATTCGCATCTCTCAGGTCACGGTGAGCAGGCGGGCCGACCTCACCTGGTATATACAGTTCACTGATTAACGGCTGAACTGAAAACGCAGTTCCATTCATGGATTTTGTACAGATACAGGTATCATTCAATGTTTATATGTTAATCCATAAAAAGGAAGGAAAAAAAAATCTTGATCACTCACATAACTTGAATGTATTAGTTTGTCTATATTGTCATTTTATTGAATTGATTTTTTTTCTAGAGTTCATCAACCCCTAGATGTTAGTTGACACACGCAGCAACAGTGCTTGAAAGCACACGAATGTTAGTCACCTTGCATGGACACCAGACAGATGTTGCCCAGATGTTGGACCATGCAGCCTCCGTTGGGAACAGCACGGTGTTAGTGATGCGTTCACTGTCACCCACTGATGTTAGAAGCAGTGAAAACAGTGAGTACAGCTGAGTTTTGTCTTTGTGGTTGGACGGGTGGTGTTGGTGGTGGTGGTGGTGGTGGTGGAGTGGGGGGCGGAGTCTCACTCCCCTTTGAAATTGGGACGCCTCTTCTCCTTGAACGCAGCCAAACCCTCCAGTCGATCTTTAGTCGGTATCACCTTTGAAAGGAAGTCATCAGAATCTTTGATGTCATCCAAAAGACTTGGAAGACTCATGCAAAAAAATGTGTAGCAATTCTGATCATTGATATTTCTGATTTTTCCTCAGTATTTTTTTTTTTGTTGGTTATGTTTGATTACATGGCAAGATATTGGCAATCATTTGAATTCTTGGCATCCAGAATGGCTCTGTGGATATGTGTGGAAATTTCATAATTAGGTTGAATCTCCCTTTAAAGTGGCCTTGAAGTGGCACTGTTTAACTTCCATACTCCAGCTGCTGAACGCTGGAAACCGGCTCAGAGGCCGATGAATTAAAGTGCGAGCAGCTCAGGACAACTGGCTCTCTGCTGACGGTCACATCAACGTTCAATACAACAAGTTGGACTACAATAAGCTGAGGAGCTGATGATGTTCTCAGGTGTTTCATTACTGACCTGGGCGTAACAGGCCTCTTCTATCGCCAGGCCTGTCGCTAAATCCACCTGGAAGAGGGCGCAGCATGGAACACATTAAGAGTAGAATAGAATAGAACAGAATAGAATGGGGAAAATTGCATAAATATGTAGTGCAAAATAGCAGGAAAATTATATTAATTAAAAATAAAGTAAAAACATTTATGGAGTAAGAAAGTAAAAACAAGATATGTAAATGTCATGACAACAGTTATCTACAGTACTGACATGATTTGATGTTTTTTTCCATCATTAAGGGCGGGGCTATCCACTGCTTTATCGCTACTGTGACAAACAGACGCATCATCCCCGGCCAGTAAAAGCCATTCTTTGCACTCCACCACCTCCATGACTCACCTCCATCCCCTGGGTAATGGCCAGTTTTGCCATTCTGACAGCTATGGGACCCTGCGGAGGAAAAATATAGCTCGTGAAGGACCTTCGACGATAAGCTGTTCAATTGTGTCTTTCACAAATTGTTAGACAAAAGACATATTTCACGAGAGAGCATTTCACAGCCCTTATTTATTTATTTATTTATTTATTTGAATCAGTCGTGAATCATTTTCCAAATCCCCAGGTAGCGGCGTGGTGCCGAGTCTCCTCACCTGAGGGTTGATCTCGCGGGCCAGTTCCAAGGCCTGCAGGTAGGCGGCGTCTCCGCTCTTGTTCTGCTCCACCGAGTGGCTGACGAGGCCGAGGCGACACGCCTCCGCTCCGTCCACCACCCGGGCCGCAAAGATCATCTCCTTGGCCTGGGAGACGCCCATCACCCTGGGGAGCCGCTGGGTGCCGCCTGCACGCGACGCAAGGCAGACGAGGTTAACGGAGCCATTTCGTCCCCAGACGTTAGTGCTGTTTTTAAAGCGTGCAGGCTAAAAAAAAGTTGTTTTTTTGTTTTTTTTTCATCTCAAACGTCAGTTTTGTCTGTTTCGGTAAAACACGAGAGCCAAGGCGTTAGAAACCAACCTGCTCCAGGAATGATGGCCAGTTTGGTCTCAACTAGGCCCATTTTGGCAGAGTTGGCTGGAGAGGATCAAGAGGAGAGAATCACTCACAGGGAAAAGTATAGTGGAGTCAGAATGAGTGAGGAAACACATGATAATGCAAACACTGGGGATTTATTTATAGTTTATGAGACGCTCACATTACAAATGTTCAATGATTGTAAAAATGTGCAGTTTTCTAGAGTTTCTAGAGCGCTATTCCGTCCATAGTAGAAGAACTAGAATTACATTTTTCCTATTTTGTCTTATTAACAATAAACAACAAAATAATAATAATAATAAAAAAAAAAGTGTCTCTGATGCAGTCAAACTTTTTGAAACACACACAAAAAAATTCTGGCTAATATTTCATGACAATCATTTTTGGGTTTGGTAAAATTTGAAAGGCGTCCAAAAACTTTTGTCCCACTCGTGCTTTATACATTGGAAACACCAAATAAATAATTCTGACATCTTTAATATTTGTCAAAAATGATTTTCCAAAAATGTATCAGTGTGATAAATCTAGAAATGGAAAATAATAATAATAATAATAATAATAATAATAATAATATGTACAGTTCAGCAAGTATCACCGCCAGCAGAGACTCTACCTCCTCCAGAAAAGCATCTTCAGAACGGACAACATGCAGCGTTGAACCACGAGAGGCTCTCACCAGCGATCCTCATGTCACAGGCCAGGGCCATTTCCAGGCCTCCTCCTAGCGCAGCTCCATCCAGCGCTGCGATTGTCGGCACTGGCAGGTTTCCTACCATCGACAACAAGGAAGGAGCACACATGAGATCTGGAAAGAGCCGAGAGCGGAACTGTTCTCCTCGACAGCAGCGTTCCGTTGGTTCCAGGTTGAACTTCCAGGAGGAGGAAAGTGAATGAAGTGGCGAGTCGCAGTGCACAGTGCTTACCAAGCTCCGTGATGAGAGCTCTGGCTTTGGACACAAAAGGCCCCACTTCACTTTGCTGCATCTTGGCTCTCTCCTTCAGGTCAGCGCCTGAAAATAGTGAAAAACAAACAAACAAACAAACAAACAAAAACTGTGTCATTAGGAGCCCGGTCATTTTTTTTGAAATGCAGCAGCACAAATGTAGAATCAACCACCGCTTTGCTGTGGCTTCGCTATACACAGCATCGTCTGTAGAGCATTCATGCCTTCACTACTGAAGCAAGTGAACGTCATCAGCAGCGGAGGAGGAGGAGGAGGAGGAGGAGGAGGAGGAGCCCACCTGCACAGAAGACCCCAGGAACCAAACTGCATATGATGACACTGCGCACTTTGTTGTTTGTCTTGATATCCTCCACAGCGTCGTACATCTGAAAGACAGTGGAGAAGATTCGTCCTTGTATATCTGCACAAACCCAGCGCGGAACATCTGGCCTGCTTGGCTGGCTTGTTGATTGATTGATTGATTGATTGATTGATTGAAGATAGAGCAGGTGGAGATACGCCCGGCCGTCAAATCTCACACAAACAAAACAACACACAATCTACATAACGCCAGGCGAAGTCAACTTTTCAACGCAGCGCTGCAGTTTTATTGGAAGCCGGACCTGCGGTGGCTTTCTTCCCTTTACGTCCCTCACAGCCTGAAGACAGAGGTTCTGCAGAGGACCGGAGGAAACCTTGTGGCAGCAACCACAAGGCAGTCACACCCCCAAAACACAGCCTTCTATATTTAACTCCAAAAAGACATTATTGTACAAAGTGAGGACGACGGCGAATGGAGGAAAGTTTGGAAAAAGGCGCAGAACCATCCACTGAATGAAAAAAATCACATAATATAAAAAAGACTGATTGAAAAAATAAAGTTTAAATGGCGTCTAAAGTGAGATTTAGTTGCACCTCGAAGAAAGAAAGCCACGTTTCAACCACCTGACAACTGTTTTGTGTTTATTTATTGATTCATTGATGTGTGTCGCGTCCATTACTGTAACATTACATAACAGACGGCCCAAAATCAACACAGACTGGTGCGGTGAATGGTGCCACCCTGCAGGAAGCGGCCTTCTTCTGCATCAGTCTGCATGCAACGTTTTTCCCTACTCATCAGCAAATTCCATGTGGGAAAGGCCACTCTGATGCCGGGGCCTGGTTCTCTGATGTCCTGCTTCTTACATCAACAACTGTGATGTCAGCGCAAAATGGAATCCAAAAAAAAACAGAACAAAAAAAAAAAAACCTGTGGGCAGCTGCATGTTCTGGGCTACAGCAGAAACATGATGCGCCGTTTGATCACTACTTCTCCTTCAACAGAGACAAAATACTTTTAATTACTTCAAAAAAACATAGCAGTTTTCTATTTTTAGCGGCTTTATATAACTAGAAAACATACATATGTATTTTCTATTCCATTTTATGGCTTAGATTCCTGAAAAATGTCTCACATTAGGTCTTTAATTTGGGGTCTGTTTAATCCACTGTTTACATTGAGTTATTAGGCTGTCATTTTGGCACATAGGGTCTCTATTGATTAAAATCAATTACATTTTTCAGAACGGTTGTCTGAAATGACCTCTGAATTGCTTTGGTCTATTCAGAAAGGTCAATAGGAAAAACAAAATAAATAGAAAAAATGGGTACGTACCATTTTTACCAGGTTTTTGCTGATGGCATTTTTGGCTTTTGGTCGATTTATTCCAATAACAACAATCCCTGAAAGAAAGAATACACACACACCGATGATTAACAATGGCATATGGGTTCGTCGATCCATTTGGAATTATGTCAGAGGTTCTTAAGGTCGCATATCACCGCTTCTGGAATTGGACTAGCAGACGTGTTTTCAAGACACAGGTCAGGACTCCTGGCTGCTGTCACTCATACTGGTTCACAGGGACTCACTGAATCAAACTTGACCCCAAATAAACCTTACAAACTGCATGCGTTCCTACAAGCAATTTCTCACTGATATGGTGATCGCGCAAACAAACAAACTAACAATGAATAATTAATTGTGCTTTTGATACAGTGGACCTTTGCCTGATACGTCTGTTAAAATTTAAACTGAACCTGTCATTGATTTACCGAGAGTGACGAGTGCAATTCTACCCGGCAACAGTGACGGCAACTAAGAGGCCAATCTACCGTACAGTTACTAGGACAAGATTTACATACTGTTACACAGCAGTCATGCTTACAACAACAAGTGTTTTGCATGAATAGCTATCGGCTGCTGGTAACAAAACAAAACAAAAAAACTGAGATGTTTTTGAGGTGAATAGGTTTGGAAATCACAACGACGACAACATTTGTAGAAGCACTGATCCCTAAAAATTGTTTTCAACTCGAACAAATGATACATTTCCACAGAAGTGCAGTTGCCCTAACTGCACCCTTCTACTTTGAGATGACCTGGATGATGGAGAACCTTCGCAGACAAGTTGTGTTGCTGTTTTGTTGTCATCTTGTTATTTATTTATGTATTTATTTATTGCTGTTTTTGTTTGTTAGTTTGGTGTGGAATCTTCTGTTTCTTTGGATGTATGCGAATATGTATTTCTGCATTTGTGAATGAGTATCCAAGAAAAGAAAGAAATGAATGAATGAATGAATCATTTATGATATGACCTGTGCGGGACTGACGTTTGATTCTACTCAGGCTGGCGTCTTGTGACGTCATTTCCTGCTTCCGGCTGGCTGAGGTCCAAATTTAATAGTTTGCTTGTCGACATTGAGCGCGACATTGGGACACAAAACCCCCGCAGGATGACGGTTCGGACGGTTCTGGTTCCGGGTTCTCACTCACCGGTGTCCTCGCCGTCCAGGTACCGGACGCGCAGGTCGTCCCTGGAGTCGGAGCTGTAGTGTCGTCTCGCCGCAAAAGAGCAAGAAGAAGAAGGAAAAGAAGAAGAAGAAGAAGAAGAAATAGTCCCCCGAGCCGGACCACAAACCGCGTCGCGTCTCGCGCAGAGCGAGGCCGCGGCCAGGCGGAGCGCGCGCTCCCGCCCCGCGGTCGGCACGCGGAGGGCTTGCAGCAACAAGGGTCGAGAGCCCGCGAGGACCGCCATGTCGAGGGAGACGCTGACTGTCTGTTTGACACACACACACACGCTCAACTCTGAACTCGGTCACATGGTGCGGTCATGTGACCGGGAACCCCCCCCCTACACCTCACAGATTCCAGTATGGCGGCCCCCATACATTTTTTTTTTTTAATGAACAGTTGTCATATACAAATATCACGGCTTGTCAGTCTTTACATTGTGCAAATAGGAACAGGCGCATGTTAAAAGATAGACAAATATAGAGCTTTTGTGTAGGGCAGAAACTCATTATCACGGCCCCCATACATTTGAATTTAGTTGCTCAATGCTCACCCACTTCCGCATTAGAGGGCGCAAAGAGCATGCGCTGTAACTCACGCGATACATCGGTAGGACGCGGCTAATCAGAACGAGCCCACGTTCAAATAAATCAGCAAAAAGCGTTCATTTTAAGTCGGTATTACTGCACAGTGCTGCTTTTAAACAGTTGTTTGGCGTGAATTGCGAATGAACTTCTGGATAATATGCCTAGAAGCGTACATCATTCAATGAACGCTTCTATTGGCCTTGAGCTCCTCATGAAAACAAGTCACATTTTAAATCTGAATTTCATTCGATTTTAAGTCTGAAGTTACACGATTTGAAAACGGTGCACATTCAACTAATGTTAAAGCACTTTTGTTCAAATTGGCAACTGCTTTCAAACTAGGTACACGCTACTCTTAACGTAATAGCAATTCAATATAATTAACCCATTTATTTCTATTTTAGAAAAATAATTATTAGATGATTTTAACTTCAGTATATTTGTGCTTAAGAATTTGGAGTTTAGTTTAAAAAAAGATGCTCTGTGATTGAAGGAACCTTCCATGGAAGCACTCAGTAATAATAATAATGATAATAATAATACTAATAATAAATAAAATCTAGTATAAACTTCAATGAAGGTGAAATGCACACCCCAGCTGACTCCACTGGGCACTCTGAATAAATACAAACAATTGCACACACAAGCTCTTATTTTATTGAGGTGAATCACTGAATCCATGTTGTTTTGTCTGCCATTAGAATTGGCCAATAGAGTGAACAAACAAAAAGCACAAATTTCAGTGACAAGACATTTATTAGAAACAAAAACTCACCATTTTACAATAAAATCTTGAAAGAAGTGTTGAGATGCAGTCAGCTGGACCTCAGGCTGCAGAGCAAACAGCTTTAGGACCAGCCCCACAACTCTTCATCATCATCATCATCATCATCGTCATCAGACTGGTCTTGACATATTTCCGTGTATGTAAACAAGTGCACATACAATTCTTCTGAAGTGAAACCTATTTGTTTGGCATGATATGGCCAAAAATACAGACCAAAGGTATCAGTTTAACATAAGCAACGTGATTGACACTCCTAATATAGCTTAAAAAAAAAAGAAAAAAAAGAACTCAATAAGGCATTAATAGTATATTAGATTCCAAAGCAGTTGAAGTTGTATTACAAGGAAACCACCAAAGAGTTGTACTGTAGCCTTCTGTCGAGATATGAATATTGTAAAGTGAGTTTTCTGTCAAATACCGACATTTGAAAGTAGGTCAAGTCAAAAACGTAAGCGCTTGATAAATGCTGGCTTCAGTCCTCTGTGCATCAGACGGTAGTTTTGATTCCAGTGCAATGTACAGTCTGGATATAATTTGCAGTTTTGGCTCACCCACATATTCAATAAATCCAATTCAAAGAGGAAAAGAAATGCAAAGAAATGGCCGTTTACATTTGCACAAACTAAAGATCCTTACACACTGGGCAATAGGCGAAGCGACGCGAATAAACAACGTGAAAATGCACATTTTTCCTGTACACACCTAGTGCAAGGCGGACATGTGTATAAAATTCGCTAGGCAAATAAAGTTTGGTGTGTAAGGACCTTCAGACGGTCAATTGTGTTTAAACTGTTTGAACTCAACTCAATGAAACCGAGACGACTGAGAAGATTGTGGCCTCTCTGGCTAAAGCTAAGCTAATGCTAACGCTCGCGCTGCGGAATGTGGTTGCCGATTTCAACGTACGTCAGGAGGTCAGGTGATGATGGTTCTTCAGCCAGAACATTGTAAAGCGCAAAATGACCGTCCTCCTTCAAGCAGAACACTCCAAACATCAAGTGGAACAAACAAAGCATCAAAATATTACAAAGAGATACAGTGACTTACTACATTTCGGGGGTACTTGTGCTTTCTTTTTCAAAAGTAGCAAATCTCCAATGCATCCGTCATTTACTTTACAGGCAAATAATACGACACTGTCAATAATATGATACTGTCAACTTTCTGATTTTGTAAAAATCAAATTTGACAATTAAATACGGCCAATTCTTCCCCCGTGTCGTAATAATGTAATGTGGTGACACATTGTGCAATACAATACAATAGCATGGCAGCTATAAAAAGCTTCAGTGAATAAAACGCCCGTGTACTGTCTATTTATTATCATTCACGTTGTTGTGTTTCAATGATGAGTCACAGCTCACATTCGGTCGATTCATGTTCGGTTAGCATTTTTTTTTTTTTTTTTTTTTTTTCAATTGAGGAAAAATAAAAAATAATTAAAAAAGAATTTTTTGATTTGCCCCCACCAATATTGATTTAAGACATTGTAAAAGTTGTTTAAGGCAAAGAGCAGCTGCACAACGATATTAAAACACAATAGTGACAGGACAGGAGCCAAAACCTTTCAATCATATAGTAACAAAAATATAAAGGTTGAAAAGGATGAAATGTGGGACACTGTGTTTTTTTTGGGGGGCGGTGTAAAGTCTTGCTCACGCTCTTGAAACCTCTCCACTGTTTTTATAGCAGTTTTGCCAACTGCTCTGTAACTCTGGATCCATCCTCCACCACCAGCACCACCACCACCACCAGAGTCCCCGTACATTTGATTTGCTTCCTGGTTTTCACTTGCAGAAACATCCCACCTTCTTTTTCTAGAACCACACACATTTGAGAGAGAGAGAGAGAGAGAGAGAGAGAGAGAGAGAGAGAGAGAGAGAAGAAGAATGAACGTATGAGCCAGGGATCTCGTGTCTGAAAGAACTCATCACTCACCACTTGAATCCCCCCCTCTCTGACCTGTTTACAGTATAACTGCTCATCACATTATTGAAAATGACACTCGACAATCCTGTGTGTGTGTGTGTTTTTTTGTCTTTTTTTTGTCTTTTTTTTTTAACAAATGATGGCACGCCAAAGTTGGATGATATTGTCTTTACGATGACTTAAAAAAATAGAAGAAAAATTGAATCAAGGAAATTCATGATGGCAGCACGCGTACAGGAGAGAAGAAAAAAGCAAAGCCCGCCAGGTGCAGATGGGTGGGTGCGACGTAGCGTCGGAGAAATAGTGCCGCGGTGCGGAGCGTTTGGCGCTGTGATTTGGATGCACTGGTAAATCAAGCGCTCCCCTCCGGGGTGCTGGGTAGAAAACGCGAGAGAGAGAGAGAGAAAGAGAAGAAGAAGAAGGAAAGGGGTCATTTGGAGTAAAATATTTTGGACGACGACTCGTGGTGATGGTCAGCAACGGCGGCGCTGTATTTGGTCGACTCCATCAGGGAGCCGCGCTGCTCGTGGATCAGCGGTTCTGAAGAGGCCACTTTGGCCGACGGTTCTCCGAGTCCCCGTCGCCTCGCCTCCATCGAGTCCTCGGCTTCTGGCTGCTGTGCATAGGCTGGACTGAGGACAGTGGGGCCGGTCCGGCTCGAGACCGGGCTCGGGCTGAGGACTCCGGGTCCGGGTTGGTTGGAGCTGAGGACATCAGGCCGGGTCGGGTTCACGGGACTCGCACTGAGGACGCCGGGCCCGGTCCGGCTAGAGACGGTGCTCGGGCTGAGCCCGCCGTTCATGTCGGAGCCTGCGGGGGGCGCCGAAGAGTCCCTGGTGATGAGTGCGAACTGGCAGCTGGAAGTGGGAGGCGGCTGGTGGTGCGACTCGTACTCGGGGTCCACGGCCTCCACCTTGATGGGGATGGTCCTGGCTTTGATGCGCAGCTTGTGGGGCAGAGCCGAGGGGCCCAGGTCGGGCACTTTGTGGGTGGCGACGATGACGCTGGGGTGGTCTGACGAGAGAGGAGGAGGAGGGCGGTGGCGGGAGCAACGGCGCCCCCTTGGGGACCTGCTGCTCGTCCTCGCCGTCCGAGGACTTGCCGATGGCGCTGTCGTCGGAGCTCCTGGGCGAATTGCTGGACGACCTGGCGAGCTGGAGGAAGGTGGAGGAGGGCTGCTGGGGGTAGAGCCCTGACAGGGGGCTCACCACGTAGCTCCGGTAGAGCTCGTAGGGGCTGGACCCGCCTCCCGCCGCCGCCGCCACGTAGCCTCCACCCCCCTCTGTCGGCTCCTGCTTGACTTCCAATGTCCTGCATAGGCTATAGCTACCCTGAGGCGCAATCTGAGGCGAGTGCTTTATGACTGATATACAACTGCTGCTACTGCTGCTGCTGCTGTTAGTGCTGCTGCTGCTGCTGCTGCTGCTGCTGCTGGGCAGTTGAGCTCGCTCCAAGTCCCTGCTGGATCCTTGACCCGCAGGCGGGACAAACTCCCGGTAAGGGTCAACGGCCTCGGCGAACTTCTGCACCTCGCGGGCGTACGCCGCCGAGCTGAGCAGGCCGAACTTGAGCTTGAGGGAGAGCAGCTCGGCCCGGAGCGAGGCGTTCTCCTCGCCCAGCGCCATCAGCTTGTTCTCCAGCACCATGTCGTTGATGCGCCGCTTCTCCCGCGAGCGCTTGGCCGCCTCGTTGTTCTTGCGCCGGCGCTCCCAGTAGACGACGTCCTTCTTCTCCTCGGGGATGAACTCCCGCTTCCTGCGGCAGGTATTCTTGGTCTTGTAAGGGATGGGGGACATGTTGTGCCTCATCAAGTCCGCGTTGGCCCCCTGCAGAGCCACGGCCAGGACCAGGGAGTCCTCGCTGGAGTCCACCTCTTGCTTGATTGACTGCATGGTGTCACTGTTCAGTGGCCAGTCTTTACAGTGCGCTGACGGGTCTTTGAACTTCACACCATCATTGTTGGAGTCCAGCAACAGTGAATGCCACCTTCCATTAACGTCCTTGATGGGTGAAATCTAGAGAACGGCAAAAAGCAGAGAGAAGGGACGTCAGTGTTTTCGCAAAAAAATAAAAGCGATATTTCTAAATTTTCGTACCTCAGCACAACTGCGATTTGCAGGTCTTTCCATCGAATGGTGTGAAACGCATAAACCGAAATTCTCGTGACACGAGATTTGACGACGAGATTTACGTTTGCTTTGCCATTTTCACCTGTCAGCGAATTGGTCAGATGACCCCGTACGTCACATCCACCGACTTGTAAACGCAAAAAGTGTTTCCATGAGACTTTTTGCGATATTCCTCCATATGGATCCGTCTGAGAAAACCGCCTCACGAGAGTGTCAGAACCTTTTAGCCACATTGGAGAGGTTTTTCCAAGTGGAGCCGTTTCCATCACCAGTGTTTTATTGCCATATTTAGGTTTTGCACAATTCTAGGGACAATGGAAACACAGCTCGTGTTGTTGTGGCACACTGCTGATTCTTTCACTCTAGTGTTGCATACGGTTTGCCTGTGATTTCCGATTTTCTGTCTTTAAAACTTCCAATTTAAGTGGATATCTCACGAGATAAGCATGAAAAAGGTTAACACACACCACACACATAAGGTTAACACACACACACACACACACACACACACACACATATCAGCACATGCCATCACCGTACCGCCACCGTGTCTTAAAACAACCTTCACTCTTCCTGGAAATCTTCCTGGAATAACGAGCTTAACGAGCTTTTCTTGGTGATGAAATTCCGGGAAATGCATTTTGAAACGTTTCTCAAAGAATTCCCCCCTGGCCGTACGCATAAAGTGGGGCTTCCACAGCGCAGAGCCCCGATTAAAGAAATGACAACCAGCATTCGAACTGACGGCTAAGTCAGCATTTTGACCGTGTAATTAAACACGAGCAAATTATACAACAATCAGCAGGGCCAACGGGAGCCACTGGGAGCAATACAAGTCATACTGCAAAGAAGTTCCACCACAAAGGTAATACTAATAGTAATTACACCGTCTTACATGGGCTATATTTAAAAATAGCTGTTGCCAATGCTTTTTTTTCCTTCCTAACCAGCAATTAATTATACAGTTGCTTGGCAATAAATCCATAAATAAATAAATGAATGTCTTTGCCTCCCCCACAGCTGATTAGGTAGAGTAGCGTATGAAGGAACAAACACAACGTGCTGAGCAGAAAAGAAGAAAAGGTGAACCACATCTTAAAGCGTCGCACACAGACTGTGAAACTACGACTTCCACAAAAAAAACATTCCCCTCAGTATCCATCAGTCTTTGTTTTGCCACTGAAATCCACTGATATTTAAGTCAGTGACACATGACCCTCAGACGCCTCAGATCAGGGCTGTCAAAGTCAAACGCACAGTGGGGCCAAAATTTAAATTGCACACATGCAAAAATCTAATTTCAAATCAAAAAAAAAACTTGTCAAAATGTGTGGTATGTTTCTTATTTTATTTGCAGCCTTCTGATTTAAATTTCAACAGGAACTTTTTCCCACAAGCTAATAATACATTTTAAAATAAAACAACAACAATAAAACAATGAAGTCATGATAATTAATATTGAATGAACGTCCTGTCCTGATTGACTGAGTGCCAAAATACCAGCAGAGCATTCTGGGATTTGTACTATAGGTGCTACTGACATAGATATTTATTAAGCCCTGAAACGCCCTCCACACCGGCACAAAACCTCTTGCTCCAAGACTTCCTTAATAACAACAACAACAACAACAACCACAAAGTCACCGCCATAGAACAGGAAACATTCACTAAGGATTGTAAAGCAAGTAGTTCCTTGATGCTGCAAAGCCATATATGGATAAATCCAATATAACCACGTCTGAATGCCCCACCTTGGAGCAGACTGTGTAAACAGGACATGAGATAAGGTGTAAGCCTACCCAGGTCTCCCTTTACAGGAAACTACTGAAAAATCTATCATAATAATAATAATAATAATAATAATAATGATATACACCTGATGAAGACACAATTAACTTTATTCAGTGAGTGAAAAATCCCATGAATGAGCTCCTTATCTTAGAAAAAACAAACCAAAAACAAAGTGAAACTTGTGGGGCCGCTTCCTCGCTGAGATTTGTGGTTTTCCAGTAGCGGCCGTTGGTTTAGTTTCCACCGTGCTGATAAACCCAGACAACACAAGAGGAGAACAGCTGGAACTGTAACAGTTGTCCCTGCCAAAAACTCAAACAGAACCAGCAAGTTATCACCACCAGCACCACCAGCACCACCACCAGCCGCCTTGCATAGCTAATATTGTTTAATGACTGCAGGAAGAAGGTGTTCCACCTTTACAATTGCAGGTGTGCCGGGATGCCAGAACTACTCCTGCTACTACACATCTTTTTTTGTTCTCCAGTTTGGTTCACTAACCTACATTGACTTGAGTCAATGATTAAGGACTGAAACACAATGATTGACGAGTACACTGTAGTGTATGGCTTTGAACGTTCCAAAAAAAAAAAAAAAAAGAGAGAGAAACACAGATCTAGAAAAGAATACAAAACAACAACTGAACAAAAACTTTTGAAATAATCGCTGCTGGTGAAACTGCAGGTAAAGAAGCCACACTGACATTGCAGTTTCTCACTGAAGGCAACAAGACTACGTATGAACACACATGGAATTATGGAGGAAACAATAAAAGTGTCAAATAATAATAATAATAATAATTATTATTATTATTATTGTGGCTGAGACACTACATTTAGCATGACACAGAGAGAAAACTATGGCTACCCATGATTGGTCTTTTCCAGTGGGGTGGTGGTGCTGATGGTGGTGGGATGGGAGTGAGGGAGGGGGCAGCATATGATATCAAAGTCTAAATTTGGATCACATGTGACTTGGAAGCGATTGCGTGAGCGGCGAGATGATGTGCGCCACTGGGTGTGCGGGAGAGAGAGAGAGAGAGAGAGAGAGAGAGAGAGAGAGAGAGAGTTCAGCGCCGGTTCAGGGACTGACAGGCAGGGCTGGGAGAGGGAGAGAGACCATGCCAGGCCATACCAGACCATGCCAGGCCCCAGATTCCAGGGGGGGCCGGAACTGGTCAACACGTCCCGGTGCCCTACATTCCTTCCTCCCTTCCAGCATTGTGACCGGATTACACAATAATAACATCTCACCCTCCTCGTCGAACCCCCACCCCTTGAATAAGACCTGCAAATATTACGCAATGTGTGCACGGAGTGTGGTAACAACAATGAGAAGACTGTGTGTGTGTGTGTGTGTGTGTGTGTGTGTACCTGTGTTGTAAGTCCAAAAGCAGATCACACACACACACACACACACACTCTTAGCTGTCGATATAAGCTGATATTTTTCTCTCTCTCTGTATTATTTTTTTATGGAGGTTGTTGAAACGCCGCCAAGCAGGAAGCGCTGTGAGCACAATGTGAGCTTTCACACTGTATTGTGACATCATTGCCTTGCTTACTCATGGCACTGGCCGCTCGAAGCGTGGGGTTCTGGCTCTCTATCTACGCCCTAAAACCGTAGAAAGCTTCCAAACAGTCTGTTTAATAAAAAGAAAACGACCCCATACGGCGCGACACACCGCGCTGCCGCCGGCTCGCTCGTTGGCGTTCCTTTAGCTTTCGCTCGACAATGGTGATTTATTATTACCTCATTACATACGTGACACTGAAGCAGCCAAGAGGCGTTCACGTAACTGCCAACCACATCATCATACTGTCGCAATCCCACCACCACCACCCCCTAAAAAAAAAAAAGAAGCACCCATTGTCCCAAATTCGAGCAGGTGAGCGCTAAAGTGCCTTCGAAACACGGTTTAGGTTAAAAATAGGTTTCCTTTTTTTTTTTTTTTTTTTTTTTTTTACCGGGAGCAATTCAACGCCACTTCCACTTCAGAGAGTTCCAGCAAACAGACAGAGAGCTAGCGTTAGCAACGTGACACAAGTGTAACAACGCTGCTGCTGCTGCTGCTGCTGCTATGCGCCGCCGAGATTCCTGGGCAGTAAACACAACACCGCCATGCAAGATGCGTTCGCTGCCACCCGGAGTAAGAAAAAGAAGAGCGACGGAGGCCGGCTGTTGTTACATGACACACTTTCCACTTTCAAATACGAAAACTTTACCTTTTTTTCCCCATTGACTAAATGTGAAGACTTGGCGTCCGGATTTCCATTGAGATGAGAGAGAGAGAGAGAAAAAAAAGATGCGTTCAGGGACACGGAGCTCCCACACGGCTGATAATCATGAACTCCGTCGAAAAAACAGCGTCCATGCTGCGGACTGACTGAGTCGCCCCCCCCTCGCAGCCGTGTTCCTCTCAAGGTGGCTACTGACTCATGGATGTGTGTTAGTAGGTCACTGCTCGAACGTATTGGCAGCCTGGGATGAAGTGGCAGCCGCGGCGGCCAATCAGACGGCGGCATTTTCCAAGTTTCAGCCAATGAGCGGCCGGAGCTCCCTGTGCCCCTCAGATAAAGCCTATGTCGTCATCCGCATTGTTGCGCGTGCGTGTGTGTGTGTATATATATGTGTCTGTGTGTTGCGCTCAGACGCAGCAACAACAACAAACAACAACACACGCAAACAAAAAATAACAGAAGCGAGTCACTGTGCTCACAGTGTCAGAGATGGATATTAATTTTAATAATCGTGTATTACATCAGATTACAATCGATTAGATTAGATTCAACTTGATTGTCATTGCTCATGTCTCAAGTGCAGAGCAACAAGCAAGCTAGCATCCAAAAGAAAGTGCTGAGCACGAGTTAAATACACATGCATACAGTATAGTGCAGTATAGTATAGTTCAAATGAACAATTGAACTGTTGCTACAAAGTTGCAGGTAGGAAATAATTCAAATATGAATAATACACATCGGCATCATTATGTACAGAATATAACAGGCTGAAAATACACAGATGGGATTTATCTGAATTTAGTAATATGCAGTGATTTGGATGTTATGTTTATGAACGTGAGTGCAGTGAAGTAGACTTCTAACAGCAATTTAAAATCAGAACTTATTTAATGATCCCTATAACCACGCAATCGACGGCACCACTGTTCAACAGACAGTCAAATTATTTAGTTTTTACTTTAAACGCAGGCAAAATAACACACGCGCATGCGCTTCCCGTCAATAACCGACATTGAAACAAAACGAGCTTTCAACCGATTAGACATGCATCACGTGGTTGAATGAGAGTACAGCACAATGTGCGATGCGTCATTTGTGTGCAACTTGTGTAAAACACTGCACAGGTCGTTTTTTGCGGTGGCTGTTTTTCATCCGCTCATATCACTTTTGCCCCCTGGAGGTCGCTGTTGGATCGCTTGTCAAACTTTTACAGCGCAGGCCTGCCCCCCACAGGGCCACAGTGGAAATGGCTCCTTAAAAAGTAGATCATTGGGGGACACAGCAGAGGTTCAGAAGTCAGAAATATATAATACATAATATATAAATAAACACGGTGCTGTGAGTTTTAGTCTATTGTAAGATTTATTTATTTTTGTTCAAAGCCCTTAAAAATAAAATGAACTTTTCTGTTTATTAGAATTTTTGTTGAACCTCATTCGTTCATTTTGCCGAACCCTGTAAGCTACCAATCACAGACAATTAAAAACCAGCCTAAAAACTCAAAGTCCAAGTGCGAGTGACGAAACGTGACTTTTTTTCTTTCAAAAGTGTTTTTATTCATAAATGTGAAAACTATATGACGAGAAAAAAAAACAGCTGTGTACGACATATGGTATCTGTATTTACACCAGGATAAGTAATCTTCACCTGTGATTAAAAAAAAGGAAAGGTATACAAAAAAACTGTTCATGACAAAGTACATAAATTACAAGCCTGTACAACCATGTCGACGTTAAAATGGTCAAACCTGTGGGAAAGTCATGTAGAAATGTTAGCACTTTTCTGGTTGAGGTGTGAGTGCACCCCCTGGTGGTCTTGTTAGCAAGTAAGAAAAAAAAGACCTGCAGATCCTGGACAAAGTGTTTAAGGAAAAAGGGAAACTCTGAAACATGTCATAAAATGTTTTTTTGTGTTGCACAGCAACTGCTAGTAATAAACTCTCCTTTATGGCAACTTTGTATAAAAACAAACAAACAAATCAATAAAGGACTGAACAATTGATTAATTTTGCTTAAAATTGACAAAGAATGAAATTTAAAGGGATAGTTTGGTTATTTCAAATATGATTGTATGAGGTTATGATCCATAGTTGGGGTGGTCTCAGTAAATACTGCTACTGGCACAACCATGTCACGTTTAAAACACGCTCTAAACTTTAGTGAGCGCCGCCTCAAAAATATGCAATATTATAAATGAGCGCAATGTTTTTGAATGTGTTTGGAGCAGAGTGTCTGTTTGTCACACAGCCTGCACTTAATAAAGGTAAAAATTCATATCGTTTTTTTTTTTTTTTGAAGATATAGTGTCCATGTGCACTGCACATCTATTTCGAGACAGGTGTTTCGGTAGATATACTTTCTAAATGTAAGTTGGGAGCATGTTGACCGAAACAAACAAACAAACAAACAAACAAACAAACAAACAAACAACCTTCATGCAACCTTACTTCAAAAACACCCAAACTATTCCTTTCAGAGGTTAAAAAACACGGGACACAGCTAACATTCAGATTCATCAGCACTGTCTTAATAAACTTGTCCAAAAAAAACAAAAACACTTTGTAATAAAAATCACACAATCACTTCACTTTTATACAGCCCGGCACAAAAGTTCCAACTCTCGAAACACCGCTTCCTTTCGCTCAAAGACGTCGTTGGCGCGGTCGCCCGCGTCACTCCGACAAGCGGCTCGCACTCTCCTCAGTCTGCGGAGGGTCGTTGTCCCCGAGCAACTCCGTCTCGGGCACCGACGAGTCCTTGCTTCGGTGCGACTCCTCCTGGGACGTCTGGTCGGCGCGGTCCTCGTCCGCGCCGACCCTGGAGTCCTTACCCAGCAGGGCGGCTCGCTCCGCGGCCGAGGCGCTGGAGGGGGCGGTGGTGACGTACCCCGTGGACGTGGACCCGCTGCCGCTGTGGTGAGAGCCGGCCTTGGGCGCCATCTGCTGGGGGTGGTGCATCTGCGGGTGGGCTACAGGCATGGGGATCTGCATGGGGTAAAAGTTCTGCAGGTACGGGTACGCCGGCATGGACTGGTACCCGTTGACGGGGATGTAGAGCTGATGGTGAGCGGGCGACACCATCTGCCGGTGCATGGGACCCTTCATGGGTACGAACTGCGGCTGGTGGAAGGGCGAGGTCTTCTTGGGGCTGGCGTAGCGCATGGGGTTGGCGGCGCTCATGCTGACGTTGCTGACGGGGCTGGTGCTGAGCGAGCTGGTCTGCGTGGCGTTGCTGGCTCCCGAGGTCTGGGCCGAGCCGCCGTAGCTGGACAGGTTCTCCAGGCAGCGCAGCCGCGCGTGGACGTCCTTGAAGTGGGGCCTCCTGCCCGGGAACTCGCTCCAGCACTCCAGCATGAGGCCGTAGACCCAGGCGGGGCAGTCGTCCGGACAGGGCAGCAGCTGGTGGCCGCGCACCATCTCCATCACCTCCTGGTTGGAGTAGCCGCAGTAGGGCTGCAGGCCGTAGCTGAAGGTCTCCCACAGCAGGACCCCGTAGGACCAGACGTCCGACTCGGTCGAGAACTTGCCGTAGGCGATGGCCTCGGGCGCCATCCAGCGGATGGGCAACGGGCTGGAGCCCATCAGGTTGTAGTAATCGGCCGAGTACACGTCCCTGTAGAAGCCCAGATCCAGGATCTTGACGGCCAGTTTGTCCAGGACCAGGACGTTCCTGGCCGCCAGGTCCTTGTGGACCAGCTGCTGGCTGGAGAGGTACTCCATGCCGGCCGCCACCTGCGTGATGACGTGCAGGAAGTCGGCCTGCTCCAGCGTGGACTTGACCGTCTTGTCGTCGTCGGAGCTGCCCACGTCGGAGTTGGGCGAGCGCATGACCAGGTACTCGTGCAGGTCGCCCAGGCTGGAGTAGGTGAACACCATGCTCATGGGCTGCTCCTTGGTCACCACGCCCAGCAGGCACACCAGGTTGTGGTGCTGCAGGTGGGAGCGGAAGGCCGCCTCCTTGCGGAACTCCTCGCACAGGGCCGAGTCCACCTTGTCCTTGAGGGTCTTGATGGCCACCAGCTGCGTCTGCTCCCCGGGGGCGGAGCCGTACAGGTGGCCCTTGTAGACCTTCCCGAAGCGATCCTCGCCCAGCTCCTCCATGAACCGCACGGCCGACATGTTGATCTCCCGCAGCTTGGTCTGCATCCGCCAAGGAAAAAGCAGTTAATAGTTAATAGTCCATCTGTTTTTGTCCTCTTCCAGATTCCATATTCAAACTTTTTTTGTCAACAGATTGAAAGTGTCTTGGATTTGATTGGGATTTTTTTTTAAATAAAGTGTTCATTTCCTTGGCTGTATATCTCAGAATACATTACAATGATCCACCATCTGTGTAAGATTTGGAGGTTTTAAAGAAGAAAGAGCGACGTCAAGCGGTTACATTTTAGATTGCAGCGTCTTTTTCCTCTCTTTCCCCCTCCTGAGCTTGCCAGTAAACTACGGTGTATACATTTTTATTCATGTTTTTATGGGCAGTACGTTAAGCTTTTACTTTAACATAAGCGTGATTCAAGCCAAACATTGCACGCTAAACCTTTAATATGACATAGTTGCGCGACCTGGTGTTTCTGCTGGCTGAGCAGTGAGAGCTCCATGTCCTGGTTCGGTGAACCGCTCAGCTGGCAGCGAGGCGGCGAGTCGATGGATGGCTTTTGTTTATTGCGACACATGCAAACCAGGAAGAAGAGGCAGGCGATGACCAACGGGATGGCAACGGCAGGTATTAGGATGAGCAGGATCTCCTTCCTCGGGTTCTCCGGAGGGCCTTGGAACAGTGAGAGAACAGACAGGGTAAGTTGCAGTTACAGTCTAGACCAGGGGAGGGCCAACTGTTTGACTGGTGAGGCCACACTGGGCTGTAAAATGTGACAGATGGGGGCGTGGGGGGGCGGAGCAGCAGCAGATGGATGGAGTGTTTTGGTGACCCACCTCATAGGAGGAAAAAATATATCATTGGATATGTAGAAAACATGTTGCTTTAAATGTCCAATTAAAATGGAAAAAAAAGTGTCACGACAAAATCAGTGTCTTTGAAGCCCCACGGTATTTAGCTCTTTATTGAAATGACTCGTAAAGCACTGGAAAAATGGATGAAATGCAGAAAATTTATGACTTACTGACTATCAATATAATTTCTTCCAAGTTTGGTGGGCCAGATTAAAAAGCTTAGCGGGCCACATATGGCCCCCGGGCCGTAGTTTGCCCATGCCTGGTCTTGGTACTCACTAGACCTGTTACAATATCCCCAGTGGTGACTGTTACATGCAATATTGTTACGAAACAAAACATTTCCTCCAACATTTGCAATACTTGATTACATTCTGCACTCAAAACGTTCCTTCAGTTTCACAAAGGCACAAAACACAGTTGCTGAACCCAAAAAAAAAAAAATATATATTTTTTTTAATGTGATAAAATTGTTGGGCTGGTAATTTGGGATGAAAAGCTCATTAAAATTACGGGCACAGTGGTATTTAATGATAACTGACTGAAGAATAATAGCTCTCAGGCAGTTGTGGTGGGTTATGGTGGAAGCGCTGCGGCTGATTTATGACGTCCTTTCAGGGTAGAAAGCGGGTCAAATAAAAGTTCATTCCGTGCAGTGGTGCACTGCAGCACACCTGTCTTTGATGATGACGTGCACTTTGGATTTCAGGCGCGAGGGTTCATCATCTTAAAAAGTGCAGCTTCTGAACCCTCCTGTCTCGACTTGAGCAACGATTTACGACCGACTGCATGTGTAGACGTTTACCTCTTGTGCCAGTTTTACGGTGTATATTGTTCCTGACTTATTGTAAACTGTCAAATACTGGCCCGCGAGGTTTATTTTTCTTCTTCTTTAGCTTAAGATTTAGCTCCGTTCAATTTATTCCCCGAGAGATGCTCAAAAAAAATTGAAATGAATGTGAATGTGTGTAGGCAGAGTTTCGGATAACTTCCAAAATGTGCCACGCTGGCTGTTCCGACTGCGAGGTGGTGATAAATTAAACACTGTTTGCTGTTATTGTGGTCATCAAACAAAGAAAACCCCACAATTCAACCGACAGCCTGTCAACTTGTTTATTTTGTAAAGTGCTAAATCACGTCCAGAGGCGTCTCCAAGCGCTTGGCACACAATTTGAACCACCTTCATCACATTTTCACATGTTTCTAAGATACACAGTGCTGCACGCATGGTGAACCGCGCCGTGCACTCTCCCTATTTGGTTTATATAAGTGGCCTATTTATGAAAAATCATTTATAAAGTTTTCTAAGTGTGTAATATTTGGAGATTTTGAAGAAGAAACAGCGACATCAAGTGGTTGCATTTTACATTGCAGCATTTTTTGGCTCTCTCTCTCTCTCTCCCTCCTGAGCTTGCCAGCGAACTACGGTGGCTTGCGCACCAAAACCTGGATACCTTTGTCAACAGTCTTCTTTGTTGGTTTATTAGAAGATGTGAGCTGTCACGCTGATTATGAAATGCGCTGTCAGGCAGACAAATTGCACATTGACATCAACATACAAACTAGTATATATTTGTCATGAGAGTTATGAGGGCGACAGACTTACTGCAAGCTGGGATGTCGCACAGGTCCACTCGAACCTGAGGGTCCAGCGTGAAGCACCAGGGCGCCTGCATCTGGCCCCCTGGGTTGCGGCAGAAATTGTGACTCCCCCACAGCTCGGGGTAATTCTTGGCCATGTGGTGGCTGTGAGGGTACTGAGCGCTCCACGGCTGGCAGTGGTGGCCGGACTTGGTCACGCTCACCGTGCCCTTGTAGTCGGCCCCGCTGCCGTTGTAGCAGCTGTGGTCCGTCGGGGAGTCTGCAAAGGCGGAGCAGGACTTTAGCGAGGGTCTGAAGACGCAAGGCAACCAGGCACTGGCAAATATTAGCTGTTTGGTAAGAGTGATAATATTACAATGTTAGGAATTTTTGTCGTACTTGGATTAAAACTAGAAACTTGTGACTCGAGAGTTTGAGTTACTGCAGTAGATCTTTTATATCTGTGTATACATTTATACTGGAAATTTTAATATATAAAACTATTTGTGTTATATATGTGTATATATATATATATATATATATGTACATATATATATGTATATAAATATATATATTTATATTTATATATACTTTTACATGTATATACTATTACACATAGTATATACATGTATGTATGTATGTATGTATGCATACGTGTACACATATATACACACATATATACATATGTATTTATATATGCATATATATGAATATATATTTATCTTATTACACTGTGCTCTCCACTTACAGGGGCCCAGTTTCTCCGGCGGCACTCCTATCCTCATGCAGGACGCTGCTTCGGCCGTGCCTGGCCGGGGCAGCAGGTGGCAGTTGGGCAGCTCCAGCTGCATGAGGATCATGGGATTGGAGCGAGCGATGGTGTACTCGGCCTGGCACAGGTCGTTCTCCAGGGCCTCGCACTCGTCGCGGCACAGCTGCCGCCGCCGAGGCCCCCAGGAGCCCTCGTCACACAGGGGGAAGACGTAGTAGCAGAAGGAGGGGATGGCGAAGCTGGAGCACTGGTCCGACAGGTGCGTGGAGGTGCCGATCATTGTGAAGGCAGCTGGGGGGGGAAGATTAAAAGTCAGAGAGACTGATGGTCGCTTGACGGCTGACGCGATCGATGATCATGATCACGGGGAGAGCAGAGCACGGGGAACGGAAATAGAACAAAAATTTGATTTATTGGTTAAATTTTGAAGCAATACCGGTTCTGTATTAACTTGAAGTCGGGGATAATCTCAAATCTCACCCCTAATTTAAAGGTCCAGTGTGTAATATTTGGAGATTTTCAAGAAGAAACAGTGACATCAAGTGGTTGCATTTTGGATTGCTGCATCTTTCACTCCTCCTCCTCCTCCTCCTGAGTTTGCCAGTGAACTACAGTGGCCTGCGCACCCAAACCTGGACACCTCGTCCACCTTCTTCTTCGTTCGCAAGCAGTCACCCTAATTATAACTTCTGTCAGGCAGCTGGATTGTACACAATTGCTATTATTAAAAAAAAAAAAATCAAGTCTGCAAATGCCCGGTGGCACCCTGACAGCCAACATGAACAACCAGAGGAGGAATCTGTCGAGGCTTCGTCTTAATATCGATGGTGAGAAACGCTCGCTGTCTCACCCGTGATGCGGTTCTCGCTCTCGCCCTGCATCTGCAGCGACTCCACGTAGATGCTCTGGTTCCCGATGAAGCGAGCGCAGGCGATGCCCCGGTACGGCTGGCAGAAGCCTTTGTCATGCGATCTGGAAAAAAAAAAAAAAAAAAAATTGAGTCACTTATTTTTTCATGAAAATTCCTTCAAACGACATCTCTTTTTGCTTGTAGCGCCGCAGGAGCTAAAGGCTAAAAAGGGGGTCAGTGTGAGGCTGACGTCACAGGGCGGCTTGCTGAGGCCTCCAGGAACACTTGGTTGAACTCAGGTCATCGTGCATTCTTTCCGCCCCCTGAAAACTGCTGAGTGGCGATGGGTTAAGCAATTCGTTCCAAGCTGGTGAGTCAAACCCACAAGACTGAAAAAGGCTGAAAAAAAATCCAGCGTCATGTATCCCGGAGGCCTCGCGCAGCTACGGCAGCGATACTGATGTTAAACTAATGTTTGGATTGCACACATTTTATATGAAAGGAACTAGGCCGTATTTATCCATTAGAGCTTGTAAACCTCTGAAAATATAGAGCAAAATACAGCAGTAAAGTGGCTGAAAGGAGCTTTGCTGTGTCGTCTTAGAGTTTCTTTGTAACTTTGTTAGTGTCAGTTGTCCAATTCTGCTATCGCATGTTTAATTTTTTGTATTTTTCATTTGTATTTGGCATTGTTATTTCTTCTGACCAACCAGGGACTGCAGATGGAAAGTAGCCTTTTAAAAATAAATAAATAAATAAATAAATAAATAAATAAATAAATAAATGTAAAAAAGACCAGTATTTTAATCCATTCTTAATTTGAGAAAGAAGTCCTGCATTTATTCCACAAAACTTTGTTTCTTCGTTCCATTGCTGCAGCTATCCAACAGGTGGCGCACCACTGAAGGACAGCACTAATGCGTTTCCTTTAGGGAGGCTTGGTATTTATAAGAGATACACCAGCAGAGCAGGGAGGCATCTATCAGGAATTACTTCACAATGATGAATGGGAGGTTTTTGACCCTTGGCGATAACACAAGTTTGGATTTCAAGCGGACTGCATTAACACGCCGAGCCAGACGATTAGTTTCCGCCCAGAGATAGCAGAGCGAGCGCTGCGTGCATCGGAGAAAGCTGCAGAAAACAACTTGGACTTTGCAGCTTGGTTCTGTCACCCCACCGCCGAGAGCAGCGGCAGCAGCAGATAATAATAATAGCAACAGCCGCCCACTGCCCCCCGTTTGAATTTACTGATATATTACTGCCATCCTTCCGCTTATATACAAAGACCCTAATGGTATTGCTGAGTACTTGCGAGCAGGACAACTGGGAAGTGTTGGATGTCTGTGAGGTTTTGGCTGCGTCTGCGCTGTTATCAGAACAAACTCCTCACTGGGTCGGGTTGTGTAAATGAAAACCGACTTGACTGGACGCTGTGTGACATATGACAAAAAAAAAAAAAAAAGATGTTTAACTTACGTCTCATCTGGGTCGTGTGTGGGTGTCTGGCCTGTAAAAAACCAACAAAAAAGCACGGTTTAAAACATTGAAATGTGTGCAAAACACAGCAGACTTCTCAAAGAATGACGTCTTCAACCCAGAATGTGAAGAAAGTTGCGTTGCTGCTTTCGCAACTAAACTGAAGACTTCAACCGAACCTCAAAGGGTCGCTGTGCACTTTCATTTTCAAAATATTTTAGATCTCTAAATGAAATAAACATTTTTGTTTTTACTCCTGCACTTTTTTTTTTTTTTTGCATTCGTCTAATTGAGAAACGTTTCCAACCTGGGTGAGCCCGAGGAAATATTCGCACTCCACTCTTTTCCTGTGTCGTGTTCAATGTCACACACACTAGACGGACCGCAGGGAACGACCGAGAGCAGCACGTCATAAACCTCAGCAGTCTGCACCCAGCTGGCTTTCACACACCCAATAAATACTGCACGGCAAGAAAGAACTGGCATGTTTTTTTTTTTTTTTTAAATGAGCTTATGATAGAAATAGTTGAGCAGCTTTATAAGTAAGACAAAGTAGTGGAAAAAAGTTTTTGGACATCCTTAAAATGAGAATTAGTTAAAAAAAAACAATTCTTAAATTATTCATAATATGATTAATATGTAATAATTCACCAAATCTGATGCAATGAATACAGTTGTCATGCTCACCCAGTTTGACGTAGAGGACGCCGGTGGCCGAGATGACCTTGAGAGTGTTGGAGGCCACGCACTGGTAGTAGCCCGTGTCGGTGGTGTCCAAGTCCTGGATGCGCAGCTTGGATCCGGCCTCCGTCCTGCGGACGGTGATCCGTCCCTGCTCCTGGACCACCGGGGCGTCGTTCTTCAGCCAGCGGATGGTGGGTCGCGGGTTCCCCGTCACCCTGCAGTGCAGCGTGGCCGTCTGGCCCTGCCAGTGGGTGATGTTGCTGAGTGGCTCCTGGAACTCCAGGAAGTAACCTGTGCAGAGGCGGGGCCAGAGACGGTTTGTCAGAGGGGGACCAACATGCTTTTTTGTTTTTGTTTTTTTAAAGCACATTTTATTGAGTCACAGTCAGAATTTCCCACTCTTACATCACACTGGAGACAACTAGTAATTGTAAAGTGTGGCCCACCAGTCAAAAAGTTAGTCCAACCCTGTTCTAGGTGGTCCAGAGGTGGTACTAGGTGGTTCTGGACAGGCTTTAGGGTGGCTCTGGGTGGTTCTAGGTGTTTCCCAGGTGTTTCTAGGTGGTTCTGGGAGGCTCTAGGGTGGTTCTAGGTGGTTCTAGAACGTTCTAGGCCAGGCATGGGCAAACTATGAAACTGCAAACTATATTTTTTTTCTCCTATGAGTTGGTTCACCCAAGCATTCCATCCATCTGCTGCTGCTCCGGCTCTTCTGTCAAAGTTTAGAACCAGGGTGGCCCAACCAGTCAAAGAGTTTGCCCACCCCTGCTCTAGACAGACCAGAGAACTTAGTGTAAACAGGTCTGTGCACAGCCAGTCTGTATAAGGGCTTCTTCCCAGTTCCACTTTACAGCCCCTGATGCTGCCAGTGCCCCCAGTGTTCACTTTAAGAGGGACGCGCAAACAGAAAATGGCAATAAAAAAAATCAAAGTGGTGCTGAGGGACTCGGACTGGCGCGCTGTGAGGCTGCTAGCTTGCAAGATTTCTGCGGGTGCATTCCCCCCCCCCGATGCTAATCCCCGTCAGGAACACAGATTACTGTATAAGGGAATAAAAGCGGGGAAACGATGCCGGTTGCAGACACAATCGATAAACACACCCAGAAAGTCTCTTTGGCTCTTTGTACTGTTTGCTTGGAGAGCAGCAGCCAGACTCTGGAGGGGGTGGAGTGGGGGGAGGCGGGAAGTTCTGACGACGCAATGGAAAAAATGGGAGATGTGCACACGCTGTGGCGTCCCGGCGGGCGACCACAGCAGCAGAGCAGAGCAGAGCGGAGCGGAGCGGAGGCTTCAGATGACTGATGTCACCACACAGCTCTTTAATTACAGCGTCTCCGACCATCATGTCAGGACGGCGGCTACTGGTGAAGCAAGAAGGCAGGAACAGACTGATCAACTACGTCACAATCATGTGACAGGAGCGGAGGGAAGTGTGTGTTTGTGTGTGTCTGCATGGGCTGAAAGTAATTATTATAGCACTTTATTTTTTACAGTACTTGGAAATACAGAAATATCCCAATTTATTCATCCATCTGTTCGACCATCCTTCTGTCCCTCTATTGATCTCTCCATCCATTCGTTCACTTGTCCATCCATTCATCCACCCATCTGTCTCACCATCCATCCATCCATAAGTCCCTCCATCCATCCATCTATGCACCCATCCGTTCGTCCATCAATTTATCCATCTGTCCATCATTATGGATAGATGGATGGATGGACAGATGGATGGTCTGTCCATCCATCCATCCGTCCATTAATCTGTCCATCCATTCATTCACCCATCCATCCGTCCGTCCGTCTATTCATCCAGTCGTCCATTCATTCGTCTCTCTATCCATCCATCTATGCATCCATCCTTTTTTTTCTCCATTTTTTGTGCATTTCACGCTTCATTAAACCAGACTGGGCAGAAATGTTTGGGACTGAAACTTTGCCAACGTTTGCTCTTGTCAGCAAAGTTTCATCAGAAACCAACCAAGCAACCAACTAAGAGTCCTTCAGTCTGAGAGTCTGGAGACGCTGTCCAGTCTATTGTCAGAGGGAACTGCTTCCCTGTCATTAGAGGTCACATTTATCACTGATGTGCCACAGCAGTGTTTTGGAAACGTTAAGACCTTCTGCTGTTTCACTAAAAATTGAAGCCACACGGAGAGTAGATCAACTTCTCTCGTCAGGGGTCACCTTCACTTCTGGAAAGCTCATAGACGTCCACATGAGAAGGTCTGCAGGCCTCACACTGTTCTGCTGCTGAGGAAGATCATCACCAGGTCTTCTTCTTTTCATCCGTCCGTCCGTCCATCCATCCACCCACCCACCTGTCCCTTCATCTATCCATCCCTCCATCCAACTATCTGTCTGACCATCCATCCATCCATCCATCCATCCATCTTCTATTCATTTTATAACACTGCACTTCTTGTTATTTCTTTTTTGCGGGGGGGAGAAAAAGCAAATAATCAACAAAATAAAAGACTAATGTTCTACTTTTCAGTCAAACATTCTACTGAAGTTCTTCTTCTACACCTGCAGAGTGATTTGTTTTCAATTCATGCTTTTTTTTTTTTTATTAATTAAATGCAAACTATTGCAGGCTTTGCCTCCTCTGTTCAAACTCTCTCAGCTCTGCTGAGGGGGCAAGTGGCCCTGCCCCTGAAATTATTGCCTGGAATTTATGCAATTTCCTGCCTTAAATTCTGAAAAAAAAAAGGGAAGTAAAATAAGATGCAGGTTTCACAAACTCCCAGCGACTGTGTGATACGACGACGATGACTTTCATAAGTCCGGGATTATGGTGTTAGTGCGCAGAGAAAAGCCCTCCACTCCCCCGCTGACTCAGAAAGATTGCTGTTGGCAACTCGACACGGCTGGATTGAGAAGTTCATCCTTCATCCTCCTTTCTTTTCCCCCTTTCTTTTTTTTCACTCTCTCCCGAGGAACACCTGCGATTGCTCAACATCCTGCTCTGGATTTATCCAAATATGTTTGCAATTTATAACCTTTTTCCTCCCTCTTGAATGGCCGACGATACTGGAAGTATTCAGCAGCTGTGTCTGTGCATATCTGTGTGCATTTCACGCCCGGGCCGTCACTGACGTCATATTTAGGCCACCCTGAATGAATACACCTCATATTACCCTGAATATGACACCACGGCTCGAGAGCCTACCTTCATAAAAATAGGCGATTTTAAGAGATTACACAACAGAGTTTTAATAAGTCCACCAGCACTACAATCTGTGAGCTTTCACTCTTGTCCAAACTGGTCCAGTGAACTGCACACTGAGACCATTGAGACGATAATGAAACAAAACTATTGAACTATTAAGTTATGAAAGAATTGAACATGCTGGTGCAGCTTCTTCTCCTGCAGCCGTCGTGGGTTCCTCGTGGTGGCCACCGGATCTCCAGGTTGAGTTCAGTCTCAGAGGTTCTCAGGTTCTTATCCAATCACAGGATGAATAGGCGTGAAATGCAGCGTAAAGCCAGTTAGCTGGTCTCAGCATGGCAGACTCGAGATCTGATTGGCTGTCGTAACAAGCTGAGTTCCGTTCCTCACAGCGGAAAGCAGCCTGCAGTGTCGACCCTGAAGGCCTAAGGCAGATTTCATGGAACCTGGCAACACAAGTGAGCTGAAAAATGATTGGATAAAATCTCTACCTAAGCAACCAAGTGGATATTATCTGATGTGAAAAGAACAGGCTATGGAGAATAACTTTATAATCATATTTACACTAAAACGTACTTTTCTAAGTGTGTTTAGGCCAGCAGAGAAGAACCTCGCTGGCGCTGACGGCTGTGTTGTCCCCAGAAATGTGTCTGTTGGTGCACCTCTCCTGTTTATTATGACAGGGATTATTTACGCAATAATAATTGCTTCAAGGCTCTGCGCGGGTGAGGGTTGAGGGTGGGGGGTTGGGAGGGGGGGAAGTTCTCTCCGTCTCCGCTGAAGAATGACTCGGAAAACGCAAAGAAAAACAATTACGTCCCAGCGCTGGCCGTGGCTCGGCCCAGAGCCGACAGCCAGCAGCAAACACCTCTCGCACGGTGGCGTTGCGCTTCACCCTTTCCCTGATGTAAAGCAGGCGCTGCATGGTGGTGCTGGTGGTGGTGCTGGTGGTGGTGCTGGTGGTGGTGGCGGTGGGCTGTGAAACCTGCAGGGCTCGGGGCCGCTCGCGCACCTTCATCTATTAGAAACGGTAGCGGAAGCCATGTGCTTCACAGAGAGTGTGCTTGACAAAAGAAGAAGAAGAAGAAGAAGAAGAAGAAGAAGAAGAAGAAGAAGAAGAAGATTTTTGAAGATAAGGTGTTGATTTTTACGAGAAAACAAAGGTTTGTAAATAAATAGAACCACGCAGAAGAAGAAGAAGAAGAAGAAGAAGAAGAAGAAGAAGAAGAAGGTGAAGGAGGAGGAGTTTATTTCAGTGCAGTCACCAACATTTTGACCCACATGCTGCTCATGCAACAGTTCCGTCCAGCTCTGGATGTCCAGCTACTGGATGTTACAGCAAGATGACTTGAAGGGTGTCATGAAATCTTTCTTCCACTACTGCAGGTTTGTGATACCGTACGCAGCCGTGACTTCGCTAGCTTTAATTTTCCTTCGCAGTTTCGCCAACGCAACGAAAGATAACCTGGTAAAAGGTCTCGGCACGTCGACTCTGCATTCCAGCCGACGCAATCGGCTCCATCGGCGGAGTCGCGTAAACAAAAGCGGAGAATCTAAACACCCGAAAGTCGAACTAAACACTGGAATCTGTTTCTCCAGCAGCCGGAACTCCAGCCGCAGTTGCATCTGGTGGAATTAATGGGGCGTGGAGAGCCTGGTCACAGGGTGCCACAACCTGCAGGGGTGGCCAAAGTACTCACATTCTGTTCTCGAGTACAAGTGCAGATACTTGTGTAGAAAAAAAAAAAACACTTTGGTGAAAGCCCCTGTCAAAGTACTGTGTAAAAGTAGTGATTCAACTCTTTTACTCCAGTAAAAATAAGAAAGTACAGATTCTGAAATGTACTTAAGTAAAAAAAAACATGATTACTTTTTTCTTTTGTCATTAATGAAACAATAAATTTGATGATCGTTTTGCAAAAATGAAAAAGCTGTGACAGAATAATCTGGACTAAACTGACCAGAGGCCAAAGGTCAGAGGTCAGGGGTCAGAGGTCTTGAGGCATCAGCACCTGGATCATTCTGAACAGCTTGGCTACTCCCAATGCAAGGATTTTTGTCTTTCAACTGCAGTACAATCAAATTGTAATCAGTAATAGTATTGCAGTTCTGGCCAGTAAGTGAATTACTTTTAACAAAAATGTGTATCTTTTGTAACCAGCAATGTAACAAGTACAATGTAAGAGGTAAATATTACAGATATTTGTGCACAAACGTAGGGAGTAAAAGTTAAAAAAAAAAAGAAGAAATACTCAAGTACAGTACAGAAGTATTTGTACTTTGTTACTTCCCACCTCTGCCAATCAGCACCTAAAGTGCCATTAAGTTGTCAAGGCTGTTTGTCTCTCTGTGTGTTTCTCTGCACAACAAGTTGGCGGGGGAACCAAAACAGAGAGAAATTCCTCTGGCGTGTTCACATGTTTGGGCTTCGCTCACCCCTTCGTTTTGTCAACCCCAGAACGTAAAAAGCAGGCGGTCGATGGGGGGGAGGGGGGAATGTACACGTAATGCAAGTGCACAGCAGAGTGTTTGCTATGGGAAAAGCCTAAGCTTGTGAAAACAGCACCTGCAAGCATGAGACTGGACCTGACTGAGCCCTGAGTCAATAAGCTGGTGTGTATTAGAAAAGCTAAAATTAACTCGGGCTCAGGCTAGCCCGCCTAGCCCGCCGAGGCTAGCGCTTCTCCAACAACGCAACAACAGTGACAAAGTTTCTGCATCATCTCTTACCAGTGTCAAATGATGGAACAATTAAGTGAAGGAGTCAAGCAAAGTGCAAAAATGAATGAGTTATTATTTCACATTAAGGAATTGTTTCCTAGCAGTCAGGAAGCCTTGTCAAATTTGCATATTGGAAATAAAACGATCATAAAAAAAAAAACACGCAAGGTCCAAACAGGGCAACGCGGAATCCAAGTGGGCAGATCCGGTTCTCACCTCTGGCGTCTGGAACACGTCTGGAACTGGTCTGGGCTAACTGGTCTGGGCTAACTGGTCTGGGCTAACTGGTCTGGGCTAACTGGGGACTCACCTGTGCAAACAGAAGCGGAAGAGCCGCCGCTCGCTTTGAGCCATATTTACAAAAAAAAACCAGAGCAGTGGAGATTTGGCTCCAGCCGAGTACTTAAAGCGTCGTTGATTCTCAGTGACTGGGCAGCCGGCTGGGCCCGGCCCTCTGCCAAGCACTTTGGCCCGGCTCGGTCAATACCGTCTTGTGATTTCCTAAACATTTCAGTGGAGTGTTGGCGGGACTGTGAATGAGCGACGTTTCAGCGTCAAGTTTGACTGGGTTTCCGTGCTAGCAACCAATCAGCGATCCACCGCAGTCAAAACACTGTGGAGGTTAACAACATTTTTTTTTTTTTTTTTGTCCTTGTTAAACAGAAATGCAGTGCAGTGTGCAGAGGGCCTGATCTGACTGATCTATCTGTCAAGTTTCAAATAAGTGTTGCTCAAAACTGAGCTGCTACACATGCAGCTTTTGTTCTTGTTAAAGGCCTGGTTGGGAAATATTGGACATAGGAGCTCCTCATTGATGACTGTTTCAATGGATCGTTTCCATATCCTCTTAGACAAATGAGTTTTTCACCGTCCCAAAAATCCATAAAGAATTAAGTTTTTTTTTAAAAGAATTTTTTTTTTTTACCTTTAGAGCAAATTTATTTTCCCATTTAAGAACTGTTCCTGTTTCAATCGAATGTCTTGCTTTATTCATTCATTCATTCATTCATTCATTCAACAACAGGGAAACTTCCCAGTTTTAGTCTACCTTCTGCCGGGACAGTGAAGGCAGCACCAGCAGGTACAGCACTAAGTGAGGTCCTGAGTTCAGCCCGGAATAAAGGGAATTCAAACCGTATATTTAAAAAACAAAGGACACAGTTCCAGTGATGTGGCTTCCCTGACACGTTTACATGTGTGTTGGCGGACCGGCTCACCCAATGACAAACTACACAGTGATTAGCGAGCTTTAGAGGTTTTTCTTTTGGCTCCGCCGTTTCTTTTTTTAAATGGTCTGTTTTTCTAACTGCCCCGAAAAACATAATGAGGTAATTATGTTACCTTCCGCTGTGGGTGCAGCTCCACTCTGGGCTCCGACCTGAACATCTGTATCCACTGACAGTCCTGGCACGGCTGCAGGAGGAGCAACAGAGACGATGTGACGGTTAGAGCGAGAAAGAGAAGAGGAAGAAACATTTGCTCCAAGTCAAACTTGTCGTCGCGAATGTGAGCGGGTCAGTCGTTGAGAGGCAGGTGAATTTAGACAGGGAACTGATAGCGATGCTGACTAAACACAGTTGCATTTTTCTGAGTTCAGTCAACAAAGAAAAATAAATAAATAAATGAATTGCGATTAATTCAATTTAATCGATTAAATTCTTAATCGACAATGAATCAATAATCGATTAATTGTTAACCTCCCCAGCTACAAGTTTCAATCTGCTTACAGTGAGTACTTGTGTACTCGTGCGCTGGATTACACCTTGGATAACCTCGGAGCGTCTTTCCTACGAAATGCAGCTCTGTTCTGGGACGCGGCGCCTCGCTAACGCGGGCTAAACTGCACTCAATGAACAGACCACTTTCAGCTGCTTTTCTTAAAATAAGGGAGACTTAATGCGCGCTTATTGGGTTTGGGGTGCGCACAGCATGTGATGACGCAGACGAGCAGCAAATCATGGGGTCATTTTCTTCATTTTTTCTAGGTTGTCTGCAAGCGTGTGTACAAATCTAATTCCGCTAAGGCTGGTCTGTAAGGACCTCAGACTTGGTTTCAATTAGTTTTCAAATTCATAATAACACTAAAATGTTTTTCTCACTGTATTCTCAGTTTCAATACAATGAAATGAAGCTACCTATAGCTATGTAAATTACCCCACAGTACCACCATGAGGGCAATGGGGAAACAACAACAAAACTTAACTTAACTTACTTAATTTTAACAACAAGGCAAAATTCATATTTATCAAATTTCACAGATTTTTGGCAACTTTTTTTAATATTTGGGAATATAAACCTGAAAAAAAGACATTAGTCCCCACAGTGATTCCACTTTGGATAAGAGGACACATCAAAAGACATGGCTTCCCTTTGTGATGCGAGCGGATGAGTGCCTCGCCGAATGAAATCAATGAATACAACGAGCTGGAGGCAAAAAAAAACAACAAAACAGGGTGAACCACATTCTCGCCTCGTCCCTCTCAAGCAAATCTAAAATACTTTGTAGATTGCGCCATGGAAGGACACACAGTATCAATCAGCCAACAACCTTTTAAAACCACATAAAAACAGAGGTTGCCAGTTAAAAGGGAAAAAAAAAAAACTAAAAAAAAAAAACGTTGCCGGTGCAGCCGACGAAGGCAATAATTAAAAAACACATGTTGAGCTTCCCGACCCCCCCCCCCCCACCCCTCCACCAGAAATCTGTGATTGATTACCAGAGCTCCGAGAGCATCGGAAAAATGAGGGCTTGGTGGCAGTGGGATGCTTTTCAACCCCAAGCTGAGTGCGAGCTTCTTGTTGCCGCATTCCAGCAGTCCTGCTGCCTCGGCCAATGAAAGGCTCCTTTGAGAGGCGAGAGGCCCGGGCCGCCGCTCCGTCTTATTGGGGTTTTGACTGAAGGCCTTCTGGCACACCTCAACACTTTCCTTCCCCTCTCCTGGTAAAGCGTCTTGTATGCGCGGGCTTGTGTCTGTGTGTGTTTGTGCACATGTCCTTGCAGCCTCTCCGTCCATTAACCTTTAGCCCCCTTAACACGGTTTGTTCAAAGCGCGACTGTTGCGCCGTAATTGCGCCTCGACGTTGTGAATTACAGTCACAAAAGGCAGAGTGTTGAGCGTTGTGTTTTGGTGCTGCTGGGCCTCTGAGCGGCTGAGATGAGAAGGCGGGAGGCTGGCGGGAGGGGGGGGTGCAGTTGCGTAGGGCCAACTGACCGCACATTAGCTTGGCGTGTTAGGCCCTGTCCACACGGGAACGTTGCCGTTTTTTTTCTTTCCTCTCCCGGGGTCGAAAAAAGTGGCGTCCGCACGCTGGTAGGTGGAAACGGAACGGTGGGTGAAAACGATGTAATGCGTATGCCACACCGGAAGGTGGCGCTGTTAACAGACGCTGACACAGCCGCCAGACCCACGATTTAGAAAGAGGGCGTTTCCGCTACACAGTAAACACACAGAAAACAAAAATGGCGAGCAGCAGGAAAAAAAGTGAGTCTGAGGTTTTGTGAGGTTGTGTAGCAATATTGCCAATAAATCTCGAAGCGCCTGCGATACAAAGACAACTCCGCTGGCCGCTATCGTTGTTGTTTGTGCCGCTGCATGCCTTGTTTTTTCCGGTCACGTGGCAGTGACGGTGCGATGACGTCATCGTTTTACAAGGAAAAGCCGTTTTCACCGTCCAGACGGCAACGATGTGACAACGGCGAAACGGTGTTGTCAGATTTTTCCCACTCTGGGACCCGTTTTAAAAAAAATACCGTTTCGGGGGACCAAAACGCCGTTGCCATCTGGACGAAACGCCGTAACGGTTAAATACTTTACCGTTTCCACCAAAAAACGTTCCCGTGTGGACAGGACCTAAGACCCCGGTGCGTGAAAACGTAGAAAAGACAGGAAGTGAAGATAAAACAGCCATCTCGGCTGCCGGCCCGAGCGCTCGCTTCCAAAACCTCCACATTTTCTGCCCTTACTTTTTAACCTCTCCGGAGGTTCTGGCAAACTCCCGGTGGATAGATTGGAGCTGTACAAACACTTCTTGAGGGCAGATATTCCTCAGAGGCCAGAACCGATGTTGCTCGCTAAGGCAAACCTCAGCAAATAACCACAGCGTCCGAGGAGGAAATCTTAGCTGAAAATTCACCCTCTTCCCAAACTCTTGTGGGTGCAAACTGCTGGCGCTCAAGGTATTTTTTATTTTATTTTTTTACCAAATTGCAATTTTTCACAGTGGTTACATGAAGTACACGCAACGATGAGATGATAAGAACGCGCAGTTTTATCGTTCTGATTCACTAAAGGGGCCATGGCAACACACGGCAGGTGAGCCCACATTTAGCGATTTGATCTAAATGAGCTAAAACTCAACCCAACTCAAGTAGCTTCAAGTTCATTTGCATATAACAACTATAAACATGACAAGAACGCCAGCATTGTAGGAATACGCATATGAAGAAGATCAGTGAAGAAAACCCCACGACAAGGTCTCTGGTTTTGTTAGACCTCTAATATGTTGCTAATATATAATGGCAGGCAATGTCAAATATCCATTTAAATTCATTTTATTTCCATGTCACCACAAAATAAAAGGGCTGTGGAGGGCAGGTGACTCCCATCTAGAGCAAGAACTGTACCGCTCAGCGGCAAGGAAAAAACTGCCTTGAGCAGATCCTCACCATCAGGTTCATGGTGGAAAGAAAAGGTTTTCCCCTAGTTTAATTCCAAAGTTGAAAAGTTCAGATTTTCCACGTTCATTACACGTATTCACAGCAAATACGTAAAGGATTTACTGTCCTAATCTTGTAGTTTAGATCTCACGTAAGTCAACAAATCAGGTATCTCAAAAATGATTCAAATATTGTATAATAAGGCATCGTTTTTACGGAAATCTCGATATAAATGTTATAAATTAAATTCATTTATGGACGCAAAATTTGGACAAAGCTGCTTTTTTGCATGAATTAGCCCACTAATACGGTTAGTTATGATTTGTTATGGTTAGTTATAATTTGTAATGGAAACTGAAGCTGCATTGGTGGTGAACTTCAGCTCATCAGTATGTTGGGTCAGCTGTCTCTCATTTCCTCTTGACAATGGTCCATAGATTCTCTTTGGGGGTTGGGGGGTTCAGGTTCAGGTTCGGGACCTGGACCTGCACAGGCGTATGGAACGACATCAGGGACACCGAACCTGCTTTAGTAGTTTTTGGCACCGAGGGATCCAAAGCAATGCCTGGAAAAGGAACTCAGCATGGACAGAAGGCCAAGGGTCTCTGTGAACAGGCAGCTTCGCCTTCTCTGTCTCCTCTGGACAACCGCCAAGTCTTTGGGCTCCCTCCCATCATTCCGACCAGAGCTCATCTCAAGACCGTGTGACTGAGCTGATTATCGAAAATTACCGACTGCCACGATATCGTCCAATATTTCCAGATGCATCTGCTGCTCATTGTGCAATTGGCTCACGGTTGCGATCCCTTTGGGCCAGAGCCACTTGTAAGTGTTGTTTCATTGATGATCCACTCTTGACAGAGCTTGTCGACAATTGGTGGACGGGTCGGATGGAAACACAATCAATTACGTTGGCCCGTGTACCTCTGGCAGAGAGGAACAAGCTCAACCTGAAACCCTCTTCATTTGACTGCTTATCGCTACGTGGCCGACAGATTCCTCTGCGTGGAGCGTCGCCAACGCTGGAGTCCTCGAGAAGGCTCAGAGACAGGCAGCCTGGTTTTTGGGGGGTAGAGACATTGAGAAGCACGCAGGCGACTACTTGGAACTCTCTCTCGCTCGCTGGCCTTCCGCTGCTCCCTGGCGAGCAGCAGGAGCTCTTCACCGAGCCAATCATCTCATCAGCCACTCAATGCCAGACGTAAATGGCGGACCGACTTGCACGCTCTATTTTTCTACATGTGTTTCATATTCCGACGTTAAAAGTGGCCGTCCCTCTTAGGAAATCTCTCCCCCTCTGTGTTTGGATTCGCCTCTTCCTGCCACGAGCAATTTCAGTCACGACTCCCAGCAGTAACGTGGGACCTCACCCTGCCTGCTCTCCCCTTTCCTTGACTTCCAGCAGTCAGTCACGTCCCTGCAAGACACGTCTGCGTGCGTGCCGTGAAATTGGGACCCGAGTTGAAGTTAACTCTAAACACAAAGCCTTGTATTTAAATTCCACAGGGCCACTTGATACAAATACCCATTCGGGTTCTATTTCCAGAGTAGCTGTAGGTCACAGGTTGGCTCTGTGTATGATAAAGGTCATGGCGCTTCCATCCACGAAAGCATGATGTAAATTAACAGTCCAGTGTCTAATATTTGACTTGATTTATGATTTTTATAATGGTAAAAGCTTAATATACTGCCCATAAATACATGAATAAAAGTGTGTAATCGCAGTACAATAAAAGTTTTTTTTTTTTTTAGGTCATATTTCTAAGGAAGCCTGGTGTGGACAATCCAGCTGCCTGACAGTGCGTTTCATAATGAGGGTGAATGCTCGCGTCTTCAAATAAACCAACAAAGAAGAAGGTGGATGAGGTATCCAGGTTTGGGTGCGCAGGCCGCCGTAGTTCACCGGCAAGCTCAGGAGGGGGAGGGAGAGTGAAGGACGCTACAATCTAAAATCTAACTACTTGATGTCGCTGTTTCTTTTTCAAAATCTCCAAATATTACACACTTAACCTTAACCTTCACATACCAGGGTTTGCTTCCTTATATTTGACAATGGTGAATTCCGGAATTGCTCCTTTAACTACTATAAATGATTAATAGTTATAGTCCTGACCAAAATAATTCCCTCTGAGTTTAATCAGTGCAAAAACGAATGGAGTCACATAGTTGTGTGTAAATGTAGAACAAGCGGTGTTTTGTTCGGCTCTAAAAGCATTGGTCATAAAAATTGAGTTGTGCCTGTTAGCAGGGCAGTTAAGTGGCGGTTGCTCGGACTCTCGTGCACACTGGTCTGGTCTGAGTGAGGCATACATTATCTCCCCAGTCTAAATAAGTCAAGTCCTGGTCAACCTCTCTCTGTGAGATATCCAGTTCAGACCACACTGTGTGCCTCTGTGCTCCTCCACCACGGCCAGCCTCTCGCCTTCCTATCGGGGGACTATTCAGGGCCTCCTCACTTTCAGAGATAAGTGCTGTTTAAGAAGGAAAGGCTCTACCTCTGTTTTCTTTTCTTTTCTGTTCTTTTCTTTCCTTTTTTTGCCATCCAAAAACGTTCCTGCTCAGAAGTGGCCAGTTACTGTGTGCCTCAAGAGGCCGGAACTCCAACAGACAGATTTTTGCATCACAAAGTAAGTACAGATGAGCTGTTGGTTTTTATGCCTTGGTTTTATTGCCGAGTCATTCCAAAATATCCCAAACCTATTCAGAGTTAGTTCGCCACACACGTGCACACATACATACATATATATATATATATATATATATATATATATATATATATATATATATATATATATATATATATATATATAATTCAAATGACATCAGAAGTCGCAAATGTTTTAATCACTTGGATGACTATCTGAACTGCCAGTGAAAAAATGTCAAACAGGCCACAAACAGGAGGGAACTCTGAGGTCTCTTCCTGTTTCAAGCCACTTTTTCCATATCACTGCCATCAATTTGCCCACTTGATGAATATAATGGCTGTAAAGGCTGTCGTGTGGCCGGAGCCTCCTCTACATGTGAGAGGTCCCGAGAGAGACGCAGAGAGAATTGGATGAGAATTCAGTGTAACTTTGGTAGGACACGTTTCCATTCCATGTTATATTGGAAGAAAAAAATAAATCCACCAATCACAACCTAGCATGCATGTAAAAGCAACTGCAGCACTCATCCTTGTGTTTCTGTGTAAGGAATCCATTTTTAAATCCACTGGAACTGATGACTCCACTGACTGACTTGGCCACTGGCTTCATAGGGGAAAATCTGATATATCTATATATACCGATAGATACATTATTCAAATAAAAATACAAACGGCGTCGATTTCCTCTAGTGGAACTGACAAGAAAAATATTTTGTTACTGTTAGAAAACTGGTGAAGGCAGTTTGGCTGGCCTATGTCCTCTAAGCTCCCCCCAGAGTCGCTGCTGACAGACAAGAGCTGCTGTGGACGGAGTTTCTGTTGCGGCTCGGCGGGGAAACGCATATGGAAAAACTACTGTTGACATGGGGATAATAGCAAGACTGCTCAATCACACTTCCAGCTCCTCTAAGGTTTATGGAAATTGATTTTCCATGAAGACGAATGAAAGAAATGTTCGGGAATTCGTCACTTTCGTCACGCGGCGCTGATCAAAATGTGCCAGAATAAACTTTAGCAAGTGACCTTGCTTTGATTTAGTAGCATGAACGTCTAGTAGCAAGGCTAGACTGAATACTACTGTGTGATATTTGACTCTCCGACTCTTGTACCGCGTGTCTATAGGACGGAGAAAATGGTATAATTTCTTCGTGAAACGCACAGTGTGCAGAAGCTGCACTGGTTTCACACTCTGCCGGCATGTGCGGATGATCACGACCGCTCAGAATACCAGTTGAATTCACTTTGCACGCACTGACAATACGCCATTCTGTTTGCCACGCTGATCACATTGGGAACTTTGATTGCCTTAGCTGGGCCGCTTCAGTCTGTAAACAACGGAGCGAGTTAGCATCGTCTGCCCTGCTGAAAAACTACGTTGTTTATCAGTTTGTTGCAAGAAATGATAAACACGTACAAGATTTATTATTAATTATTGCACCGTGAATGCGCTGCTAAATTGACTGTGGTTCACGATATTCTCACAGTCATGCGGCTGCCTTTGTAGCCACCATGCACAGCCATCCATCAGCTATGCAATGACTATTTATTTCAGTGAGCATAGCATAGCATAGCATAGCATAGCATGCCATGAAACGTCTTTGCTGAATGTGGAAATAAAGCACTTTTAATCAAAGGCAGAGAGAACGCTAGGAAGCGTCAAAATTTAGTGGTTTTTCGCTTGTAAAAAACAAACAAAACAAAACTGTCACACTTTGTTAACATGAGAGGCATTTGTTGGAAGTTGCACAAGACTTCGGAGGCACCTGACCCCTGCAACTGGAACACAGAACTACTGTAACACTGAAATGTGACACTGCCAAAAAACCCTAAACTTTCACTGAAACGCATGTGCAGTGAGCTTCCACCACCACCACCTTCCCAACCATTAACACGCTGGCGGCTCAAAAACCTTGACCAAAATGCCCCGGACACTCTTATGTTTTTTGTTTTTTGTTTGTTTTTTTTTTTGGGGGGGTAAAAAAACAAATGTTGAAGAATTTTTCAGTCTCTGTGGCGTTGATCACCGCACCACAGAAATCTGCACCGTCAGACAGACAAGAGTCGCTTGGCTGCAATGGAATGTCCACTTTACGGGGCTCTGATGGTATCTTCCCAGCGTGTGGGCCTCGGTCACGGAGGCAGCTTACACAGGGGTAATTCCACCCCCCCCCTCCCCCAACCCCCCCATGACTGAGTTAAAACAACAAGAGTCCTCATCCCATAAAAAAAGCAGACACTTCCCTTCAAATATTTAGCCATTTGGAGGCTCAAAGACGGGGGACAATAAAGGCGAGAGGGGAAGGTCGGGCAGGCGGGGGATGAGCAGAGTCATTTGCATTTTATTGCAATGACTCGAGAGTGCGAGCGCGACCGGTCTGCTCTGAGGGAAAGCGCAGGTCAAGCATGGAGAGGAAAGCTTTCCGACGAAGGTAAAGCAAAGCTCTGCTGTCGACTTTTTTGTCTGAAGGCGCAGAAGCTCCGTTGACTCCTTGGTTCCAAGTTGGTCGCTCTGGTGGCAAGAAGAACGCAGCAGAAAACTCTTCCCGGCTCTCATTTCCCTCAAAATTCTTCCACTTCGGCCCGTTGTCTCTGCACTATGATTAACAAAGCATCTGCTGCAGGGGGTGGGACCGGCTGCGAGTCTGACAGGCCCGCTGTTAACATGTTTCCACGAGCCGACGACGGCCAAACGCCGCTGAATCCCGAATCAGTCGGCACGCTTTGCAAACAACCGCTGGCTTCTCTTCTTGTTGCCGTACACTTCAGCAAACTGTATACGTTTGTGCGGTATTTTCCTCGGCCAGGCGGCTGGAGGAGGCCGTGACAGTGTTTATACGGAACGCATACAGATCCCTTATGACCGTTATTGGCTGCGAGCAGACTTGAAGTCAATGGTTTGTGTGCTTTTTTTTTTTTTTTTTTTTTGCTATTGGACGCGTGTCTGGGAGTTTGCTTTGAACATTCATGCAAATGTTTCTTATCTCGCAGCCACCGCAAGCTCCTCAGAGACAACTCGCCCTGGGTTACACCTACACTCCAAACTTCAAAGGGGGGGAAAAGAAGAGAGCAAACACGTCACAGCACAAAGCCGACTAATTGAATTCAAAGTGTCATCCAGTCCAATTTCAGAGATAACGCTGAGCGATGGAAGCTCCTTCATAAATGTAGCGCGAGTACAATCGGATTTAGGCCGCTGATCTTCTGAAGTCGGCGGTTGAAACAGAAACGTGTAGAAAACAATCCCTTGACTTGTACCAACAGAATGTCCTGATCGCTATCAGCTGATTGGCTGATGAGATGGTTGGCTGATTGGTATCTTTATCGGCAAGCATTCCGTCCCTGGATGATTAACCGCAATTACAGGCAACTGCCGAGCTTCCGGCATCCGACAGGAAGTAGCGCGTTCGTACGAAGTGATTTGAATTGTCCTTCACGACTCTCCACAGAACCCGATTCACCAATCAGGACCATGGATCTAATTACTCCACTGTCTTTTCGAACCCGTGAACGGGTTTCATCTGTTCCTCGGCGTCTTCGAGGTGCCGCTGGTTGCCTTTAACAGCTTGATTACTACTTCACTTATGTCACAAAAATGTAACACCCTTTACACCTCCATTACCTCAGTGATGTTGGTATGTTCTTAAAAAAACAAACCCCAAGACCGTGAAAAAAATGGCTGGAAAAAGTGGTCATGAACTTTATGAATGAATTTTAAGGGGTGTCGCAGCAGCAGCAGCAGCAGCAGCAGCAGCAGCAGCAGCAGCAGCAGCAGCAGTCCCACATTTAAGAAGAAGGCTTTGGATTTCAGCGGGTGACGTTGTGCCCCAGCCTGTCTGTCCAGGCCTGACAGGCAGACAACCTCTCACTGCGGCTCGTAAAAACCTCTGCTTCACATCAAAGGAGATGGCGGCCAGTTTCAGGCAGAAAGAACTCCCCAAGCTGACAGTCAGTGTGGGAGCAACCTGACTGTGTGCACGCAGCATAACTCAGAAGAAGAACAAAAAAAAAAAAAAAGCTGTGGGGAAACAGCAAAAGTAGGGCTGGATTTTAAAAATGTGCGATGAATCCTCCGGTAGAGGTTACGTCACAGCGACTGCTGGCTGGAGAAACTCTCCTCAATGTTGAATCATCGTGCAAGGAGAGCTGGGACAATAGCCATGCTTCCAACTAAGTACGTTGCTAGCTGTTCTAAGTTGTTCTTCAGGAAGTGTTTAAAAGGCAAGTGAGCGTCACTACCATACCGTGACCCTACAGAGATTTAGTACAGAACTGCGCTGTAGAAACATTACAGCATTTAATTCCATAGGTCCTTCCATCAAGTGTTCATACTTGAATCTACGCGTTGTGCAACACTGTCAAACTATGCAGTGTTTGTAGAAGTGTCCAAGTGTATGTGTGATTTGTGCACAAGAATGTCCGAAGTGACCCACTGTGCCTTAACTGTTTTGATTGTCCTGCTTCTTTGGTTTTCCACACGCATGTAACAAAGAAAATGTTAAATATAAACTGAATTATATGCGTAAAGACATATTGAAGCCAATCAATACTAAAAATCAATTTCACAGGTCCTTAAAAACTAGCGTCATTCAGCTTCTATTGCCTAACACTTTGTTGCCACATGTGAATCTCATGGAGTCTCGCTTCCCTAAGCCCGTGTGTTATTTATATTCACAGGCGGTGAGAAAGAACAATTGCTTGCGGTGCGAGCTTCAGGGGCAGAAGCAGCAAACACTTGTTTGTTACTTGTTAAATGTGTTTAAGCCTCACCTGTTTACATTTCTCGCTATTAACTGCGTGCCGACAAAAGCCAAAAAATTACCCCGTGTCCTCCTTTTGCGCAAGAATCTCTCGCAACGTGGGACAGAGGCTGGGTTGTTTTCTTTTATAGCAGCATAAACCAACATGGCCTAAATACCCGTTTAACCATGAAAAGCAAGAAAGAGGTTTTGGCCCCAGCCAAGAGGTTTTCTCCCAACTTCCTATTGTTCTTTTCTTCCGCTGACTTCCTCTCGTCCTCTGCACCGTTTAGGATCTTTCAGTGTTTCGCAGTCGGTACAAACTGCCTCCCCTGCTGTCTGCCAGCTCCGGTGATTAGCACCACATGTTTTTATCATGCCTCTGCGGTTTTGTTGTGAATGCAACAAACATGAGGGCATCGATAGCTCAAATCTGCGCTGCAATCCAAAGACCTCGAAAGCTGGGGGGGCACTAGAAGGGTTTATGAAGCCGAGTATATTAAAAACTAATGGCCGCTGTAATAACTCATCAATGAGTGCACAGGTACTTAGATTAAAAAGCCAGGGAAACCACCGCAAGTCGAAAACGCACAGCGTTTGCCGGCGCACAACGGCGAATCCATCTCGTCCATCCTGTCTAAAACCCACACTGAGTCCTGTCCATGGGAATGTCTTGCGTCGCTCTAATTAGTCCCAGATCTGGAATTATAATTAGTCCCAGACCTGAGACAGAGCGGCGTACAACAGCGCGCTGTCTGATCGCCGCTCTCCCCGTGTTAACACATCACAAAGAGCGAGAGAGAGAGAGAGAGAACAGACTTTAAAAAGCTCTTTTTGTTTGCAGTCGACGGTCGCGGCCGAACATGAGACTGCCGTCACAGATGCCTGCCATCCCCCCCAAAAGCCGCAGTTCATATTCCTGCTCCATGACCAACCGCTTGAATCGCCGAATCCGTTGTTATGAGGCTCTCTTCCCTCGCGAGAAACACTGGAGACTGGGGAACAGCTGCCCTTGTCTTTGAAACCCTCCGAAACTTCCTGAGCCATGTCATCAGCTTTACTGAATGCGTCTTTGATCATCCTCTGGATGGAAGATCCAAACAGGATTCATAGTCTTCAGCAGGAAACGCAAGTCATGTCACAAACGACAGAATTTGCATTTGGGTTGGTAAGCAGTCCAGCGCCAAAGCTCATTTGCTTACAGGAGCATAAAATAGTGCTAACAATGGCCAGCAAGGCATTGCTCAAATGAGGTAGACCGTCTTCAACCTAGTTTGAGGAGTCTGCTCTGAGGTTGCATTCCACGTGTGCAGATGTGGCCTAGCGTGCATAATGGACGTAGGAATGCCTGCATAGGTCGATAGGTACATTTCCAAAAACGGTTCGTAATTTGGTCGGACAGGAGGCGTTCAATGATCTAGAGTATAACAGTACTCCAAGAGCGCAACCTCCATGGATTGACTCCGGCTCGCCGGGGCTGTTATCAATTATTGGCACCAAAAACCACCAGTGCCACGTCGGATCCTTCCAGGAGTTGCGCGGCGTTGGTTTTCACCTCAGTGAAATTGTGTAGCTAGGCTGTGTTAACCTTGGTGTTTGAATGGGCAACAACAAAATTATTGCCTGCATTTACCAGTATTCTACCTTGCCATCATGACCAAAGAAAAGAAATCCAAAGATGGACAAAAGCATAACTGACCACACCAGTAACAGTACAGTACTCGTACGTAAGGGTACACATGAAGCACCGGTCTTCCTCCCGGGTTAGCTGCCGACTTCTCGCGCATTCAAATAAACCACCAAGAAGAAGGTGGACGAGGTATTCAGGTTTCAGTGCGCAGGCCACTGTAGTTCACTGGCAAGCTCGCAAGAGGGAGGGTACGGAGTCCTTTAGAGGAAATAAATGAAAGAGCGCAGCCATCTAACCACTTGGTGACGCCGTTTCTTCTTCAAAATCTCCAAATATTACACAATTAACCTTCAAGTTGACGCTGACACACACAAAAGGCTGTTACAGCTCGCCCACCCAATCCCTTCCTCAACTTGGCTTGAACATACGCCCGTGGCAATCGTCCCCTACAAGACGAATCAAGCAAATCAGTGCAAACTGGATGGGCTAGCGGACGGCCTCTGAAAATATTCCATCAGCCCGCAGCGATATTTTGCTGGTCCGACTGAATGTCGTGTGTGAGTAACCAGCGGCCTTCCTGAAGAGTTTCACACTCCTGTCAGTGCTTGTCACCAGCCAGCCATTAGCCACGGTCGAGAACAAAGCCACCACTGTGGTAGTTCGGACAAACAGGAATTAGCACTGATGGAATGATGAGGCCACAGAAAGGTGGAATTAAATGGTGTCACAGGTGGGATTTAGGGGGAAAAACAAACACATACTGTAATGAGTCAAGGCATAATCTGGGGTATTATCTCGGATAGAGGGATGTGTGAGCGCTCAGATATATACACATTAAGATTGAAACAACCAAAGTTGAACAATTTTCTTGTCCACCTCGGGCCCCGGTTTCCATAATTATCGCCATATCTACAAGCTAAAAATATATCTACAAACATAGAAAATCCCAGGCCGCGCGGTAATTTGTGTAATTTCCCGGCATGTTCTGGAGGGGCTGAACCAAAATTAACCTCTGTTGTTTGGTTCTCTCACAACTGCACTTCCTGGACCTCTCTTAATGTGTCAGTGTTGCCTTTGGCCATGGTTCTAACACGGTGCATTATCTTTCATCAAAGCACCAAAACGCCCATCTCTCTCATGTTGTTTTCACCATAGACGGAGCTCTTCCCACGCAGGGATCGAACCTTCTGGGTGGGCTAATCACCGGAGTGTTGGGCGTGGAGTCACATCTTGAACTTTTCCGGTAGCTTGGGTATAAAAAAACAACTTTCAAATGCCCTGAAGCTGCCGCCTTTGCGATCCACGAGGCCACTGACGCTGCTTCCTGTCACTGTTTGAATATTGTATTGTAGAGGACGTTTTCCGATGATGTTTCTGACCATTTTCACCAGCAGTTATTGACAGTGGCTAAGCATTTTACAGTGCAGTGGCTCGACCACTGTGCGAGAGATGTGTGGTCTTCCATTTAAAAGAAGATTGCACGGTAAGATGCAAAAAAAAGGCCGTCCTCTTTGTTTCTTTCTTTCACTGCACTTTTTCTTTTTTTTTTTGCTTTTGTGCAATTTCTCAGAACAACAAGTAGACAATGACAGGCTGAAAGCGAACCAAAATGACGATTAGAGAACAAGGAAGCAAGACAGTACCCAAGGGTCACAGCACAGAGAACACGGAAGGCTACAAAAGCACGACGTTTGAGGCGTTTGAACTCGATTCAACATTTGGTGATAGAAACTCGCAGACGAAAACCGAAATGATCCGCTTCGCTCTGCTTTTAATGTCCCCGGCAACACAGGGCTGTTTTTGATCTAAATTTATGCTTTCTTTGGTTGGGACGTTTTTATTAGATTTATGGTAAATGCTTGGAGAGGACATGAAAAGAAAAGAAGAGGGGGTCCGGGGGCGTGGGGGGGGCAATCTGCTCGCTGTTACTGGAGATCCACAAGCCATTTCTCTGCTTTCACTTCATTGTTTGAAGCTCAACCTATCACGACACATAAACGCTCTCGCTCTCCGGCAGCCACTATCTACAACCGGGGGACGAGTTTGCTTACATTAAGGACAAACTAATTTATGGTTAAGTGCTCTAAAAAGGGATGCGATGGCTTTGGGGTCTTCACCTTCACATGCAGGCAAATACACTGGGATGGGAAACAGGTCGGCCGGCGACCTCCTTCGACCTCGCCTTCATTTCAGTCGTGTTTTTATCTGAGAGTTCCTTGCCGTGTCAATAAAGTTGTTTTTTTTCCCATGGTTGCTGAAAGGAATTCACGTTCTGTACTTCGGTAAAAGTATGGATACTTGGGTAACTTGGGTAAAAGTAAAAGCACTGATTCAACTTCAATACTCATGAGAGAGTAAGAAAGTGCAGGTTCTAAAATGTACTTCACTAAAAAGTAAAAATTATTATTTTTGCTGGTAATTTTGCAAAAATGAAAACAGCCTTGGCTTTGAGGTACTAAAACAATCTGCCTCTTAAATGCCATCCAATTTCATATTGAACCAGCATAGTTCAAATAACTCCACTGGGCAAGAAGTGCGACTGTCAGCTGAATGAGAGGCCAGCGCTTTGGGGTACCGTGAAGGCCCGTGACTACCACAATAAACAGTAAGTGAATTACTTTGAACAGAAATTGAACATAACAAGCAGGTTTTTCCAAATATAAGAAGTTGAAGGTGCAGATATTCGTGAAAAATATGTATGGAGTAAAAGTAGAGTAGAGGAACCTGAAAAGTCTACTCAAGCACAGAGACATTTCTACTCTGGTCAGCATCTGGCGTTCCAGCTCCTTCTACTGGGTGCCCCCTTTGTTTGGTCCCTTCTTATCTCCAGCGGGTGTTTTGTTAACCGGTTGGCCACAGAGTTGATATGATGGAGCTCCTCCAACTGCAAAGACTCCTCCCACAGCCAAAGGAAAAAAAAAAAAAAAAAAATGCCCCTCTGGCCCCATTTCCAGCGACGGCAGCCTCTGCTGCCTCTCTCACCCCGGGGTGGTGAGTCACGTCACACACAGTACTCATTACCCACCCAGCCACTTCCACCTCCTTCACAGCTGTTTCTGCTTCTTCCGAGTGGGGTGTCGTCCCACACGTGTGCGCACACTCGTGCATCTTGCACTTTACATCTTGCCATTCTGCATTTGGCTGTTTTACCACCGGCATTGTCCCTTTTTTTCTAATCCCAAATCCTCATCTTAATCATTCTTTTACTTCCTTATTTCAGTTTTTCTTTTATTCTCTATGAATTGATTATTGATGACTGATTTTTTTGAATTTTCTTCGGGATAAATAAAGTATCAATGTCTCTTTCTAAACTCAATTTGCTCACAACGGCCGTCACTAAGTGGACTCCTTGGCCACCTTCTTTTTTTTTACTTTGGCAAATGGCTAACGTCACGCGGCCACGCCCACTCCACTTCACTCCACTTCACTTTTCAGCAGCCTTTTGTGAAACATTTTCCTCCACCAGTCGGGAGCGACTCGACCTGCGCCACATGAAACAGGCGCCAAACGACCGGAGTTCTGGATGTTATTTCCAGCCGCGCTGCCTGCTGACGTATCCCGATCGATGTCGTGCTGCGTTCAAGTGCGGGACGGACGTCTTCATGATGTTGTACTGGAAAGCGCGTGTGGTTGTGTTTGACGGCATCGCCCTGGTGTGTAAATTCCCACCAATTAATTCAAAAGACGGAGGCAATGACATGAAAAACGTACAAGATCTCATCCGCCTCTTTCAGGAGAAGGTTTTCACGTTTTCCAGGAGGCCAATCCCATTGAGGAATGATAGATAGATAGATAGATAGATAGATAGATAGATAGATAGATAGATAGATAGATAGATCTCGAGGAGAAATTCAATTTTCTAGGAGCTTGACGAGGGATCTAGTGTAATAAAATAAAAAGGCATGCAAAGAGCTAAACTATAGTGGTGCAGAGAGATGAAGGTAGAAAATAGAGATAAGAGATTAAGAAAGATAAAAAAAGAGATAAGCAAGAGAAAAGAAGGGGGAGAAAAGAAAAGAAAGAAAATGAGATATTTGCGTTTCTCGCAGCCTGACGAGAGAACCAGCGCTAAAAATGGAAAAATTCACAACCCAAATCTAGCTGGTGTAAAACTGAAGATTACATGGAGTAAAAAACACCCCATTCCAGGGGTGTGTGTGTGTGTGTGTGTGTGTGTGTGTGTGCAGGCCTCTCCAGCTCCATGTGGAAACACTCATTTCAACATGTGGCCGTGTCAAAAGGCAAAGACGCCGCTTAATGAGGTCCAGGGGGCGACGGGACGCAGCGCGATGTGACGTCACATCGGATTCGCGCCGTTCAAACTGTGCAAAGTCAAATCTGGCGGCTTTGACCGAGAGAGAGAGAGAGAGAGAGAGAGAGAGAGAGAGAGAGAGAGAGAGAGAGAGAGAGTCAAACCACTGTTCGGACAACAGCTCCCCGAGACCCTTCTTTTAAATAAGAAGGGTGGATTTTCAAAGACCCCCTCCACTTCAACCCCCTCCCCACCTCAGCTCCTCCCCCACCCCCCCACCTCCACCTCCGACTTTCCACTTCATACCAAATGGCCCCCAGAAAGAAGTGCTGCTTGGGAGCTGAAAACAGGAAAAGCTCAGGTCCCCCCGCAGTGAGGGAGAGTCAATGAATAAAGCATGACTGACAAAAGACGGGGGGGGGGGTGGGTAGGAGGAGGAGGGGGCACACACACCTCCAGCTACGCATCCAATTAACATGACAACAACTCACACAACAGTGGGTCTTTTTTTGGAGTCTGAAACCACAGGCACCTCCACCTTCTTCTCTACCTCCTCCTCCTTCTCCACCTCCACCACCACCTTCTTTTCCTCCTCCTTCTCCTCTACCTCTTCTTCATCCCCCTCCACATTCTTCTGCTCCTCTTCCTCCTCCTTCCCATCATCCACCTCATCCTCTTCATCCCCCTCTCCCACCTCCACCACCTCCTCCTCCACCTTCCAGGTCAGGAGGGGGGGGGGCACAAGTCAAAAAAAGCCTCTGGGGTTGACCTCCTCCTCCTCCTCCTCCTCCTCCTCCTCCACATTAAGGTGAAACCGACGCAAATAACAGACCGTCCATTGTCTCCAGAGACTCGGCCATTTATTTGCTTGAGATGCGCAACAAACACAACCCCCCCACACACACAAACACACACACACACACCTCCATCCAACCCCCCCACCACCATAAAAAAGTAGCAGCTTTGTTCCTCCTCAGGTGGAGACAGAACAAAAGAGCAGCCCCCCACCCCAAAAAACTTTTCAAAACTCCACAGCAACAGTGTGTGTGTGTGTGTGTGTGTGTGTGTGTGTGTGTGTGGTGGTGGGGTTCATCAGCTGCGGCGGAGGGCGAAGATAACACATTTCAGAGGAAAACATGCAGCAACTTGATCTCCGTGTGTGTGTGTGTGTGTGTGTGTGTGTGTGTGTGTGTGTGTGTGTGTGTGTGTGTGTGTGTGTGTTAGAGAGGTTCTTACCGTCACATCTCCTCAGGTTCGGCAGCAGCAGCAGCAGCAGCAGCGGAAGCATCCCGAGCAGGCGGTTCATCCGGGCCATAGTGGCGGTTCTCTCCTCGCTGCCTCCCCGGGAACAAGGCGTCAAGAAGCGGACAGCAACCGGCGAGCGGGTCGCTTCATCCGGTGTAGTCCTCCTGTCCTCCCCGCTCCTCTCCTCCCTGTCCTCCCGGGTCTTGTCCTCTGTTCTCCTCTCTTCTCCTCTCCTCTCCTCCTGCCGGGTCTTGTCCCGTCCTCAGGAATGGGACTTGTTACTGAAGGCTGGAGCAGCAGCAGGAGTCACGGCATGAAGGTGCGGGCCAGATGCGGGTACGGAGTGAAAATAAAAAAAAAAAAAAAAAGAACGACAACAACGAAAGAAAAGCGAGTTCATTCAGACCGCAGCGTGTTCTTTTTCGTCCCCGGTGCTGGTGCTGGTGCTGGTGCTGGTGCTGGTGCTGCTGGAGCCGAAGCGGCCGCGCGACTCCCGCTGGAAAAAGTTGAGTTGTGGAAAAGCTGGAGGCGCTGAAGAAGAGGCGCGGTTTCTTGGTAGGGGTTTTCGCAGAGGGCTCCCTCTGGTGGCGGAGACGTGTGGTTGCAACCAAAGAGCCGGCTAAGGAAAAACACCACCAGCCCTGCTGACCCCCCCCGCCCTCTGTCAAATTGTAGAACCCATTGTGGCCCCACCAATCAAAACGTTTGCTCAGACTTGCTGTACTGTAGATTTTTTTTCTTTTCAGTATCTTTACTCTATTTATTTTTGACAACGAAACTTATACATTTGTGCACAAATATCGTTACTTTCTACTCATTTCTACATAATAAATACTCTACACTACACTACACTTCAACCAAATGGAGCCTGGACCAACCAAACTAAAAAAAGATTTACACACCGACAAAAAAACAACAACAACACACTCAGTCAAATGTCATGATGTGCACAATACATTTTTTAATCACATGTGCATTTATTAAAAGCGGCTGGAAATGCATATTGACGTCTTACAAAAGACAAGTAACATTGAGTGCAAAACAGCCAAAGACCCCCCCCCCACACACACACACACACATCCCCACCCCCACCTGCCAACATCGACACACTGTCTGGAGTAAAAGAAAAAAAAAAAGAAAATAAATACAACCGCTGCTGCGTTAAAGAATTGATCCCATCGCTGGTGTGCAACTCATGTGACAAATATCAAATAGAACCAGATAAAGTCAGTAAAGAAAATAAGTGATGTTGTCACTGCAGTGGCTCTTCCTTGGTGTGGGGGGTTAATATCATTTACACATCAGTGGCAGCGGCTGAAGGCACACACAAGTCAATATTCAACTTATGACATTGGTAAAAAAAAAAAAAAAAAAAAAAAGAAAATGCAAAAACTGTGGTGACAAAAATGGTACAAAAAAGTTATCAGAGTTAAAATTATTATCAAACACAATCAGTTGTAGACACTTGGTGCTGGTCATCTGAGGGAGTAGGAGGAGGAGGAGGAGGAGAGGGAAGAGGAGGAGGAAGAGGAGAAGGAGTGGAAAGGAAGGAGTGGCCCAGCCGCCCGATGGAGCTCCAGTGTCTGACTGCTCACCCTCCCTCTTACTCTCCAGTGTCTTCTCTCTCTCTCTCTCTCTCTAGTGTGTCACTCGGCCAACCACCCCACTTTCAGTCTAGGATGGCGAGGGCAGCGTCTCTGATGCAGCTGACGGCCTTCAGGATGTCGTCCTCCGAGTGCTGCACCGTCACCACCACTCGGATACTGAAACACAACAACACACAGCAGGGCCACGCAGGGCGTTTCAGCTTCAAACAATACTGAAACATCCATATTGAACTTTCTAAAGATAAAGATAATGATCAAGACAGCCAACTGAAGCACATGTTAGAGCGCCACCTGCTGGCGTGTCCTACCTGGGCGGCGGGAGGAAACGCTCCTCTTTCTCGAGGTAGCGAGCGATGGTCAAAGCGACGTGTTGCTCCAGACACTGCAGGAGAAAGCATGAAAACGAAGAGAGATCATTTGGAGAGCAAGCGTTTCAGATCAGGTATGGGCAAACTATGGTCCGGGGGCCATACCCGGCCCGTTAGGGTTAGATAGGAAAAATACAGAAGAAGAAAGAAATCAAACTTGGTAAAACAAGTGTAGTTTAGAGTGTAGTTTCCAAGTTTGGGATCGAGTCATCTATCAAAACTGAACGACATAGGCGCCCTCTTGTGGCCGTCTACGTTCAATCCTTCTTTAAAAAAAAAAAATCATCTCGTCATCTTGTGCAGGTTTGAGTCAAAACAACCTCATTGCATTCCAACGCAAGTAAATATTTACTATTAAATTGCTTTGTGTTGATTTCACACAGTGTCTCCTCTTTAATTAATTTCATCTCATTTTTAACGTCGAGGAGTTGAAACCCTGCAGCATGGAGAGCAGCTGACACCAACACAAGACTCACGTGATCGACGATGCTCCGCAGGAGCTGCATGTCCGAGTCTCTGGAGCCTGAACTTCTCTCCAGCTGTAGGTGAAGAGCCGGGGCCAGCGGTTCTCCGACTAACTTCAAACCCTTAATTCTGTCAGAGAGACACGATCAGAATAATAATATTACAATCACGATAATAATGAGGAAAAAGGAGAGAAAGGCCACTAAAACATGCTGCGTTTATTCATCTGGCAATTTGAATGTGGGTTGCATGTGTTGGCAGGTGAGACGAACGATGACATCATATGCACCTACCCTTGTAAAGCATTGTAAACCTTACGACACTTTTCCCTCAGCACGGTGAAAATATCTGCAAAGGGCCACAAAAAAGTAGATGATTGACTGAAGCGATACGACTCACTTCCTGTTGCCGCTCCAGTTTCAGGCGTCTTTCGATTGACATGAGATTGACGCGGTGTGGATACCTGGATCCTCCTCCATGATGTTGAGGGCCTCGATGGCAGCAGCAGCCAGCATGGGGGGCAGAGAGGCTGAGAAGCAGTAGCCCTGGCCGGACAAGCGCTGGAAACAAAAACCCCCAGAGGGATTTAATTTAGCTCCCTCGCTACATTCTGGTTTTTTTAAAAAAAATTTTTTTAAGAAAGGTTCATTTTTCAGGGACAAAAAGTACCTGGTGGTCGATGACGAAGGAGCGTCCGCAGCAGAAGCCTCCGATCGAGGCCACGGCGTTCTCCATGTTGGCGCTGATGAGGTCAATGTCATTGATCAATCTGCAGCACATTGACTGCTCCAAAGTAGTAAAGATCAGGAAGACACAGGTGTGTGTGTGTGTGTGTGTGTGTGTGGGGAACGGCCCGGATGAAAAGCAGAACTGCATACGGGACTCGGCTGCAGTGAACGCAGCACGCACTCACTCACATTGACACCAAAGTGCTCGGTCACGCCCCTGCCGTGTTCCCCCAGCACGCCGAAGGACATGCTCTCCTCCAGGAAGATGCGAACTTTGTACTTGTACTTCAGCTTAACCTTAAAAAGCAACAAGAACGGAGACAATTATTAATAACTGATTGAATTATTGTAATATTCCAATCGAGTCCACTGCATAGGCAGTTAGCCGAGCTAAATAAAGACCTCTAATGGAAGGCAATTGGCTGCTTCAGGTCCATTAGTTCCGTATTTACCAGTTCAGGAAGAGGGCAGATGTCTGCGGTGTTGATGTAAAGACCCTCGGCCACGATGAACTTTCTCGTCACTCGCGCTTTACGGGGATTCTGCCAGAGGAACAAAAAAAAAAAAAAAGGATTTTTGGCAAAAGGAAAAAAAAACCCACAAACGAGCAGCTACTGTTCCAAACTCCAAGTCTGCACCTTCTGGTCCTCCAGCTCCTGCTCTTTGAGGAGCCTCTCCAGATCCTCCATGTCATTGTGCTTGAAGTACTTGATGAAGCTGCGAGAGGCCTGAAGACCCTTCTGGATGGAGAAGCAGGCTGCCTCGTCACTGCGGGTGAAGGCCCACAACACAGTTTTGTTAAGACTCGCTAAGACCCGAAGAGCCTCAGCTTCTAGCCGGCGAGGCCTTCACACAGCAACACAGTGACGACGGTTCCGTTCACAGCTTCATCGAGCTACGCTCAGAATTCGGTTTTCCTCGTAATCGTTTTCTCTCCAATATTTGAAAATAATTATTGAAAGAAAATCTGATTCTATAATTTATTTATTTGCATTTTTCCTGTTCTTCTCTGCAGTTTTCTGCAGCGCCCCCTAGGGGCCCCCTCCACCGCGCTAGACGGTACTCACACAAAGACGATGTCCCCCCTCTTGGAGTAGGCAGGGATGGCACTCGCCACGGTTGCAAAGCCGTACGAGTAGATGATGGCTTCTTCGGTGTTCATGAACTTGGACAGTCGGCCCTCCAGCTCCAGGTGAACATCTGCAGGGGTGAGACAGGAGAGAGTGAGTCGCCTCAATAGTCACGCCATCCTTTAATAAAGGTGCAATAAAACGTACTTATACGTCAGCGTAACGTGGATCACTGTAAATAATCCAACGGTTCATAACATTTGGATTATTAATATCCCGTTTTTCCTTCTTAATCTCTAAATATTTTGTTTTAATTTTTTTTTAATATATCTATATTTATAATTTTTCTTCCTCTTTGCACTGCTTTTTGTTGCCGTAATTTAAAAAAAAAAAAAAAAAAAAAAATCAGAATTTTTTGTAAATGTCAATTTAAAGTCACAGACATACACATACACACATGCACATTCCTCACTCACCAAAGGTTCCATAAAAGCCTCTGGGGCCGCAGGTTCCCACGCCGTACTTCTTCAGCGACGACAGAGCTTTTTGCTGCAATGATGGGAGAAAGCGAGCAGAATTATTCAAAGTTTCAATCGTTCGCCTTGCTTGCATGCCAATATATTCGCTTTGCCGTTTTTTTCCAAAAATTCAACCCCCCACCTTGATCCTCTCGTTGTCAAGGAGCCCCAGGAAGTTGAACGAAGCAAAGTTGACGCACTCTTGGCCGTTCAGTGTGATTTTGTGGCTGGGAGGGCTGCGGTGGAGAAAATTTACAGTTTGGTTTTTTTTTTTTTTTTGGGGGGGGTGAAAAATTCACCAGGCCATTCAGAGCCTAAGAAAATCAAATGTGAGATTTCTATTAAAAAGCTTTGCATGATTAAATTCCCCCCCGTAGGAGAGGCAGAGGAGGCGCGTGGGGTTTGTTACCCTGTGACAACATCGTATTTGAGTGACGGATGATCTTTGGAAACAGGGGGAACCAGCGGCTCGGGCTGCCACTCCTCAATCAGATCCTCTTTCTCCTGCAAAACACAATCGTATGACAGTCAAGACACACACACAAAAAGAGTTTTGTAGCAGACATTTGTCCTTAATCTCTGAACTTGACAAACAAAATCAAATCAAACAGTTTGTCAAGGCGAAGAATTGAAGTTTTTGTTGATTTATTATTCCACTGGCCAGTAAACGAATGACTGCTGACGCCTCTCTTGCCCTGGTCAAAAACCAGAACCCTGGCTGGCCCGGGCTTGGTAGACCCATATATGTAGATCACCTATACGATACCTTAAAAACAGAAGAATTATTCACATGTACTCAAATAATGCTGAATATTATGATCAAACTAAGATACAATAATCCTAAATAATTCATAAATATTACAAAAACGACAAATAGCTCCAACAAGTTTGATCCCTTTGCTCAATTCACCTTCTCGGTCAGTTTGGACGTCTCGTGAAGTTTGTAGGTCTTTGAGAACAGAAGCCTGATGATCCACAGGATGAGGATGCCCTCCAGAATCAGGTGATAAGCTGGAGCCTGTGGACACGGACACCATGTTCATTCACTTCATGGATGCAACAATAGCAGTCACAGCACGGTGGTACGCCAGCAATATGGAGCAACACATTCTCTGTTTAAAAGCAGCACACATTTGGAATCTCTCTCTCTCTCTCTCTCTCTCTCTCTCTCTCTCTCTCTCTCTCTCTCTCTCTCTCTCTCTCTCTCTCTCTCTCTCTCTCTCTCTCTCTCTCTCTCTCTCTCTCTCTCTCTCTCTCTCTCTCTCTCTCTCTCTCTCTCTCTCTCTCCCACCCAGTGTATCTATTAACTAACCAAGTTCACACTGCGCATAACTGACTTCACAATAACTCATTCTTACTGTGCCAAAGGGGGGTGAAACAGTCAACACCTGCTATACGAGTCGCGGCGAGGGACAAACATATGCATTCTGGGGGAAGAAGCCAACTTCCTTGTTTTCTGGGCCTGGACACGGAACACCGCGACTTCCGCGACCAGGCTACCGGGGCTAAGGTGGGAGAGAAGCCCACCTAGGAGCGCGAGACACGCCAATCACTTCCGGATTTGAAAAGTTTGCTGTTAGCTTCTCTGGGTTTCATTATTTCATAAAACAGCGGGTGTTTGGTAGACGGAGGAAGAGGTGGAGGAGGCGGAGGAGACCTTCGTTATGCGCCCAAAACTTCTCTCCGCCGGGACATTGTAGAAGAATAGAGAAGAGTCTCCTTACCTCGTAAAACGCCTGGACCATCTCCACCAACACCCACTGCTGCCCCGACGCCATGTTTATTTTGTTTCCTCCCTTTTCGGCTGGAGGGAGGACTGACGGACTGACTCCGGTCATGTGTTTGTAGTTGACAGTTGTAGTGCAGTCGAGCCGCTACTTCTTCTTCTTTCTCGGCCGATTCGCTGCTGGTGGCGCATATTTTATAACTTGTACGCGCACTACCGCCCCCTTCCGAGCTGGGAGTGATTTGCGGAAAATCAGTGCTGAAATAGAATTGAGTTTTTGTTTTGTTTTTTAACGGGGGAAATAATTTATTTTCCTAATAAACAGCTATCGACCATTAACTTATTGGTGTTTTGTGCAAGTCAAAGGAAGAATTAAGAATGTTGATGAGGATTTCATGAAAAAAAATATCTAAAAATGGTACGGAAGCGCATTGCTGCCACACTACAAAAAACAGGGCTCAGTTTCACGCTATAACGTGAAATCTTCGCGTCTGTAAGGCACATTTTTGCATGCGCAAGTAATAAATATGCCAGCAGGCTAATAATTATATTACAAGAGTCACCTTCTTGACTTGAAGTTTTGCTAACTAGCTAAACAAATTGTTTAAGTTGTTGTATTTACAGGGAAATCATAACTAGATATGGAACTCCACACGCTTGTTGTCAATGACAACCCATTTTTTTGTGTGTGTGTGCGAAGACCACCATAGTTCATTGACAAGCTGGGATGAATTAGGGCTGCAATACACAGTCCGACCACTAGATGGCACAGTGCAGCACACTGGATCTATTGTAACCTGTCTTTACTGTTTATGTACTGTACTGTGCATGTATTATATCCTCTGTATATACACTATGTACTCTATGTATATCTGCAGATGACCAAAAATAACAATATGTTTTCAATTAAGGTAAAATATCTCAGCAAAAATGATCAATGAAGTTTAGTCCCAAAGTAAGGACTGACTTTCAGAAACATATGCATCAGTTTTGCGCTCAGATACACTCAAAAGTATAATTTTCTCTCTAATTGGAAATAATAATGATAATTTGTGCTCAATAATTAACAGGATAATAACAGAATGATATCAGTATCTCTGTTGTGTACTTTGAGATGCCTTTGGGTGTGATTTTTACTTTTCAAATAAAAATTGATTGAACCGATCAAACATGCCACATGATAGCAAAAGCCATTAATGTGCACCCACAGTCCCCAATAAGTAAAAAAAAAAAAAAATAAAACGCAATATAGAAGAGAAAGCATCCACAGAACATCATGCAATCAGGAGGACAACAAACCCAGACGGTGGATAAAGCAATACAAAATGTAACAGTGTTCAAGTGGTCGCACTTTTTGGTTTGATTGGAGCCACTTCACCCCCTAGACTTCCAACAACAGACCAGTATGTGGGCCATTCCCTTATTGTGGAGGGAAGCCTGTTCCAAATTAAGGCCAAATATCAATAATCAATCAATAATTGCTATTCATGGATAACAACAAATGAGATTGTTTTTTTTTCTCTCTCTCTCTCTCTTTTGCACGTGCTCCTCAATGAAGGCGACGGAGCGTAAAGGTTTACCCCCACAACGCCACCATTGGTTTAGAAGGCGATGACGTCACCGAAGCAGCCTCGGACAGTGTTTGTGCGGAGATGCTTCAGTCAGTGTGTTGATGAGACTCTGGCTGCTGCTGCTTCTGCTGCTGCTGCTGCTGCTGCTGCTCGGGACTTTCTCATCCGCACAGCTCGGAGGCTTCAGGAGGAGGAAGCTGCAGTTTCTGTCTCTCTCTCCCGCTGCTAACTCTTGGGACTTTGTTTTTATGACCTTGATGAAAAGGCTGAATTACAGACCCATGCGCACGACCTCTTATAAGTGAGGTAAGTTCAACTTTCCTCTCTTTGGGTGATGCTTGAAAGCGGGTTTGTTTGGACTTTGACTGTGACTACGGGAGTTGTTCTTGTCGTTGCTGTAGTTGAATATGTGAAAGTTTGCAGTGAGCTTTGGTTCTGGCACCACGCGTTCCAGACGCGAACCCGAATGTCCGAGACATAATCACAGCTGTCTCTACTCTAGTTATCCGCCAACGCTGCGTCTGGGACGTTAGAACGCAGACTGCGGGGGTTGTTGCCACTAGGGGGCGCTCTAGTGGTCCGTACCACTGGGCAGTTTGGTCCTGAAGTTACGGACCACCAGCTTTTCTGTCCCCTCGGTGTTTCTTCACCGTCTTCCCAGGCCTTCAAACAAACAAACAAACAAACAAACAAACAGAATAGAATTGAAAGGGAACAGGGATGATACACTGTGCCAACAAAACAGAACAGGTGCACTTGCAGGAGGAAATGGGAACAGAAATAAGTACAGAGTTATCAGTGAAACAAAGGTGACGTTGCTCATTTCCTTCCATCTCTGCTGGCTTGTTTTTCAACATCTGGACCAAGTTTGTGCATAAGAAAGCAGAACATCTCTAATCTCTAATATTACCCCCCCCCCAGTCTTGGGCGTCTGTGTCTGCTGTCTGTGGCTGTGCCACCTGTCGACGGCGGGAACACGCAACCGTACAGGAGTGCATTGAGGTTGTGAACTCACCAGGCACAACAACAACGAGTCAGGGCTGTGACAGTCTGCTGACACACTGTGTGTGTCGAAGCAGCCTCACGGTGGTAGACCTTTACTGTCCTTACTGACAATAAAGTATTATCGTATCATGTCGTTACATCATATTGTTTATTGTATCATACAGTTGTATGGTATTGTATCGTGTCGTCATATCGTATCGTTGTATCGTATCGTTGTGTCGTGTCATTCGTCCCTCATATCATTATCGCGTCGTCGCCAAACAGAAGCGCAAACAACAGACAGCAGTTGGACGCGAACCAGCACCAGGTAGCCGGAAATGTGCGCTAAATTGCCTTTTGCTTGTAAAGTGCTCATGTTGCATTGTGTCCCCACAGCGACAAAAGTCAGTTGGCTCAGGTGGTGCGGCTGACATGGTTGCCGCCAGTCAGACAGTGGAGAATGTTGATACTGTAGCAGAGTTTCCCAGTTCCCATGTGTACGACGAGGCAACCTGAGACTGGAATCATGTGAGCTGGTTTTTGTGTGTGAGGGAGGGGAGAGGGGAGCTTTGATCTTTTGCTTTTCCTTTTTTTTTTTTTTGAATGATCAGTGCAGAATCTCGTCGCCGCCACCACCAAAGTTTCATTTCTTTGTCACGGTTGCCGAATATTATGGGTTAGCCCAATCGGGATTGTGATTTATGGCTTGGTGAATATAAAAGTCAAACGATTGATTGATTGTGCGACGGAGACTTTTTATTGGTCGAGGCACAAGCGATGTGCCAAGACGATGCAGTCGCCGCCGGCTAAGTGTTATTCTGGGATGTCTGAATAAGAGGGTGGCGTTGTGCTGCCTCGTCCACGGTTGATTGGCTGATTGGGCTCGGTTTGGTTTTGTGAGAAAGTGTATGTGTGTATGTGGTTGAACTTTGGTTTTTGGTTGACGTATAGAAATTTATACATATACATAAATACATATGTAGTATTTTTTGCAGGACTTGAGGCAACAACTCTGCAGCCTATATTCTAAAAAAAAGAGCAAATCCAGGGGGAAAAAAAAAAATATCTAAATTGTTTAATTCAATCTAATACAATTGTGAAGTGGTCTAATTGAAATATCCTTGAGAATGGAAGAGGTTTTTTGATCAAATGAGTTTCTGTCCCTTTTATTCACTGAAACAAACACATGGTGGAATCTCCGCAGTGAAAGAGCGAGAGGGAAAGTTTGCTCACGCTGCAGGGGACGCACAGCTGACCACTGAAACAGAGTGGCCAGCAGAAACAGAAACAACAACAACAACACACACACACACACACACACTCACACACAGGCTCCCACGTTGTGTTTTTTCCCATGGCGCGCGGCCTGCTCAGGAAGCTTTATTCCAGAACGTGCCGCCGCTGCTACTCCTCTGTTTGCTTAGCATCGTGGCAGCGATGATGGTTTCAGCCCGTCAGAGCCCTGCACTGTAATCAGCCTGAGCACTTTTGTCAGGCCTGACCAACATCCATAAGAGAGACAGCTGTGGCTGGCTGTCTTGATCATCAGCCTCAGCTGTTGTTTTGTCAGCCACCGCTGACCAAAAGAGAGCATGATGGGAAGCGGCTCAACTTGCGGCCAGTTAGCGCCCTAACCGGGGCCGCCGTCTCGTAGATGAAAGGAAATGGGGGGGGGGGGAGAAGACGTGACGTCGAGACTGATTTCCAACCAAGTTCGTGCCTAAACACGACCTGCTCTGAGTGGCTGTATAAAAGATTCACTTTGTAAAATATGGCTTGATTTGTGATTTTCTTTTTTTTTATAGGCAAAAATTAAATTAAATTTCTAATTAAATTAATTAGAAGAATTAAGAAGAAGGTGGATGATGCAAGTTCGCATACTAATTACGAAAGTATTTAGTATACACTTTTATTCATGTATTTATGGGCAGTATGTTAAGCTTTTACAAACATGAAAATCATAAATCAAGCCAGATTTTACACACTGGGCCATTAATGCACCAAGCTGTTCAGGCAGTTACAGTGAATGCAGCCACACGGTGAGAGGAGATCGGAATAGCAGATGTGTATTGATCATGTAATAGGAAATCATCAATATAATGACTTATTGATCCATTGGAGACCTTTTGTAAAGTTTGATTTGAGTCACGAAACTTTGCTGCTTTCATTTTTTTTAAACTTCTCTTCACACAAAAAAAACCCAAGGCAGACTTTCCCGTTTCTTTCCATCTTCATTCTTTTCATTTGAAAATGCTCTGTAAATAATACGACACAGGGTTAAAAGTTTGAAATAGTGGGTTCTTCTGACGACAACTGTGCACGTTGGAACAAGAGCGGAACAGAGAACAGCAGAGTGTGAGGGACTGAGAGGCGTCAGCCGCTGGTGTGACTCTATCAGAAGGTTTCCAGCTCCACTTGGACCTTCAGCCCAGGGCACAGCGCCGCCCTTGTTTGTGGAGCGGCGCAGTTGTTCCAGGTTGGGAGGGTTTTCAGTGCTGCTCCCTGCAGCTGTGCCGTCTCTTTACTGGCTGAAACCTGAGAGGGCGAACCCTCGAGACCCACCAAGGACCCCCCAGAACCCCCGCGGCTCTATAAAAGTGCCTGAGCAGACACGCTGTCAGCAGCCACCGAGCCGCTGGAGGAACCCAGCTTCCTCCTCCTCCTCCTAATCTTCCTTCTCCTCGTCCCACTCTTCTTCATCCTACTCCTACTCTCCCTACTCTGCCTTCTCCTCCTTTTCATCCTCCCCCTCTTTCCTTCCTTCCCCTTCTCCTCCTTCTCTTCCTGGTCTTACTTTCTACGCCTCCTCTTCCGTCTCCTCCTAATCCTCTCCCTCCTTCCCCTTCTTCTTCTCCTCTTCTTCCTTTTCCTGCTAATGCTCTTCCTACTCTTCTCCTCATCCAACTCTTCGTCGTCGTCCTCCTCCTCTTCCTCCAAGCTTCAGCCTCATTGGCTCATGGAGGATATGAGAGGAGAGGAGATGAGAGGAGAGGAGAGCTCTGTCCATCAAGCGAGCCGGGGTGATACAGTTACCACATCTGTTTCTTTATTATCGGAAGACGACCAGACGTCGTCCGGGCGGACGCGCTGACAAATCCCCCAACGAGGTCCCGCCTCCTCCAGAGACTGAAGTGATACGTTTGTACTCGTCGCTTTGAAAGAGATTTTGGAACCTTTTGTAGAGGTCTCCTCTTTCAGAGAACATCCACCTCACGCACGTCCTGGAGATTTTCATCCTCTGAGGCCACTTGTCTTCGTCCTTGGGGCATTTGTTTTGCAGGGCACACAATTCAATTCAGTAATTTCAATAATTTATTCACGCAACACGATAGAAAGTTGGCTAGTAGCGTTTTTATTTTTGCGGAACAAATTTGGTCGCGACTTCATGATAAGGGGAAAAAAAATATGTGGGTCCTGAGACTCCACCAGTTGAGACTCGTTGCTCTAAACTCTCTTCCGGACAGACCAGGAAGTTCTTACAACTGCAGGCGAAACTGTGAAACCAAAAGTAATTGGAGCTAAAATGAGGCCCCCATGTGATGGAGTCTTTGCTTCTTTGCTAGCCATTAGAATTTGGCCGTGGCCGCTGGGCTTGGGCTTTATATTTTACTCACTAGTGTGCTGTGGTGAGCCGCACGGCTGTGTTTGAAGTCTGGTTTCTGTTCAAGCTGGACAGTCATTTGTTTATCACCTTCCTGAAACCACCGACTCCAATAGGTTCACTTGTGGCTCATGGCACCTGAAAATGCAAAAAACACAAAAAAAAAGAAACAATACATTTATACAGAGATTTACATGGTAAATTACTAGCAAATAATGTAATTGTACAGTGATCTCTGAATTAAGACTCTCAACCAAATTGGAAATGCAGATTTAAAATCTTTCCATAATATTTCTTTTGTAATAACTCTGTAATAACCCTGTGTCCCTCTTATCTCCTCCTATTTGAAGGTGCAGCTGTAACCAATATGGCCGTGTTTCTGCGCTGCCAAAGAGTCGCACTACTGACTGTGGCCTTCTGCTTTCTGCCATTCATCACTTCATCCCTCCACTTGGAAGACCCCAATGTTTGCAGCCACTGGGAGAGGTGAGTCATCATGCTCCAACCAGCTGGTGAGGTTGTCACTTGCTCAGCAAAAAGAAGAATGACACTGCTCAATGTGCAGTCTATATTCTGAATTTCTGACCTTTGAAACTATTAATTTTTTCTCAGAGTCCAAAGTCCTGCATTGTTACGACTCGATAAGATCAATAAATTTATGATGTTGTGCTTTTACTCAAACAATCTGTAAATGGGTGCGTACGTTCCTTCATAGATGAAACTTGGCACGACTCATCTTGGACTCTCTCACTTTTGCTTCGCCCAGTCTTTGCTAACACGTCACCATAATTCAAGTGAAAAAAATAAAATTCTAATTACAGTTCAGATCTAAAGCAGATTGTTGAGGTTATTGTCAGATGAAGTTGGTGACGCACTTTCCAAATCATCTAAAGTGCTCGACAATCATTTTACCCTTGCTCCCCAAATTAGACCAAAAAACCAAAACAAATCTGCTGTCAGCAACAGACGGACAAACAGAAACTAAGAAATCAGGGCGATCAGGGTGATTTTTGGGGGGTGGAGGTGGAGGGGCTGAGGAGGTGTGGGATTGGTACAGCCTGTTTTTAGATTTTTCCCAAAAACATCTCATCTGTGTGAAATCAATTTCACACAGATGACATCCAAACACAATAGAAATCACAGCATGTTTTATTACACCCTGCTTCACTGAAATGAATTCATTTTTCCCTTTTCCATGTTAGACGTGACCATACTTCCCTCATAGTGGCCCGAAGTACTGGGGATATTATTTATATCTACAGAGTTCATAACCAATGCTTCGCTCCTGGGGTGTTGTGACTTGTTGAATCTGATGGTGGGACAGATTGAATTGGCCACTGCCTGCAGAACCTGGTCATGGCCCAAATGGTACCGCCCATCTCCCAAACCCCTCTTCTGACAGATTTTGGCAGGTGATGAGTCCCCCAACAGGTTGAATGGGTTTGGGAGGACATCATATGACTAGACCAAGAGCTTGAACTTTCTTTCTAGTATTGGGCTCCTACCTGACCAAGGTGGTGGCCTAGGACTCCTCCATTAGACTGCTGAACAGAAGAAGAGGTCAAGGTCTCAAATTTCTTGGGAAGTTTTGACTTGTCCACAGTAGAAAGCCAAGAACTGAGGTCAGCTATGGCTGACTGGCAAGCTGCAATCTCCCTCAGATTGCAAAGATCCGCCTCCTGGACACTCCACTTCCTTCCTGTTCTGCCCTCCACACCTGCGGAAGAGACCTTGGTGTCAGTAGGTTCTCTCTGGAACAGGACCTCCCTGGCTATGGTGACTCCTTCATTAGACTGCTGAACGGAAGAAGGTGGTCAAGGTCTCGAGTTTCTTGGGAAGTCTTGACCTGTCCACAGTAGAAAGCCAAGAACTGAGGTCAGTTGTGGCTGACTGGCGAGCTGCAATCAGATTGTAAGGACCCAATCTGTGTCTGGGATCCCTCAAAGATCACAGATGGAATCTTTGTGTCCCTCAGAAAGAGACTGAGAGCCTGATGAACTGGTTGCTTACCCTGCCTTTCTTAAGGACAAGAGACCTGGATTTGTCAGGCTTCAGGTTAATTCCTGCCCATGTAATGAACCTTTTACTGACCCAGAAGTATCCACCAGCTGCTGGGCATCTCAGGTCAGGTCGTCCATGTATAGTGGGGGATATATGGATGTGTCGGGTGCCAGATCTGGACAAAGGGCCATGGCACTCTGCTGCGGTTGATTTCACAAGCATTGTCAAGAAAAGCCCAAAAAAATATCCAGGAACCTCGAGAAGATGCCGCCACCTGGTGCTTTTTAACATCATCTCTACAATGAAAAAAGTGACTATCAGGTTATGCTGAACGTCCACTCTGACTCTCATGTGTAATTGAAGAGAATGGATTAGGTTTGGTTGAGGTTCTCTTCAAGGTGTGTTTGCAGGACTGCATAAGTAGGGACTCGTTTTTGAGTCTTGCCTTTCTACAGCTGCCTTTTTATATATTTTATATATTATAGAAGGCATATTTTAAAAACAGGAAATGATAATAATCAGTTTGACAATCATCATGAAGTGCAGTTCCTTGCTTGGGGTGGGAAAAGCTCACGAGGCAGTCACAAGTTTATTTTTGAGTCGTTTTATTTTATTTGCCTGCAAGCTACAAGCTCCTTCTGCAGACAACTCTTGAGAATCGAGAACACACAAATGCAGGCGCAAACTGTATAGTGCGGAGAGCTGAATGGTGTTCACAGACACTATTTGACTGAAGTAGAAGGGTTCAGGTGGGGCAACTGGACTTGTTCTTGCAATCTTGAAGACGCTTCGCCTCTCATCCGAAGGGCTTCTTCAGTATCTGATTGAACTGCTTGTCTCTGACATCACTGTCCTGTATTTTTGTGTGGTTTCAGTTACTCAGTGACCGTGCAGGAGTCCTACGCTCATCCGTATAATCAGGTTTATTACACCAGCTGCACGGACATCCTCAACTGGTTTAAATGCACCAGTCACAGGTGAGGACAACGTCATTCAGGCCAAAATTGGTCGCCTGTGCAGAGCACGGTGGTTATTAAAATGACTGTATAGCTGTGTTTGCATGTTCATAAGCCCAAGACTCATGCTTTAATTTAAACCAAAAAGATCCATCACTCACTCAGACCCATTATTTGCACAAATTAATTCAAACATTTTTGCAAAAAATGTATTTTGCATTTCATGATGAACCCAAAGACCCAAACCCAGAAAATCCACATGGTCTTATGAACATTAACACAAGCAATACCTGATTGCATGAGGATCATTTGACCATAATATATTTGCTGTCTTGTATTTTCTTGGAAATGCTGAGTCAAAGTGAGCTTTTAGAATCCAAGCCACTGCTCATGGTGGTTGTGTCCTTGTGGTTTGTGATGCTGTCAGATGATTGCACTCTGTCAGCTGCTTCTATACAGCCACCATAACATGAGATCAACTGTGAGGCGCCGAGAAAACATCCCTTTGGTTTTTCAGGAACATAATAACCTACATAACAAACTCAATGTGCAAAGGCGTAGTTTTCTAATTATTGAATTTTTTGGACTTTTGGACCAAACAGCAGAATTTCTATTTCTGCAGGAACGCTATTCATTGTTAGTCGTCACTAGTTGTGAACAGATTGTTCTGTCCTTACCGTCATTCTGTTTAATTGCTTCACAGTTTCAGGGCATTCATTACCATGTGCTCTAATAAATGAGTCTTTGTCTTGCTTTTTTGTTCAGGGTTATTTATCGGGTAGCATATCGCAGAGGAGAGAAGACCATGTACCGGAGGAAGTCCCAGTGCTGCCCGGGCTTCTACGAGAATGGCGAGATCTGCTCTCGTAAGTGTATTCACACACATGCAAGCTCGCTAGCGAGTGGATGCATGGGTGTAAATCCTACGGCACGAGGTCGTGCCAGACGCGCTCCTTGTCTCAGCAACTTGTGTGCATCGGAAGTGGCGTCAAGACTCCAATTAAAACTCGAATTAACAGCGGTTCTATACCCATCACAAACATTTCTTCTATGTTGACTTCATTTTTTTGTAATTCCTCTCCACCCCAGTTGTGTTTCCTTCTGTTCTCTTTGGAGACATCAAATCAAATCAAATCAAACTTTATTTATACAGCACTTTTCATGCATGAAAAGAATGCAACCCAAAGTTCTTCACAGATTAAAACAAAAGTAAAATGTGAAAACATGCAGCAAAATGAACAAATGAATGAGTTGGTTTTCTCTTTGATAGTGCAAAAGCCATGTTATAGCACCCTATAAATAAAAGTTGACTGATTGGTTGATTTGGGCAACGTACTACCCTGATTACACCAACCAGGATTAGCCTCCATCCTGGCTTGGAGGAACCTGTGTTACTCAACAAAGACTCACTGGGACCGTTGCAAATAAGATGCAGTAATCAGAAGCTAAAGTCAAACATAATGCGGCATTTTCACTTGAAGTCTTTCCATGAGCAGTTTTTTTATTGCTATATTTAGGTTTTGCGAAATTCTCGGGGTCATGGACACGCAGCTTATGGCTTTTACAGGTAACGGAGGTTTTACTTCCTCGCCCCCCCCCCCCACAACCACCGACTGTCACCGTTAGCCAGCAGGCGGCGACAGGTGTGACGCCGCACTGATGAAAACAACAACTGTTGTGCAGCAGACACAGTTTCACGAGGGGGGGAAAAAAAAACAAATGGCAGCTCACATCCTGCTGTTATGATGGTTGAGGTTTGTCAGGGTGCTGTGGTGCAGATGGAGCCCAGTTCATTTCTCACAGGGGCCATGATAAAAGACTCGGGGAGAGAGAGAAAAAAAAGAGGGGGATTTGTTTTGGTCTGAAAAGGCCCTCTTGTGTAAGAACTAATCACATGCTGCTGCCTGAACTCTCCAACACAACTCTGCAGGAAGTGGGCTTTGCCAGAGCTCCATTTAGATGAGGCTGAGATTTTTTTTTTTTTTTTTTTAAAGGAGTCAAATTGCTTTTAAATTCATTTTAATGCATTGTTTAGATGGAGCCAGCTCGCCCCTACCGCACAATAGTGTGTGAAGATAAATAAAAAAAAAACAAAAGGAAATCACACAGTCTAATTTAAGGAAGTGGTTTGTGTACTTGAGCTTTGTCGATCGGCGAGGAGAGACAAAGACAGATTTCCAGTGCATGGCTACTATTCTGCACAGAGAGCAAGTCAACTTTTTTCTGTCATCTCAAAAGGGGCAGTGTTGAAAAGGACATTTTGACAACACTTTCTGTTTAGCGAGTGGGTAACGAAGCCAATCAGCTGTGCGATCAGCCTCTGACTTCCCTCTGATTCACAGCAATAAGCTTTGCAACCTCCTTTGAGGGGCTGAAATTACAAGCCTTGTACAGTTTTGTTTAGTATTGGACAAATGACAGTTTGGTCCCGGCCAGAACTGGAGAGCCTGGTTGGAAACAGTAAGCCTGAAAGAATGTATTGTATTGCGCACTCCTTCTCTCTCTGCTTTTTTCTTTTTATACAAGGTACTTGAAAGCGGTCGAGCCTCTATTTTGAACTGACTCATGCCCTGTTTGTTTTTGACATAGAAATCTCACGAGCACTGGGTTTCATGACAGAGCTCAAGGTTCTAATTTTACTTTCATATTTTTGTTTTTGCTTTTTTTACCATCGTCTCGCACTGTAATTGGAAACTTCGAAATGATAAAGGAAAGTTGGTTTTTTTTTTTAATGTTTTCTTTTGTCGTCGTTGCTGACGGAACTAACTTTCTCTCGCTCCCCTTGTTTTGTCAGCCCACTGTGCGGAAAACTGTGTTCATGGCCACTGCATGGCCCCCAACACCTGCCAGTGTGAACCGGGCTGGGGAGGGTCGAACTGTTCTAGCGGTAAGTCCTCCAGCTGCTGCTGTCTGTGACAAGTAACGTCTTTCACTGCGAGACTGATGTTCTCCGCTTTGCTTGTTGGCGAGAGGAAAATCAAACCGGGGTGTCGTGTTATATCGTGTTACCGACTACTGCACTGTTCCTGAACCTTACCAACGCTGCGACACGCCGCACGAACAAGACGCATTGTTCGAGACCATTTCGGCAAAGTTTGATTACGTCATGAAAAATGTTTATGTTGTGTAAAACTGCATGTTAAAACTAGCGTCCTGTCAATCGTTTTAAACATTTAGTTGTTTTGTGTTTGGGAAAAATGCTTTTTGGGCCACCTGGGATTTTTTTTCCGCAATACCACACACAGCCACTGGGAAAAATCAGTGGCTGTTCTTACAGTACATCCACGGGTGAGGCGCTGGTATGATAATCAGCTCCACCTCTTACGTAGAAAATCCAAACAGTCCATCTAGAAAGGCACAAGTTGTAATATTTCCTACTTGGTGTGGTGGAAAATACACATGATGCTAAACAGCTGGAAAAAGTCCGTTTTTCATAATAGGTTCCCTTTCAAATTGATTTATGGGCAATTAAAGCTAATGCTTAATATTCCATCCTCCATATTCCATCCATCCATCCATCCATCCATCCATTCCAACCCGTGATGGAGCTGTGAGCAGCAGTGATGCCAAACCATGGAATCACAGAATGATCCTCAAGTCCAATTAGTCCCTTGATTGAGTGTTCAACACTCTGCAAGTCTCAGAGCAGAAACCAAGCCTGAGTTATGACCCACAACATTCCTAGTGTGACACATTCCCAATTATTTTATTTCCTTACAATAATTGTTTCCAATGATAATTTTGTTTGTTGGTTGCTTTTAATCAGACAGGCCATTTGTCAGATGCACCCGAGTTCTCTACAAAGATGATGATTTGCCGATCACTGGGCACCAGACGCAGACACAGCACTGCGTCAGCGTACTCCAGTGCTTCTTGGGAAACACCCGAGTTTTCACAGTGTGATGCATTGACTGTGTTTAACAGGTCAGCAAGCCCCAACAAAAAGTCTGATGATCAATCTGGGGACCAAGATGGCAAAATGGTTGAAGGCTTTGTTCAGGGAGAGGCGGGGATAATAAGAGGAGAAAATTGTGTGGCAGGAAATGACCTGGGGCGCTGAAACTTGTGATTAAATGCACATGATGCTCAAAACGAAGCAAGATGCTTGCAATGAAGCCGCCTTAGCTTGGAGATTGTAGCACTGTTAGCAACAGCATGTTTTCTGTGTATTTGAGGACCTACACAGGATACGTATGCAGTGTTTGTTAAATTGTCATACAGTATTTCTCTGGTTTTGTCAACTTTTTATTTTCATTCCTCCATACGGAAAGAGGCTGCAGCCCCTGCAGTTCCAGGGTTACAATGTAAAAGGTAAAATTTCAGATAAAGGATTATCAGGATTAATTGATGGATCCCTGTTTAATTCCTCTGCAGTGATTAAACAGTGGGTGCTACAGTCACAATCGATGTGAGTCATATCCCAGTGATAAGGACTTTGGAAGGGGCTGGAGAGGAAAGAACGAGCGTGACTATCTGGTGGCGGCATCGTTTGTCACTGATTGGCTGGAGGGTCTCAGAAGGCCACGCCTCTTTATCTGCATCCAAGATGGGCAGTTGTGACTGGAAGTTTTTTGTGTTTGCAATCGATACTACAGCGAGACAGTGTGTTATGCTATCATAAAGTAAATTCATATTTAAACATTTCACTTTGAAACTGTGGATAAGAGCTGTTCTGGATCAACAACTTTAGATTGTGGCGACTCTTGGTAGTGTTGTTGTTGTTGTTGTTGTTTTGTGAACTGCTCTGGCTGACAGCTGTGATTACTTGGAAGAGACCAAAGGAACACCACCTACCCCCGAGTCACTGGTGTGGAATAAAACCTCACTATGGTGAAAGGGGGACAATGAAGACGTTATTGCAGTTTTTTATTGGAATCATATTATTTGAACTGTAAACTGGAACTTGAAAATGCTTTTTGACGAGTACTCTTCCATAACTATGAACACAAAACAGCAGTTGTGACATCATCCCAGACATTTAGCCTGAATAGATTCAATCTCAATACTTGAGACTCTTTTTATGATGGGGAATATTGCTAATTAAGTTACACGAGCGACTAGATTACTTATAAAACCATGTATTCCATGTTTGCCTCATTTCAAACATGAAATGAGACAAACTGAAGAGGGCTGAGAAAAGTAGTATTGGCAATTAAAAGTGGGGGACATGCATTCCGAGCAGACAAGGGAAATTGGAGGGCTGCCACTACCCACCCACTCCCACCCTCCACCCGCCGACCCCTTCTGTTCCCATGAGTACACCGTGCCTGGTATTCTGGGTAATTACAAAATGGATGCAGAAAAAAACCATTGGTCCTTGTCCCAGACAGTCACAGTTGGGCCAACTCTGAACAACTGGCCGCTCACATTACCGGCTCAGGGCTTCTTTTTTTTTTTTTTTTTTTTTTCACTTCTGAGTTCTCTTCTCTAGTGTAACATGTCACACTACGCACGCAATGTAAGTTGGTTTTAAAGCCAAAAAAAAAGGTGGATGTTAGGTTTCGGGAGAGAGAGATCCGTCCCCAGACTGCACTGCACTGCACTGCACTGCACTGCACTGCATGCGTCCTTGTAACCCAATCCTGAAACAGTCTCCGTGTTTGTTTCCGCCCGTCGTGAATAGGCCGATAAAAGGGAACGCTTCTCTTGTTCTCTGACAAGCAGACCAGAAGCTACAAAAAAAAAGAAAAGAAAAAGAAAACCCCAGAGTCCGGGGCCTTTCTTTAATCTAGGTCAGGTTTCACAAAGGTTTTACAGGGGCATCTTAATCTCCCCTTCCTCCTTTATTTCCCGCCCCCCCCCACCCTAAGACCTCACAACCGTTTGTCAGGGCTAGACAGCCTGAGGGGAAGAGAGGATGCACTTTACATGTCAGGTCAGAAGCTGGGTAATGCGTGAGAAATAGAAAATCTCTTGGTGCTTATCATGAAAATACTGTTTGTCTGTGGAATCTCACCAAACACAGGAGAAACAGTTTGTTTGTTTGTTTTTTTTAGAGTTTAGGAGATGAGTGTGTGTCAGTATCAGGATCTCAAATAGGAGAGCCTGGTGCTGATACCAAGGTACTGGAGATGTCATATTGTTAATATTATTATTATTATTATTATTTATGGACTTATGGGTATGTATAGGAAAAAAGCAAGCGCATATCAATTCTCTCTCAGCAGATCCTCCTGCAAACTCATTTGGCTTTAGCGCTCTGCGAAAAGTAAAACATCTGTCGTACATGTGCTTTCTACACGAAGCAGAACCAGCGCCTGGCGAGGGGTGATATCACAAAACTAGGTGAGGTATCAGTGAAATATTGGGACCCTGTGAGACAGCACAAGGTCCTGAGTTCCAAAAGGATTTGTTTTACTACGCACTCTTTGAACAAAAGAATAAAGAAATGACTTTTTTTTTCACTTCATTGACAAGACAAATGTACAGTTGTGGAAAAAGTAAAAAAAAAAAAAAAAAGACACCTTTGAAAATTTACTCAATCCCAATTATTGTCAATAAATATTTGCCAAAGAATATTTTGTGTGTTTTCGAGGCACACAAACAAATGGGAAATGTGTTGTTGTTTAAGACAGAATAAGAATCCTTGTAGGTCATGTGCTCTGGATATGTTGCAAGGGAGGCAAGGCAAGTGCAATGAGGTGTCCAAAAACTTTTTTCCCACCACTGTGTAGTTGTTAAAGAATGTTTTTTTTTATATATATATAGGATCGTTCATTTCCTCTAGTTACAGTTGATTTAAACAGATGCACCTAAGTCTTCCCTAGTCTGAGGTAATCGTGTTGTAAACCTATGATAATTACACAAATGTGTTGGAAGTTGGCTCATCCATTCATTTGCACCTGAAGGGATGTCAGTCTAATACTCTGTCAAACATTGTCACAGCCAGCGCTGCTAAATTAGATCCCACTTCTAATAAAGCTGAGCAGCAGTAAACACTGAAATGCCTGCTGGACTGCAGTAACTCTTCAGCTCTGAACTCACGTCGAGCCTCTTGATGAAAGTCCCATAATGAAAGGCCTCTTCTGACTGACGACCTTTCTGACTTGCTTCTATTTTCCCCCCAGAGCTAATGCTGGTGCGGCGCATGAGAAACAAACATGTGGCCCAACACCTTAAGTCCGCAACTTTATTGTGGGTGAACTTGGTCAAGCTCTTTACTGCCAGTGGTAATGGAAAGTCCACATGTGCAGCAAATCTGTCTCGTGTGCAAGAGGCGAAGTCTAATTAGGGCTTAAATCCGGCAGTCAAAGGTTGATTAGGTGGGTTTGGCCGTAGTTCACCACGCCGCAGAATAATTAAGTCTCTGGCTGTGCGAGCACATGGTTTTCATGTCAGTGATGAGGAGCAGGTCTTTGGTTTCGGCTTCAAGAGTGTAATTTACAATGTGGTGGCGCGGAGCACAGTGTCAAATTTGATGTTTTTGTTTTTGTTAGAACAGTGCACCTCAGAACTAAAGCATCAAACTTTCAGACCATCAGGGAGACATTAAGACGTTGGACTGCCGAGACGTCCAGTGGTCGACTGTGAACTGATAAAATCCCACAGATGTGTCGCTAAGATGTTCAAACAGGGAACATGGAATCTAAATGATTTTCCTTCACTTATCCACTAGCTTGCGACAGTCACCACTGGGGGCCCCACTGCACCAAGAGGTGCCAGTGCCAGAACGACGCACTGTGTAACCCCATCACCGGAGCCTGTATCTGCACCCCTGGGTACAGAGGCTGGCGCTGCGAGGCCCCGTGTGAAACAGGAACCTATGGCAACGGATGCCTCCAGAAATGTCAGTGCCAGAACGGAGCCACCTGTCACCATGTGACCGGGGAATGTCAGTGCTCTCCTGGATACACAGGGGCATTGTAAGTAGACCGGAATGTACCTCAGAGAAAGAAAAAAAAAAAAAAAACCCAACAACAACGGTTTCGTTTGAAATACTGCTTGGTAAACTCACGGATTGGTTTCTGAAAGTTCATTTCTGAATGAGGCTTTTGAGGTATCCGCTGCGTGTCTGTTCTCTTTCGCTTGCAGCTGTGAAGACCTGTGTCCTCCTGGTAAACATGGGCAGCAGTGTGAGGAGAGATGCCCGTGTCAAAACGGAGGAGTGTGCCACCATGTGACTGGAAAGTGCTCGTGCCCGGCAGGGTGGATGGTAGGTTCGACATTTTCCCAAACTCAGTAGAGTGATCGGGATGAAAAGTAAAGTGGATGAATGATCCTTATGACTGCTGGATGCAACTAATGATGGAATGATCAGTCAGTCAATCAATCCATCCATCCATCCATCTACCTATCTACCTATCGATCTGGCTCATGAAATATGCAGATGATCTTTGCTTTAGTGATCTCGCTGCACACACACGAACGCGCAAACCCCAAGCAGAAGCATGACACTGCACACAAGTTAAATGTTTAAAGTTCAGCGAGGTCAACTTTTCAAGTTCAGGTAGTTCAACACGAATGTCAATTTGAGGCCACTGTAGCTCGCAGGCATGTTGACCGAGATTTGAGGTGTTCGAGCTTCTCACATGATAAAAGCTGAATGTATGCTTCTTTTGTCGTCTATACGTAAAGGGTACAGTATGTGGTCAGCCCTGTCCAGAAGGCAGACATGGACAAAACTGTTTGGAGGAGTGTCAGTGTCACAACAACGGTTTTTGTGTGTCGTCGACTGGAGGTTGCCTCTGCAGTGCCGGGTACACAGGTGAACGGTAAGACTAACATTTGGCAGCATTGTGTTATTGATTTGTATTACTTACATATCATTTTTTTTTTTCATTTAAAATGAATAAGCTCGCATTCACACTTCAGAGTAGGAAACTAAGATCATAGACATTGTCAGAACGTACAAATAAAAGACAATTTTATGACAATGGTTAAAGTTTTAATAAGTCTGCCAAAAGTTTGTTGTGTGAGCGTAAAAAAAAGCTGTTTCGTGTAAGACACCAACGACACGAGAACAAAACAAAATGTGCCTTGATGTGTCTCCTTCTCCACAGTTGCCAACACGAGTGTCCAGTTGGCACGTACGGCGCTGGCTGCGCAAAGAAATGTGGCTGTGAGAATAACGGCAAATGCTACCACATCAACGGAATGTGTCTGTGTGAGCCCGGCTACACCGGGGAGACTTGCGCCACCCGGCTGTGTCCTGAAGGAAACTACGGCCTCACGTGCGAGAGGAAATGTCCGTGCCATCCTCGGAATACCCACAGGTACTGTCAAGTGAGGTGAAGGGGCGTCCAGAGCTGCTCGTCTTCCTCTATAATACCCCCCCCCCCCCCGCCCCCCGAAGGTCAAGTGGGTAATAGTTGGAGATTTTGAAGAAGAAGAAGCAACAGCAAGTAGTTTGATTTCAGATTGCAGCGTCTGTCACTCTCCCTCCCCTCCCCGTGAACTACGGTGGCCTGCACCTGGAAACCTGGATTCCTCGTCCACCTTCTTCTTCGCTGGTTTATTTGAGGAAGTGAGCAGTCGCCCTAATTACAAAAGGCGCTGGCAGGCAGCTGGATTGTCCACACCAGGCCTCCTTAGAAATATGGCGGTGCAAGATGGCAGTTGACTGGGAGCAATATACAAAAAAAAAAATCATAAATCAAGCTGAATATTACACAATAGACCTTTAAAACACAAGACTCCGCTCTCGCTTCAGACGACTCTCTGCTATTGGTTGGGGGGCCGGCGCAGCTGTTGGCAGCTGTTCTGCTCTTCCTCAGTTCAAGCTCTGTCTTTGGCCAGTCAGCTGTAGGTGGCGCCGCTGGCGACAACAAACAGAGCAGAGAGTCCACCTGTCAGAGTCACGCCACGGCAGTGCACAACTCTGGGTTTCCTCTCAAGTCCGGACCACCGCGGTAAACATTTGCTTGACACATGACCTTGGATTGAGGGGGGCTGTTTGTGGAGTTCAGGGGTGGGAGGTAACGAAGTACAAATACTTTGTTACTGTACTTGAGTAGATTTTTCAGGTATCTGGTAGCTGGTAATGATGATCCAGATGCTAAGGCAAGACCTCTGACCTCTGACCTCTGATCAGTTCGGCCCAGATTATTATGGCACAACTTTTTTTTATTTTTGCAGAATTGTCAATGAATGTAATGTTTCATTCACAACAAAAAAATACTTTATTTTAAGAATATTTCAGAACCTGTACTTTCTTACTATTACTTGATCATAGGAGTTTAATCAGTACTAGTATTTTATTACACAGGTATCTGTAAATTTACTTGAGTACTGCATGTGAATACTTTTGCCACATCTGCTGGCTTAGCATTGCCCTACGATTAGCATTGCCCTACTGTCAGTCCTTTTCTAAAGATTTGACAAAATATCTACAGCCTTTTTAAAGTTATGTTATAGTTTTGATTCATTGTCTGTTTGTTTTTCATACTGTACAGCTCAGTAACGCGAGCTAAACGACGGGCCCGGAGGACAGATTGTGGATTTGCATGGAAAGCTGATAACCGCCATCGTTCTGAACACATATCGCATAGCTCCGAAACAGGGTTTAATTTTAGTTCATGCCTGCATTGCAACTTTAAAAAAAAAAAAATCACCCGCCACCATCACAGAGTTTAACTGGTTTAAAAAAAAAAAAAAAGAGGTCAAGAATTCCATTAGCCTCTGTAATCAAAACCCACAACAAGTTCTCCCAGACACCTGCGGGGGCTTTTTAAAGAAATACCCATTTCCCCAAGTACCTATTATCAGCCCGTCTTATTTAAAATATTTTTTGTCCCCCAACAAAACTAAAATTAGCACGTAAACTAAACACCAGGGTCTCGCAGCGAGGAGCGAAACCATTAAGGGAGACACGCCTCCATTAGCCCAGCGCTCCGACGCCAGCAGCTGCTAAGCTGTTTACATGAAAGCTGTTAACTTGAAAAAGTTACCGCGGGGTTTCCCAGCGGAGCCGGGAGTAAACAATTTACTACTACAAAAGTGTAACGGACCGTGGTATGTGATTCTCTTTAACCCCCTCCAGCTGCCACCCTATGTCAGGCGAGTGTGTGTGTCGGCCCGGATGGTCGGGCCTCTACTGCAACGAGACGTGCGCCCCGGGATTCTACGGCCAGCGGTGCCAGCAGGTGTGTCGGTGCCAGAACGGCGCCGACTGCCACAGCGTGAGCGGAGAATGCAACTGCGCTCCAGGCTTCACGGTAAAAACAGCTCAGAATCACACATCACACACATCTACCGGTTAAAGTGTTGTGAGTGAGTCTAATGTGGGAATCCATCATCCATGTGAAAGTATATATATATACATGTATATATATATATATATATTTATACATTTTTTTTTATTATTTTATTTTAAAGGAATTTTAAGTATATATATTAACAGAGAAAATGTTGGGCTTTTATTTTGCTGGACACACAATTGAATTCAATCATTTCATTCATTTACTAGACATGATAGAAAGTGGGCCAGGGTTTTTATTTTTCGTAGAATAAATTTGGGTCACGACTTCATGATGGGGAAAAAAACCATGTGGGTCCTGAGACTCCAGCGGTTGGCAACCACTGTTCTCAGGGTGGAGGACGGCGTTGCGTCTTTAGTGACTGTAAAGACCGTAAACCACGATTTCATCCCTGGTTTGACAGTGGAGTCTTGGCTCACCACTTCCTCGCCTTGACATTTCGCAGAGTCCCGACTGTTCTGTCACCTGCCCCGAGGGAAAACACGGGGCCAACTGCTCTTCCAGCTGCAGGTGCAAGAACGGAGCCCAGTGTTCACCGGTGGACGGCTCGTGCTTCTGTACTCCCGGTGAGCAAAGGCATCGAGGCCAGGGAAGACAGACGGTGGAACACCAGCATCTCAAACTGTTTTCAGTTGAATTAATACAAAGAAAGTCAATCGTATCCGTTCGCTTCTGGCATTCTCTGACTTGCCTGACCCCATTGGCCAAACACATTTATTATTCATTCCCTTAGTACAGAAACAAATCTAACTGAATCCTTTCGCAATGCCCTGCTGGTGCCGCGTGTTGAAATCTTCCCGATCCTCCGGACGGTACAGGCTGGCTCGGACTGGACTGCTCCATCAACTGTCCCAGTGGAACCTGGGGCCCGGGCTGCAACCTCACCTGCATGTGTGGCAACGGAGGAGCGTGCAACGCGCTGGACGGCCGCTGCACGTGCACTCCAGGCTGGAGAGGGGAGAGGTGCGAACACCGCTGCCAGGTGAGAGCGTGGCTCAACCTCCTGCGTCCCTCAGCAGCACAGCAGGGGTTAATTCAACATCTTCAACAAGCAGTGAAATCTAAACTGCAGCCCCCGGTGTGTCGATGCTGTTTGCAGGACGGCACCTACGGCTTAGAATGCAGAGAGCGCTGTGACTGCAGCCACGCTGATGGATGTCACCACTCCACTGGTCACTGCCACTGCCTCACTGGCTGGACTGGTAAGACCAACATCGAGTCAGACTCTTTCAATGTCGCCCCTCTGAAGCCTTGCACATGTACATTGCCAGAGTATTATGATGTACTTTTACAATGACTCCATTGGTGTGTGTGAATTCACACACACATTCACACACCAATGGGTGGCTGCTGCCATGCAAGGCACTGCCAGCCCCATTGGGAACAATTTAGGGTTAAATGTCTTGCCCAGGGAGACAACAAATATATATATATATATATATATATATATATATATATATATATATATATATACATGTATATACATATGCATATACATATATGCAATATTATAATAAATCCCCCCTCCATCTCTTTCACTCCATAGGCATTCACTGTGACAGTGTTTGTGCAGAGGGCCGCTGGGGTCCCAACTGCTCTCTCCCCTGCAACTGCAAGAACGGAGCTTCCTGCTCTCCAGACGAAGGCACCTGCGAGTGCGCCCCAGGATACAGGGGCGCCACCTGCCAGAGAAGTAAGTACTGCACGGCTGCGCTTTCATCTTGCTTCTAACTTGCTGACTTGCTTGGCAGACCTCTGGAGGTCTGTGAAGGTCCCTCGGTGTGAACATGAGTCGCTGTGGTTGTGATGGGACTGATCCTCCCTCTGCAGTTTGCTCTCCGGGCTACTTCGGCCACCGCTGCAGCCAGACGTGTCCGCAGTGTGTCCACAGTAACGGGCCGTGCCACCACGTCACAGGACAGTGCGATTGCTTCCCGGGCTTCAGGGGGGCGCTGTGCAACGAGGGTGAGTAGCAGTGTGCTCTTCAAAAGCTTCAGGAATTTGGAGGACTGACTGATCAGAACAGCTTTGCTTTAATGTTGAAAAAAAATTTAAATGTTAATGTTAAAGTTATTAAGTAGCTCCATATTATATTTAATTTGATTTAATATACGATATGTTTATCAAAATCTTCCCTCCTCAACGTGTTGTCTTGTGCACAGTCTGCCCTAGTGGACGCTTTGGCAAGAACTGTGCCTGGAGCTGCAGCTGCACCAACAACGGCACATGTAACCCCATCGACGGCTCCTGTCAGTGTTACCCAGGGTGGATCGGCAGCGACTGCTCCCAGCGTGAGTGCACGTCGCGCCAAGGAGATATGAATGAATGCAACATATGAAACCTGTAAAGCTTTATCCTTTATGGAGGCCGTGGTTCTTGACCGGAAATAGGTGGTTTGCCCTCTCCGGGTCGGTGGGGAGCCCCTGCGTCAGGTGGCGAACTTCAAGTGTCTCAGGGTCTTGAGGGAAAGATGGAGCGTGAGATGGACGGGCCAATTGGTGCGGTGTCTGCGGTCGCTGTACCGACCTGTGACCCATTTTGTGCTAAAATAGTTTTGCATACTAGCGTAATGACAAGCAGTGGATAATTAGGGCATGACTTGAAGATATATATATAATTTGATCCAAGGTTGAAGCTCAACGGCGACCTCTGCTGGTTAACATGTAACATGCCAGGGCTACCTCAGGTGTCCGGATGAAGTTTGCATGTTTTTACATGGGCCCACATTTCACCAGGTGCTCGCCTTCCACCCAGTGTGACAGTGAAAGATATATGTCTTGGTTACAGACTGCTTATTCAACAGTTAATGTCACTAATTATCAGTGTCAGTTGAAGACTAATAACTGTGAGTTAAGTTCCATAAGTATCCTGTTATGCGTCAGGCTGCTGCTATTATTTGGGGATAATGGATGAAACTTTTCATGAGCACGTAGGAACGTCGTGAAGCTACGAACTTTTTCATTTTAACTGAACATTCCACCTTTTCTTGCAGCTTGTCCGCCTGCTCTGTGGGGACCGAACTGCATCCATACATGTAATTGTCACAACGGGGCCTACTGCAGCGCCTACGATGGCGAATGCAAGTGCACCCCAGGATGGACCGGCCTCTACTGCACTCAACGTCAGTCAGTCGCCTGCACACACACATAATATACATAATATACATAATATACACAAATATGGCCTGCAGGCCAGAGTTTTGTCTGTCTAATTCTACGCTTCCACGCTGTGCAGGTTGCCCGCTGGGCTTCTTTGGGAAAGACTGCTCCCAGGTGTGCCAGTGCAGGAACGGAGGCGACTGTGACCACATCTCCGGACTGTGCACCTGCCGCACAGGTTTCATGGGCCGCCTCTGCGAACAGAGTACGTTGGGCGTTTCCGTCCGCAGATGTGGATTTTTTTTTTGGTTTTGACTTTGGATTTTTCCAACCCCTGCTCAGTGCTGAATTGCAGCAAGATAATTGTCTCAGTCTTTACAGAGCTTTTACCGAAATATTTCAGTAATAGAATTGTGCATTTGTTGCTTACAAATTTAAAAACTTAATTCTTCTCTTCTGCAAGGCAGGTCATTCCTTATTCAGCTATGTAAATAACTTGTTTCTATATTTTATTTCTTTTCACTCTGCACTGGTCTTTGCACTGTATATGCTGTTGTACCAAGAAAATTTCCCCAATGTGGAATAAAGAAAGGCATTCTTCTTCTCCTCCTCCTTTAATTTCTAGAGTGTCCCTCTGGCTCTTATGGTTACGGCTGCCGCCAGGTGTGCGACTGTCAAAATAACTCCACATGTGATCACATGACTGGGACGTGCTACTGTAGCCCAGGCTGGAAGGGGACTCGTTGTGACCAAGGTAAGTTCTAGTCTTGGTGACTCACTTTCACTCTATTCCAGTTGACAGGTGGAGTCATGGGATAGTGCAACAGTCTCCACTGGGATAGTTTCAAGGACAGACGAATGAATGGATGAATGCAGTAGTGTTGCAGTACTCGATATTGGTTGAAGTCTCAAGACCGGTCTGGAGACCACTTTTTAAGGTTCTCGGTCTCGGACTGGGTGGACTCAAGATTTCTGATCAAGAGACTCGGTTGTAACTCAGCCAACAGTGCAGTGAGAGATAATGACCGAAACGAATCCACGCAAAAACGATGAATTCATCACGATTCTAAACGTAGTTGCCTCACTCTCACCCCCCTCCGCAGCTGGTGTGGTGGTGGTGGGCAGTCTCAACAGTTTGACCAGCGCGGCCATACAGATGGACACGTACCAGATCGGAGCCATCACGGGGATCATCGTGCTGGTCTTGCTCGGCCTCTTCTTCCTCCTCCTCTTCATCGTGCACAGGAGAAAGCAGAAGAGCAAAGAGCCCAGCATGCCTGCGGTGACCTACTCCCCTGCTATGAGGGTCCCTGCAGACTACACCATCTCTGGTACGTCATCGTCCATCTACCACTTGCTACTCTCAATACTCACAATCAAATTGTAGCCAGTGATCACTGGGTTTCCTCTGAGTGATGGATGACTTCACTCGGTGCATCCCGGAGAAAGTTTGTCACGCTTCTCTCTCATCTTCAGACGCCCACCCGCCACCGTGCGAACCTCTGCCCAGCAGCTACTTCTCCAATCCCAGCTACCACACTCTGACCCAGTGCATCAGCCCTCCGCACCTCAACACCTGTCCATACGGAAAGGTAGGAGTTTTTGAATTGGTGTTTGAATAAAGAGATATACGCAGAGTCCGTGTCCGTTGCAACTATTTATGACGGAATGAGTCTCATGTGGATCTTCTGCGAGGTGAATCGTGCGTCTTGGTCTCGTTGAAGGCAAAGAACAGCCATCTGTTCCTGAGCAAGAACCTCGATCACAGGAAAAAGTCTCCTCACGTCAATCACTCGGGCACTCTGCCCCCAGACTGGAAACGGACGAGCTGCTTCAGCGACCTGGGTGAGACTCCAACACACAGCAGCATTTGCTTCTACTTTTCTCCAAATTTTTGGCCTTTGAAAAATATGAGAAAATCTTTCTTTCACAACCCTGGTTTTCTCACTGTAAATGTTGTCTCTTGACAGGAGCCTACGGAGTTGATAGAAGATACCTGGGGAACTCTTTACAAGGTGTGTGCCAGCCATGACTACTGTAGATAGATAGATAGATAAATAGAGATAGATAGATAGATAGATAGATAGATAGATAGATAGATAGATAGATAGATAGATAGATAGATAGATAGATAGATAGATAGATAGATAGATAGATAGATAGATAGATAGATAGATAGATAGATAGATAGATAGATAGATAGATAGATAGATAGATAGAATAGATAGATAGATAGATAGATAGATAGATAGATAGATAGATAGATAGATAGAGTTTTGATGTCATTGCACAGAAATATCAAATATCCAGGAAATTATGGAAGTAAGATGCCGCAGTGCAAGGACACATAGACAGGTTTTGATTGACCTGTTGACTGTTGGCAGATCTGATGGACAGCACACACTACCGCGCCAGCACCAGCTCCCTGAACAGCTCGGAAAACCCGTACGCCACCATCAAGGACCCGCCCGCGCTGATGGCCAAGAACACCGAGTGCGGCTACGTGGAGATGAAGTCGACGGCCAGGCGGGACTCACCGTACGCTGAAATAAGCAACAGCGGCCCGGAAAATACAAGAAATGTCTATGAAGTTGGTGAGTACTCAGGGACAAAGTGAAGGTCTCACCCATCATCATCATCATCATCATCATCATCATCATCATCATCAGCAGCAGCAGCCAATCAGAACGAGCCCAGACACAGCAGCAACGTACGACGCTGTGACGTCACGCTGGGAATAAAAAACACTTTTCTTGGGATTTTCTGGGTTTTTATCATTTTATTGACATATTAAAAGTCTCTGACTTAAAAATCTACAATGGAAAGATTTATTCTGAACTAAGTTTCAGGTCACAGTCGTCTAGTCAGCCATTTTACAGGCGTTTCTTTTTGTATTTATTGGAAACTGACTAACTTCACCATTTTTTGCTTTGTTTTTGTTTGTTATTTTTTCCCCCAGAGCCAACTGCAACCACAAGCCAGGCAGCCAAAGACAACAGTGGCCACAAACAGTTTGGCCGGGAGCTGTACGATTTACCCAAGAACGGCCACATCCCCTCCCACTACGACCTCCTGCCCTCCAGAGAGGCCCCGCCCTCCGGCTGCACGGAGCCCGACAGCGAATGAGTCCCCTGTCGACAGAGTGGACGCTCACTTCACTCATTTTCACGCTGTTATACTTTTTCTAAAGGAGATGAACATACACATATATATATAGATATATATATATATGAGCTTTACAGCTATTTTGGAGATACGATTTTCACTGTGTGGGGGACAAAAGACATTTGATCAGTGATCCAGAAAATATTTGGGTTTTTGTGGGGGGGTTTTACGCCTTGAAAGTCTTAACTACACAAATTGTGCAAGTTGTAGTACCACAGACGGGCAGCACCATGGAACAGTGGTTAGCATCTCACAGCAAGGAAGCCACAGGTGGAGTTGCGACCCAGGCCTTGTGGTGTGGAGTTTGCATGTTCTTCCTGCGTCTCTGCAGGTTCTCTGCAGGTTTTCTGGAGGCTCTCTGGAGGTTCTCTAGAGGTTCTCTGCAGGTTCTCTGCAGGTTCTCTGGAGAGTTCTCTAGAGGTTCTCTGCAGGTTCTCTGCAGGTTCTCTGGAGAGTTCTCTAGAGGTTCTCTGCAGGTTCTCTGCAGGTTCTCTGGAGGTTCTCTGGAGGTTCTCTGCAGGTTCTCTGGAGAGTTCTCTAGAGGTTCTCTGCAGGTTCTCTGCAGGTTCTCTGGAGGCTCTCTGGAGGTTCTCTGCAGGTTCTCTGGAGGTTCTCTGCAGGTTCTCTGGAGAGTTCTCTAGAGGTTCTCTGCAGGTTCTCTGCAGGTTCTCTGGAGGCTCTCTGGAGGTTCTCTAGAGGTTCTCTGCAGGTTCTCTGCAGGTTCTCTGCAGGTTCTCTGGAGAGTTCTCTAGAGGTTCTCTGGAGGTACTACGGTTGCTCCCACGGTCCAAAGACATGCATTTTACGCTACAAGGCAACTGTAAATTGTTCCGTAGGCTTGAGTGTGAGTGTGGAAGGTGGTTTTGTCTCTCTGTGTTGGTCTGGTGCCTTATCCAGTGTGTAAATCAACCGTTGCCACAAGGCAGAACCTGACAATCATCATTCGTTACCTATGATTGGACGCTTTCTTCTTCTTTGCACCAGGGGAGTTGCTGTTCAGGGTGGCAGATTTCTTTCATCTGTGATTTTGGATTTTCTTTCTTTTTTGTAAAGCATTCTCCAGACAAGTCGCCCATGTAAGTACATTTTGTGTTAACCAACCACGTCTGGGATCCTATTGGCCGCTGGGTTGAAGTCCTCGTCCAGCAAAGTGAGCTGGGATGAACCTGATGCGGCTGCAGGCGATGTACACTTTCCCACTTTAATTGCCAAACAAGTTAAACAACATCACCCCATCACGATTTACACTTTCTTCTGATATCCGTCCAAAGACATGTTGTTAATATTTTGCATGTACTTCATTTGCCATTTTTGTTCATATAAGATTGGTATGTGATTAAGTACGAATGATGCCGTTTGTGAAGCCCAGTGAGAGAGAAAGCGAGAGAGTGAAAGGTGCAGAATGTTGAAAGGAATCCTGTTGACAGCAGTAGAAGGTAATTCATTTAAACAGTAGCTGAGCTCCCTGTCATACTCAAGGTACAAAATGCACTTTTCCACTGCTGGAACCAAAATTGGTGCTTTTACAAAAACTGGAAGTAACTTGTAAGTGTTTGAGATACACAGGTCTTCCAGATTTGACGTGTACAAAATACTATTTTATTTACTCCTTTGACATGCACTATCAGAGATCTTAAAAGTGCTTTGTTTCAATGGCATGTGGATGGTTTCCTGGACATAAACTGTAAATATCCGTGACTCTAACCGCCGTGCGACTCTTATGCCACTCATGAAGTTCTCAATGCCACCAAGTGAGAAAAAAATTGGAATTGCTGGTCTTTAATTCTAAACAATTTAGTAGTTGTATCAGTTTCATGATGGTCATTGCAAAGCATTTTTATATCAGACTGTTCTTGTTAATAATCCTGAATTGTCGTTAAAGTGTGATGAGTTGAAATGTCGTTTGTCCGTCCCATTTTTAAAACGGCCTATAATAGCAAAGAGTCTTAAGTTATTCTGTGTTTTATATATTTGTAAAAACTTTGTACAGTTTGCTTGTATTTTTATATTAACATGACAGAGGGTCCTGTGTGTTTCCACACTAAAGTCAACCAATTATTTAAAAAAAACTTCTAAATATGAAACCATCCCTGAATTGTATGGTGGGAAAATCGTTTTTCAACAGGATTTGTAAATGTCTCGAGTTAAAATTCCATCTGTACTTCCGCACAACTAACAGAACACAAGAAATAATTGAAATGCATGAACGATGGAGTGGATTTTAATTAGATGTCCACAATTCAACTTTCCATATGTCTAATTAGATAAATGATTTCCCAGTCCATGCCCCCCTCCCACCGACCCCCAAAAAACAATTGAATTTGATCGTTTATTTCGACCCTACCATTGTGGTGTTCTGTCTCGTTTGCTTTTTGTGTTTTATTTTTCATTACAGTGACATTTATGCGAAGGCTTTGTAATAAAGTTGACATAATGATATTTTGGGTGTTTTGTAAATTTTATGACCGCAGATTTTATTGTTTTGGGTTTACCTCAATAACTTAATATGATCCTTCGCTGTGGACAGACAACGATGCTAACATTTTTCTTTGGGAAAAATTATCAATCCGATTAAAAAAAAAAAAAGAAGAAAAGAATCATTATTATCATCAATTAAGGGTCAAGGAGCCTGTTGCTGAACCTCTTACCCTCATGCAAAAGCAAACAGGGTGTGATGATATTTTCTGTAATCAGCTGAGTTTGCTGTTGACTGCATATTCACGTTTACTTTGCCATGCGCCATTATGATTGCCATATTTAAAGACAATCGGTAAAGTTGATACTTTATCATATTTTCGATTCAATGCCTCAAGTAAACTTAAATGAATATATAAGGTTTGGAAAAAAGATGATTAATAACACGCATGGCAGACAGTGTGACACCTGTCACATTTTTTTATTTTTTTTTTTTTTTGAAGGCAATTTGCACTCAAGTTGAGAGCTGCCGCAGGTCAGGCACACTTTTGAGGGAAATATCCCAAATGCTGTTAGTTGAAGAGGTCCAGGGTCGTGGCTGCACATGATCAGTCTGTCGGCACTAGGACGGAAACAGTGAAAAGCCCCCCCTCACTCACTCCGTTTACATACTGCCACCCCCCAGTTCCTCCCAGCAGTTACACTACAAATAGTACCCTCCCGAAACCGCTAGCTGAAGGACCACCATGCAAATACATACAAACAACACTGCATCGCTTGTGTTCCACTAGTCATCGGATGGTGGCATTTTACGTTAAAAAAAAAAAAAACAAAAAGAAATGGAAGCGTCTCTAAAGTTTTGAAAGGGTGTATTTAAGAGGAGAGAGCCCGTCGAAGTTAACGAGCAGCAACCCGATTCGACTGTAACACTCGGGTAAGTAAGTGGGCTATGCTAAATCAGCTAGCCTAGCATTAGCGTTTGGCTCAACTGGAAGCGAGTGTTCAAAAGAATACATGGCTTTAAAGTATTATTGCCGTTTGCCTTTTAATGCGTGATTAGGACTTGCCAATGTCATTCTATCTCAGCGGAGTGTGATGTTTGTTTCCAAGGTGAACCGGGGACCGCTGAGCCGCAGTGTTTGCTTCCCGCAGTCGGGGTCTGCTGCTACGGTTAGCATTGCTACCTTTCTGGCTCGGCGATATCGCGTAACCATTCCTGCTCCTTTTTTTATTATTTTCACGTTGCGCTTTCAACCAAATCTACAAACCCGAGCTCAGTGTGTCAAAAACGCACCGCGTCGGTTGAAAGGAAGTTGTGTCTTTGGTTTCACCAAGGATGTTTTTATGTGAATTGGTGTAAAGTCTCGGGTTCGGCTACCCATTCAGCTGAACCACTCAACAAGATCGCAAATGCTCTATAAATCACATTTCATGTTGATATTTCCTGCCTCTCTTCCTTTAGTTAATCAGTCAGTCAACCTCTCCAAGTGTCTGGAAATTGGCATAAAGGGACTGAAATGCTATAATGGTGCTGAAATACTAAGACGTTACTTATATCGGTGCTATTGACCGTCTACAATGGTGTGTGTGTGGGGGTTGGGGGGGCGGGGGGGTCTCAAAAGCCGTGTATTTCCTTTATTTCAGAGCCGAGGGCTCCACATCACAGTAAAATAGGAGAAACAGCACAGTAAAAACATACACACACCCACAAAAAAACAAATCTTCCACCATGCCCAATGCCTAACATGCAGACAGGTTGACTGACTAACATGCAGACAGCTTGCACTGGAGCCTCATGCCATCATTAAATGCCACTATGAGTTTTCTAATACTGTTTATGCCGCCACCATGGGCAGTATAGGAGAGAGCGTATTGTACACCAGTTGTCCTGTTCAGTCACGGAATTGCACGCCGACGTCGTTCCTGCATCGTTTTCCCCCCCGTGTTGCTTTACAAGTACACAATTACTCACGTATTGGATCATCAGTGTCATTATTATTAGATAAGTTATGCAAAAGATTGAATTCCAGCTCTTACATAAGAGTCAACAGCCCACTCGAAAGACTGTGGAAACTTCATTTGCAGTATTGATAAGTCATCCACTGACAGCAGATAACTAGGATTTCACTAGAGAGTGCAGTTTTTTTCTCAAATCACTCAAATGTATTGACGTAATGGTGCTGCAATTTCATCTTCAAGCTCGCGGACACTGATGTTGTTTCGATCTTGCCGCAGATCCCTACGAAGATGCCTGAAGTCCGAGAGCTTTCCGAGGCCTTGCCGGAGATGTCCATGGACCCAATCACTGGAGTTGGGGTGGTGGCCTCCAGGAACAGGGCTCCCACTGGTTATGACGTGGTAAGTGTCTGAACGCCACTCAAGCCAGTTGCTCCGTCCACTAAGACCTGGAGTCTGATTTACTGAAGGCTTGTGCAACAGATGTAGTTACACACACTAATTACTGACGAATCTCAAAACTTTGATTTTCCATTTGACCGGTGAAAGCCAATAGCCAGTGACTTTAGATCTTAATACACCTACGCCAAATGATTATTGGCTCAGTGCTACAGATGTATGAAAGTTTGATTCCTACTCTCGGTACGATGACCTTTTCCTTCCTGTGCCTTGAACTACATCTAGATCGCTATAACTACCGACGGTCTGGATGCTGATTTGTGGAAAGACGGACTTTTCAAATCCAAGGTGACCCGCTACCTGTGCTTCACGAGGGTCTTCTCCAAAGAAAACGTAAGTTGGCTCACACCGCCAAAACCGCAAGTGCTTCAACCCAATTCCAAACGGAGTTCCATTCAGTCGGGTTGCTTTTTTTCAAACTTTGATTCCCTTCTGCTTCTGCCCTCCAGAGTCATCTAGGCAACGTCCTTGTGGACATGAAGTTGATTGACATCAAGGACACTCTGCCGGTGGGATTCATTCCCATCCAGGAGACTGTTGACACACGTAAGTGACCAGAAAAGCACTGGGTTGGATTATAGCACGCAGAAAGTACAAGGATTGTTGTGTGTGTTAATGGGTTGAAGGGTAGAGAAACCATTCCAGATTTAGATTGGTCCTCCGTGCATGTTGAATGTTTGTCGGCCACAAAGGCCTCTGAACAAAAACGCTTCAAGCTTCCACTTCTATTGTAAAAATAAGACAGGAAAATACATTTGAAACTTCAAACGGTGTAACCATCTTCTAAACTATAGCTACATTCTTTTGCATTTTCGCATCAAGTGGTTCTTTCAGCGTCCTATAAAGGAGCAGGCTGTCAGCCGGGAGTTAACTGAGGCTCTTTGTCTGTTTCTGCTGTGTCCCACAGAGGAGCAGGCCTTCAGGAAGAGACGACTTTGTATCAAGTTTATTCCGCGGGATTCCACAGAAGCAGCCATTTGTGACATCCGAATCCTGGGCCGCTCCAAACAGGCTCCTCCCCAATACACTTTCATAGGGTGAGCAGATGACTCACACACTGGTTTGACTTGTAATGTCAGTCTACTCCCCTTGCTAAACTGCTGGATATACAGATGGATGACCTTTAACAGTGACCTATAATATTACCGTAATGGCTCAGTGGATCTTCAGATATAAAATAACAAATTGCCTAGGAACTAGGAACTTGTTTTAGCCGTTTCAGTCATTTATGATCCATCTTCCAAATCAAAAACCAAAAAAACGACACCACTGCATGACTGTATTTTTTAGTTTGGTCAACCAAGATGACCAAAGACAAATTTAAAGGTCCAGTGTGGAACATTTGGCGATTTTGAAGAATAAAACAGCGACATCAAGTGGTTACATATGAGATTGCAGCACTCTTTCACTCTTTCAATCTTCTCCTCTGGTGTCTTGCAGAGAACTGAACAACATGGGAATCTGGTACCGCATGGGAAACGTGCCTCGGGCCCAGGACGCCACCTTCACTCCGACCACAAACAACGTCCAGAATGTGAACTCCTCCTCCAACTCAGTCCCACTCCCAGCTGCTTCTATGCCCAAGTATGTCCAACCTGAGTCTCGTGGTGGTTGACTGATTGACGGCTGAAGGCGAACAGCTTCATCTCCACAGCCAATTAGGACAAACGATGAGGATTCCAATGTGAAAGCCAACACTGATTTATGGCATTTGTGAAGTCGTTCAGTCTGACACAAATTATATTTATCCATCAACCTAATGATTCCCACTGCCTTCATTGCCCTTTAAAACCGACTCACTGCGTTTCCTTTAGCTCACTCAAGTAGTTCATCAATTTTTATTTTGTAATTTTTTTTTCTGTCAGAAATCAAACCCCCGTTTCTGCCGCGCAAATGTTTTGTCAGTCGAGTTAAAGGTCGAGCACGTAAAATTTGGCTTGACTTGTTATTTCCACACAGGTAAAAGCTTAACATCCTGTCCACGCCCACTTGTACACTGTGTTTTTCCCCCATCGCCAGGCATATTTCCATGACCCTCCCGGCCAGCTTCAGAGGGAAGAACACCACCAGGCCAGACTACGAGCACCAAAACTCCAACCTGTACGCCATCTCAGGTCAGAGGTCACCACTTTCAATCAATAAAGGAATAACAATGTGAGCCTGATGGTGTGTGGAGTTTATAGAAGATACTTCTGATTTGCTGCTAATGCGTATTTTAAACGTTCTGGTTCTCCTCCAGCCATGGACGGCGTGCCCTTCATGATCTCCGAGAAGTTTGCCTGCGCCTCCTCAGACGTAAGCCGCAGCTTTAATTCTTCTGGCTCTGTGTCCTCACAAAGTTTCGTCCTAATGTGAGGAGAATTGACGACGTACGTGATGTGCTGACGGTGAACGTGACCTCTCTGCCCTCTGCCCTGTTCAGCTGCAGCAGGTGGATCTGATGGGCATCACCATCAAGTCCATGGCTGAGATCGAAAAAGAGGTGAGTCCAGTCGCCGGCGCATGAAAAATATAAATGAAAGCCCATCAAGTGCCATCAGTTAATCGCGATTAATCGCGATTAATCGAGAATGACGGAATGGAAACGCAGCTGGTTTCACTGGTGTCACTGGTTTCACTGGTGTCTTTGCTTCCTGTGCGTCAGTACGACTACAGCTTCCGCACAGAGCACAGCGCCGCCGCTCGCCTCCCGCCCAGCCCCACGCGGACCTCCCTGAGCTCCGAGGCCTGAAGGTCGTCCTGAAGGTCACCCCACCGCCGCCCCCCTCCCCTTCAAACGACACTCCCTACACGGACGGACGGCACCAGGAGAGACCCTGAACGCGACTGCTGAGGGGCTGCGCCAGGTTCACTGACTGACTGAAGAGCATTGAAAGGCCAGGGCGCAGCTCCCAGCGAACAAGGTACCACCGGTTTCCCAGCCGTCCCCGTCTGAAGGTAACTTTCACACGGCTGAACAGGAAGCAAGGCCGCCTGGTGTCCGAGTAAAAACGTCAGAGGAAACGCAAAAAAGGAATGATTTCAAAGTGCCGTCGTCTGTTCCCTGTGTTGAATAAACCACTCCATCGAGACGATTCCTCATCTTAGCTGAAGACCAACTGGATTTGCCCTCCTTTGTGATGGACTCGCTGCTCTGCCATTGGTCGGAACCGAGCCGGCCCAGGGCACCCGGTCGGTCCCGATTTGATGCGTGTGTGTGCGTGTGTGTGTGTGTGTGTGTGTGTGTGTGTTGGGGGAGGGAGATAAAAAAAAAACCTTGTTGTCTGTTCTCTTTTTCCAGTGTTGTTGTTTTCTAGATGGTCGCTGTCTTACTGTGAGTGCACTTTGTGTTCTGGGAGGAATCTCAGCCGTAGCCGCTGTCGCAGTACTCAAGACCACTTGTAAGGGGTCCTGGTCTCGGACTGGACAGACTGGGGGGGGGGGGATTCAAAGACACCTTGCTGAAAATAGTTGTTGCTGTTCAATTTACAAGCAAACTTGGATTTAAAAAAAATATACTGGTCATTTTTCTTTGATATATGAAGTCTTGGTCCCGAACCCCAGATGTCTCGGTCTGGTCTCGATCTCGATACTCTCTGGTCTTGATAGCGTCTTGGTCTACAACACTCGCTGCGGCTTCCCGGTGGGTCTCAACGTGCGATAGATGGATGGATGGATGGATAGATAGATAGATAGATAGATAAATAACCACTCCTCTGCAGCGCTCTGTGCACTGCGGCTGCTCATTGCTTTCACATGGAGCCACTGTTACTGTTTAAGAAGCATCACAAAGCCATTACACAGGTCACTGCTTGACTGCACTGCATGCTACTATGATCTCTCTCCAGGTCTGGATATTATTAACGCTTGTACGTCTGTTACTTTTGATACCAAAACAAGACTACCCCCCCACCCCCAAAAACCGCACATATCATTTTTTCCACAAGGCTAGTTTTTCATATCCGATCCGGTTGGTTGCATTGTGGTGGAACATGTATGGCACATGGAAATCTATAGCACAGTATTGTTTCTCATGCTGACGGACGGATGAGCGTTGAGTCATTAACAAAGCAATATGAGATTGTTTTGCTTATTTATTGAAGGGATCGTCTCATTTGATGCCTCTGCGAGTAGCCTGCCTTTCTAAATACAGTTTGTTTGTTTTTTTTAAAGATGATAATGATGATGATGATGATGCCACGCAAAGGAGACACAAAGGAGGAATGTTACTGACCACTTGTTTAGGTTCAAACATCCTTAGAACAGCAGATCTAAGCTACTACAACCAGAGTAGAATTACTGTGAAGAAAGGCAGCAATTGGAGATTAGTGAAGAAAAGAAATAACCTTACATCTATATCAGAACAATAACTGTTTGTTTTTTTGTTTTTTGTTTTTAATACAATGCCTTAAATGTGGTTGTTAAAACTAATTCATTTGGCGGAAGAATTTAGATTTTAGATGGATATTTGCATCTGCTAGTCTGCTAATTGTTCTTTTTAGCTTTTCAATTTCAGCATCATTTTGCATCGTTTGATTGTGTAAAACAATCAAAGAATCTTTCCCAGATTCACCACACTTGTGAAATCACAGCGTGTCCTTGTCCACTATTGTACACACACACACACACACACTACAGGTGGACATACCAGATGTGTAAATACAGCACAACCACTCTTATAAATGTGTAATATCATCTTGTCTTAAAGGCCACCTGGGGAAAAAAAGGAACGTGTGCAAACCGGTCGTCTTGTTTCCCCTGAGCAGCTGAGAACGAGACAATGTGTGGTTTTTAACCTTTGTACCCGCAACTGTAATATAATCGCGCATGTTGTAACTCGAGCCTTTGTGTTTTCTTTTTTTGTTTCGCTAACTTATTAGTCGTGTTTTTCAGTATTGTGACCCTGGTTGTCCTCCTCAAGACTGTTGTTTATAACAAATGGTCACGCGATGAACAACCGTCTGTTGCACTGCTGACGTTTTAGGAGGATTATTGACCATGAAACAGATTTTTAAAAATGGGAAGAAAAGAAAAAAACGATCTTGTCCATCCACACACACACACATATGTATGTGTGTTTATATATATGTAACATATATATATATATGTTTGTGTGTGTAAATATATATGTATGTGTCTTTGTTTCTACATATATACATACACACACATACGTACATATATGTAAATTATATATATATATATATGTATCGCACACACTCATAGTCTTTACTTCCTGTTTCCTTCTCTTAAAAAAACTGTGTAACAAACTAACATTGTTGTCTGGAACAAACGCGCACCCTGTTTTGGATGCGAACGTTGCTTCGCATGTAAAGAAGTCCTGTGGTTCAGTAGAGGTTATTTTTCTAATTTATCAATTTGAGGTCACAGATTTTGTTTTAGTTACTTTTTTTCCCCCACTTAACAATAAACAAAATGTCACTCTGTTGGAACTTTGTCCTGAAAAAAATAATTATTAAACCGTGATGACCTTAACTTGTTCTTGTTGGGAATTGTTTTTTTTTTAATATATATATATATATATTGCATATCGACTTCAAAGCATTCCTGTGGTCTTAGTCAAACTGTATTCACAGCATATACAGTAGGTAATCACTCACAATGTTATAATGTTATGTTTTTACATTGTTACTGTTGTTGGACAGCTCAAGGGCAGCTTTTTCCATTTGAGAAAAATTGCAAAAATGTGAGTTTTTTTTTGGATTTTAAAGATGCAGAAAAAGATTCTTCAGGCCTTTGTTACTTCTTGACTAGATTACTAGTGGCTAAATCCACACTCATATCCACACTTTGCCCCAATTACAGTATAGAGCAACAGTGAGAAGCGCACCTCCTTAAGCTTATTCCTCTACCACACAGGTGTTAAAACTTTAAAACAATAAAACCTAGTCAGAGGAAAATTCTAAAATATAAAGTAGTTATTTTACTTACTTCAGAGGGAAAATACAAATAACAACGAATTTCCTTTTTAGTTTTCACATAGTCCATTTACAACACAATTCCTTCTTCTTTTGGAAAAAATTGAAAAAATAAATAAAAATTGAAAAGTGGTCAGTAGCCTACCTGATGATGTCCTCGGAGCCGTCTGTCCAGTGTCCATCAGGTGGCGCAGCGGTAGCAGTAGGAACACTCTCACCGAGGACCTCCGAGCTCCCAGGCTGACAATCCGGTGGTAGGGGTTAGCTCATGGATGCATTATAAAAACCGGACGCCCAGTGGCCATTCGAGGTACTGCAGCAAAACAAAAATAAAGTAATTTAAAACGGCTGACAGGACCACTGTGACCTGAAACGCGATTCATAATAAATCTTTATTGCACTTTGATTATTGTGTCAAAGGCATGTTAAATTAAATGATTTCAATTCAATTAAATTTTTTTTTTTTAATATCTATTGATCACAACGCAGTTCGATCTGTGTGAACCATATACTTTTTCGAAACCCTATTTTAAGTTATGATTGACCGCTACTGGCGAGCCACTGGCCTGTGATGGTCATGGCCCTGAGCACTGCGGGAGGGAGGCCTTCTTTATTTTTCTGAATGAAAGTTGGCAACACTATGTATGCGCTGGGTGAGCAACTACATTTAAATGAATGGGGGCCGCCATGTTGGAGTCCTGGGCTAGCTGGGTTAGCTTGGGCTAGCTGACGGCCCCTCGCTTCCCGCCCACCGCTGCTTAAGGAGCCACGGGCTGGGCTAAGTAAACAGGTGGCTTTTTACTGAGTCACCGCTCGGAAAAACGTCGTACAGATATTGTACCTTGTAACAAAACTCCTCTTGAAATGTCTTCGTAGATGAATTTGCCGTAATAATCCCAGTTTGAATAGCGCGCTGTCCCTCCAGCAACTCCACACGCCCTCATTATAGCACCTGCGCTCGCTCTCTCTCTGTATTTCTGTCTGTCTGTCTCTCTCTTCTTCTTCTTCTTCACTCCCTATTTATGCGATGATATGACAAAAAAAAATTCACACGCTCACCAACTGTTTACAAAGCATTCCTCCGCAAAGATACTGAAAGACATTCTAACATAAACACACTACTTTCACCTAATAAATTAAGCAAGGCAAATGTAACATTTTTACCATTCCTTCTTTTTTTTTTTTTTTTTAACCCATGAAGTTAAGCATGAGTTTACACCACAATGAAAAACATACATTTGAACCAATTTGACCGTATTTATTCCTATATTTATCGATCTTTATTCAGTCATTCATTCATTTTTAACTGGGCCACAGCCAACAGACACCATTTTCTTTATTTTTATTTTTTTTTATTTTTTTTTAATGTGTTTTTAGGCCGAAAGTACGATCAATTTTAGAACGCTGAGTGACAGAACAATTCTCACCATTCTGGCGCGGGAGTTCGTGTTTCACACTGATAGATTCTGATTTTTCACCACTAGGGGTCAGGTTCGGACTCTACAGCGCCGCTTCAGAGACCTATAGTGGAGAATTTTCTCGCTTCTCCGTGGACAAAGAGAAAAAGCGTTGGGTCTTAAAAAGAAACACAGATGAGAAATTAGAAACGAGACAAAAACGCGGTTGTTAAATAAAATGAGCTCAACAACAACAACAAAAAAAAGTAAAGTAACTTACATTTACTATATGTTCAACTTATAATGTTTGCGTTTATTTTTCAAACAGAGTCATGTTTGAAAAATATATTATTTTACAGTCATAATGTGAGCGAAACGTGCAACATTAACGTGTGATCCTTTACATTTGTTGCGTGATAAATGGCTTTGAATTACCCCTTCATACACTGGCTACAATTAAGTCATCATCAGTATTTGAAGACGCGGCCCTCCTTGAGGTATTGGCCCGATCACGTTGTAGCTCAAGTGTATTTGGTGATGGTTTCAGTTCGGTTCCTGAACGCAGCTGCGCAGCAACGGTCACGATTCCTGCTGCTCGACCTTGTTTATCATGCAGGCCTCTAAATTTCAAACATGATGAACATGATGATGATATTATTATTATTATTATTATTATTATTATTATTATTATTATTATTATTATTATTATTATTATTATTATTATTATTATCAAAGCGTCTCAGTTAGTTGTAAGAACATGAGATCCATGCGTCTCGTCGCAGTTCTATGCAGCTTGTTGGTGTGTGGAGGAGCATTTAGGTGTAGGAGGAGGAGGAGGAGAGAAGAAGAGAAGAGGAGAAGGAGGAGAGGCTGGGAGGAAGAGATGAGGAAGAGGAGAAAGGAGAGGAGAAGGAGGGGAGAGGGCTGAGAGGAGGAGGGCGAGTAGGTGGTAATGAGGAGGAGGAGGAGGAGGAAATGAGGAGCGGCTCCTCCTCCTCCTCCTCCTCCTCCTACCGACCTCCTCTCCGGATTAAACGCCGCGTCGAGGGCTTCCTCTCCGGACTCCAGGTGAGGAAGAGGCGGCCCAGTGCGAAGATGCTGGACGGGCTGAGATCAGGTGACGGTCGGCACGACGACATCAGCTCGGTGCGCGTTTCATCCGGTGAGTGTCAGACTGACCCACGATGATTTCATGTCATTTATAATTTGCCGTATCGGAGCGGGTGCAAACTTGATCGAAAGAGTCAGTCTTTGTTTCTGTTCTGTAAGTATTTTTTTTTCCCAAAGTAAATAGTTTTTCTCTTCCAAAGTAAATATTTCAATAATGATAATAATAATAATTTGCCCTTCTGAACCTTGATTACCTTATGGAAATTAAATTGACTGACTGATTGTTATTTATGTTGTACATTGTACATTTTTTGATTGTAAAAAAAAAAACCAGCAAAATGTCAAACAAAATGATTTTTGGAAACAGCCCTCGTTTAAATTGATTTATTTATATTAATTAATTCGTCTAACCATACATGCATGTTGTTTTTTTATTTATTTAACATATTAACTGTTACGGACATTTTGATCCCCACCAACCCAAACGCAGCGAACAAACATCGTGAAAAATAACATCAAATTTCATTGGTGCACATTACCTTTTATTTTTATCTTGGTTTATTTTTTTTCCCCCCATTTCAACTCGAACGGGCGCCTTCGCGGCCTAAAACGTGAAATCCATTGATTGGACCTGAAGACGCTGATGCCTTGGTGCGTTTGTCAAAACCTTAAAACACCTGAAAACGGGGTCCAGTAATATTTAGATTCACATTTACTTACGCCTCGAATTAAATTAATAATAATAATAATAATAATAATAATAATAATAATAATAATAATAATAATAATAATAATAATAATTCAATGTCTGCGGTCCCTATAGGCGCACTGCCTTTATTTATCGTTAAAAAAAAGACTACAACTATAACATTTTTTTGGTCCTTTTTTTTTCTTAATATAGTTTTCCACCTTTTTGCACTATACCGTTGTTGTAATGATGCATATTTCCCCAATGTGGGATTAATAAGGCATACTATTTTATTGTATTGTATTCCATTCTATTGTAACATGAATGTCCCATCATTGGAAATAACGTGCTGTGCAGAGAGTAACATCATTTTAAAAAATAAAAATGAAAAATCTCTGACAAAAGTCTTTTATCACAGAGGCTCTACATTAAATACAACGCAGTGAGTCTCAACTCATCCTCTGCCAAACCAAGCATGGGCAAACCACGGCCCGAGGGCCATATGCGGTCCGTTAAAGCTTTTAAATCCGGCCAGCCGATATTTGAAGATTATATTAATACTCAGTAAATCACAAGATAGCTGTATTTCATCCATTTTGTCAATGTTTCAAGAGTCATTTCAGTAAAGAGCTAAATACAACATGCAACAATTTTTTTTGTTGAATTTTGAATTACAGCCAACACACACACACACACATATATGTGTGTGTGTGTGTGAATGTATCATTCACTGAGCCTTATTTTTATTGAATTATTACACAACGCAGTTGTATATATGTCACGTCATTGTCCACTGATGATGGTTCCTCTCCCTCCCTGCTTCCCTCCCTGTGTGTCCCTGCAGGCTCCCAGCCGGGACCCCGGGGGGCCTCGTGCTGCGAGGGCTGCGCTCGCACCATCTCGGACCGCTTCCTGCTGAGGGTGGACGGAGCCTCCTGGCACGAGGGATGCCTGCGGTGCGCCGCCTGCCAGCGGCCGCTCGCCGCCACCTGCTACTGCAGAGACACCAAACTGTACTGCAGGAGCGACTACCAGCGGTAAGACCCCCGAGTCCAGCGCCCTTCAACTGAGCCCTGGGCCCTTCATCGAGTCGAGGCCCCCTTACTGAGCCGATACCTTCTGCAGCTCTAGACATACAGTAGCAAATAACAAACAATAAATGTGCAATCTTTCGTTCATGACCTCACTTTGCCAAACAAGTCAAAACAGCCGAGACATTTGGGATGCCGTGTGCGAGCTGACAGTTCTACTCTATGTGTTGGAGTACTTGTTGTAACAGTGGAAACAGTGGAAAGAAACGAGGAGCTGATAAAGATTTAAAGGCGCAGAGCGCTAATTTGATGTGTGCGAGCTACAAACGATTTTTACGAGCCTTGCCGATGTGCAGCATCTGAGGCGGTTTGCTCCCAACAGTGACGTGGATATTCTAGTTGCAGGAGTAGTAGTTGGGTGGTCTTTCCTGTCAGTGGGCAATTTGTCAGCCCCGAAGCTTTAGATGTCGTGCGTCACTGCCGCACACAGGGGTCTGGTGGCTTTTATTTAAAGGGGAGCTAATTCCGCAACTTTCCTAAAGCAGTTTTTTGTTGTTGTTGTTTTTTTTTTTTTGCAATGGCCAGGCAAGTTTGGAGTCACTCATCGAACAGACATGACCACAGTCCGTTGAAAAAGCACCTCACTTTAGATTTAGAAGGTTTGAACATGTTAGGCCTTATTTTGATAAGAGACTATATGGTTGTGTTCCTCATGTAAGCTGGGAGGGGCATAAAACACCTGTTAAATCATAAAAGAAAGCTAATTTTCTACCTTAAATTTACCACATTTTTTATTAAATGTATTTTTTTTATTTAACATGCTATTTCTACTTATAGGACCTGATGGAAAGGTCATTAAAGACACATAGAAAAGATGTCATTTAAAAGCACTGCAGCTGCCAAAGTTAAAAAAAAAAAAAAAGGGGGGAATTATGCAGCACAAGAGGCTAAAGACTTGGACAATTATGAACAATAGATGGGAACAAAATGTCATGCGAATATAGAACAGAACACTCATAGGATGCTCTTGTACGCTGCTGGTATCGCACTATTGAAATATTAATCATGTGTTTGACATGGCAATGATTGCTGCCTGGGTTCGGCACGCTAAGAAGGCCAAAGCTTTCTTTGTCACCATGGACGACTGAATTGCTCACTACACACCGCGTGCTCAAGACGAGGACTTTTATGATGCATTTGAATTTTTGTTTATGCGTCCTGTCAGACTGCATGTAGCTGGTTTAAAAGGCAATGCAGTCGGTAAGAGCTGCACTCGCGACGTGTGGACCACGCTGCAAAGCTAAACAGAGACCTGCTCCCCCTTTAAAGTCCCGCTCTGTTTTAGCAGCACAGCTGATCAATGAGTGAATGAGCTCAGCATTAGAAAAACAAGCGTCGGCGAGAGCTTTGCAGCTCTGATTTCATCGCCTCTCCGCGCTCTCGCTCTCGCCTGCCGCATGTTGTCACGCTCCCACAGCTTCTAACATCTATTTAGTGTTTTCTATGATTTATGCAAGGGGTGCAGTGACCCCACCTCCACTCCTATAACACAGCGTCACAGTGCGGGGAGCTGTGGAGAGAGTGTTTTCAGCCAGGCCTGCTGCGGCTCATTCACTGAAGCCCCTGAAAAGTCTTGTGGCTTTTTTTTTTTTTTTTGACTCGTCTGCGATTGGAGGCAACGCACACATTGATAAACAATCTGGAACTGCAGTTAACTCATGTTTATTTATTTGCAAATTAGCCTGGGAAATGGCTGTTAATTTAACCGTTTGATGAGACAAACAGTTGGAAAAACACGGGGAGAGCTGATCAACCAGACTGGTGATAGAATAGGATGACAAATAGAAAATAGCAAACAGAAAGTGACTGCCTCATATACAGTTGAAACCAGAAGTTTACATGTGCTGTGCAAAAAGACTCAGTCTGAAGTTAAATCAGACTAAACCTAATAATAATACCTAAATTATTTATTTCCAGACATTCTCTCTCTCTCTCTCTCTCTCTCACTCACACACACACGTTTTTTAGGTTCACGTTGTCAAGGTGTGTGTATGGTTGGATAGATGGGGCCATTTTTTTTCTGAGCGGCGAATTCCAAATTGTAAAAATATACATTAAAAAAAAAAAAAAAGCCCTCAACAGTCCTACGATCTAAATAAACCATTCGTTTTCCTTTGCTAGATTATATTCCATACAGTGACAGCCTGTGAGAGGTGGCAACACTGACTCGATGATGTACAACTAAAAGCGAAATTGGCTAAGAAAATGTAAGAGCAGTCTGTTGGTGCGAAGGAGGAGGTGGTGGTGGCGGGCGGGGGAAGGAGGGAGGGGGTCACTCAGAAGAGTCGAGGCAGTGCTCCAACATTTTCTGACTGTTTAAAAATGTCTTGAGGACAGAGGCAGACCTCGCTGTGCACTGCTGCTGGAGTGTTTCTGCAGACCCAGGATCTTACAGTGAAGTTACAATATTGAATTTTGAATAAAGTTAATGACACTGTGAGTAAACACAAGTCTTGAAGGTAAATAATTCTTTGGCATTAAGTGCCTTTTTAACTCCCCTCAAACCAGCGGTGTAGTCTAGTTTATATCTAGTGCAGGCCTTGGCAAACCTGGGGGCCATATGCAGCCCGTTAAGATTTGTAATCCGGCCCGCCAAACTTGAAGAAATCACATTAATAATCAGTAAGTCCTAAAATAGCTGTATTTCATCCATTTTTCCCCAGTGTTTTAAGAGTCATTTCAATAAAGAGCTAAATACCGTGAGGCTTCAAAGACACTGATTTTGTTGTTACTTTGCTTTGGTTCATTTTCGTGTGTGTGTGTGTGGTTTTACCGACTGATGACTGACGACTGCAAGTAGCATGTACGTTGCACACACAGGAAGGGGGTGGGGGGGAGAACAGGAAGGGCTGAAAGCAGAATAAAAATGGTTCCATTTACTCTTCGAGCCGCCAAAAGCCGTGTCAGGAGAAACGAGCTCACCATCTGTACTCGCTCTTTAAAACTTCCCACCGCAACACAGATTTTCACCGACGTTTGATGAATAGCCACATCGAAGCTATAGCTAGCTTTCAATTAGCCGGCTTCAATTAGCTAGCTTTCAGCTCCGCATCTAATTTAAATGTTATAGTTAGATATGAGATATTAGGACAGACTTTGGTCAAAACATTCGTATCCTACAAATTCTTTTGAAACACAATGGCAAATTCATTGCTTGGGAAGTGTTTTCTACTGTTTCTCAAGCCATGTCTTTCGCCGTCACTTCCTATTTTTTCGAAACAATTTGAAACCATACTCATCTACGTGTTATATCCATGCACTTGTAAAGATTCCATCCTTTAGTAATTGGTCCACGGTAAAGTGAATCATCCATGATATCGATTGAGGTTCATTGCCAAATAATTGTGGCATATTTGTCGAAAATACCAGAGGTGGGGGAAAAAAAAAAAAAACGCTTTTAACACTTGTAATCATGATGTTGGAATATAAATGCGGCATCATGTGGGTTTTAAAAGCTGATTTTAAGCAGCCATTACCACAAAATCCACATGCTTACCATTTAGCACCATCTAGTGGGCCAGACAGTTAATTGATATTCTCGTTTCAATACACGAGTTTGTGTATAAACAGTCGTGAAGAAGTTTTCGGGAAACCCTGTTGCGTATTGTTAAGACAAAATAAAAATTTTGCTGGAACATCCAATTTCTGAGCTGGACAGAACAGTCAAATTTCAGCATGAGGGTTTAATGTAGTAACTGTCCATCACTATAAATAACCATTTTGTGTCTCTTGAATGAATACAATACTACCACACAAAATATTGAAATCTATCAGGTGCGGCAGTGTTAAATCACATACTGTTTTGTTAATATGCCTACATTATTGTGATTTGCAATAAGCCGAAACTCTGCTCACCTCGTCAAAGCTGCTAGCGACTACCAAAGCTTTCTTCAGCATTAAACAACATCACTGAACTTGAACTACACAAAGTGCATGCCTCATAGGATGTAGTAAAAATTTTAAGCACAATCCACATAAATAATATAAACTAATTTGTGTGTGTGTGTGTGTGTGTGTGTATGGGTCGGCTAACAGTAGCACACACAAACGACGGGAGGGAATATTCTCCAGCTTCCACCTACTTCTTCTTCCCTCCCACCGCCACCTCTGACAGGACCGAGCGAGGGCGATGAATGGAGAGATGAAAGCGTCAGAGTGACTGCTGGGGATCATTACCATGCTAATTAAACATTGGACATTTTGAAGTGAGTCCCCCCCCCAGAGAGCTGAGAAGCCTCACTCTAACTTCTTGAGCTTTGGGCTGAGCAAACAGTCTCCCCCTCCAACAACTGTTCTGGATCCCGCCTTTATTTCCCCTTCTCTTCCTTCCACAATCGTTCTTTTGCATAATGGGCCTAATTAAAACAGCAGCAAGCTGCCACCCAGAGTAGTAGCAGCAGCAGCAGCAGCAGCAGCCACACACCCGCTGCCTCCTCCTCCTCCTCCTCCTCCTTTTGGGGTCACTCAGCTCTCGGCGAGCCAGGCGAAAGCAAACAAGACGACTGTGAACGAACACACAAATAAACACAGACACACACACACACACACACACACACACACACACACACACACAGTCTGTTTTAACTGACTTCATCCTTTCTCCACGCCTCTTCTTTTTCTTCTTCTTCTTCTCCTCCTACGTTAATCCGCCTCCTCTTTATTGCTTGTTGAGCTGCTCGAGCAGCACCGAAGCCAAGAGTGCAGGGCCGAGAGGTCGCGCAGAGTCGCGATGGGCGTCCCCGCGGCCCTTCTGAGGGCTTTTTTCTCTGAGATTCTTCTATCGGGACAATGGCGGCTCACTGAAAGCAGCGCAAATCACACAAGATCCCCCTTTTTTTTTTTTTTTTTTTTACACAAACATGACTGGATGGCTGAAGCCTCTCTACTGTTCTGTTCTGCTGTGTTTGGTGAAACCAATATGAGTTCACATCAAGCTGCAAATTGAAATAAAATTATAGCTAACGAAGTGTAAATTAAAAGTTTTTCCCCCATGAGAAATATGAAAATCATAATCCTAAAAAAAGTAATTTAATATTTTATATTATATATATTATATTATATTTTATTATTATTATTATTATTATTATTATTATTATTATTATTATTATTATTATTATTATTATTATTATTATTATTATTATATAATAATAATAATTTTATCAAGAAAATATATGAAAAAATACCAACATCACTTACTCAAACCCTCACAACATAGTTTTTCCTTCATTTCTAGTAACTTTGCTCACATCATGCACTCAGATATGAACCTTCCTCTCCTTGCCGTCTGTTCTCAGACTGTTTGCGGCCACGTGCAGCGGCTGCCTGAAGAAGATCTCGCCCAGCGAGCTCGTCATAAGGGCCACCGAGAGCGTCTTCCACCTCGGCTGCTTCTGCTGCTCCGTCTGCGAGTGCAAGCTGCGCAAGGGAGACCAGTTTGTTCTGAAGGACGGTCGGCTGCTCTGCAAAGCTGATTACGAGAGGGGGGCCGACGTCGGTCTGAGCAACTCAAGCTCAGGTAACCTGTTTTTGTTTTTTTTTCTCTCAACTGTCGAGATAGGTTTACTACATACTTCTGTATGTGTAGATGCCTTCATTAAGAATTGACAATGAAGCGTGAAGTGAGAAGGTGTGACCAAGCCTTTGACTGGAAGTGGGAGGGAATCACACATGGAACACACAGGCTGTGTCGTACCTGTTCCTAAAAGATGGATGTGACGACAGGTAAGAGTGACAACGAGGATCAGGAAACCTCGAATGGAGCTGCTGCTGCTGCTGCTGCTGCTGCTGCTGCAGTGCAGGGCGACCACGACCACGATGGCGGCGCCAAGGGTCCCTGCCGACTGAAGAGGCCTCGCACCATCCTCACCTCCCAGCAGAGGAGAGCCTTCAAGGCCTCCTTCGACGTCTCCTCCAAACCCTGCAGGAAGGTGAGCACAGACGGTGGGTGATGAGCCACTCCGCTTGGAGTGCAGATCAGTAGCCAGTAAATGTGAATTTGCTGTTGCTTCCAGGTGAGAGACACCCTGGCTGCCGAGACGGGACTGAGTGTTCGAGTTGTTCAGGTCTGGTTCCAAAACCAGAGGGCAAAGGTCAGTGAAGCAGCGCAATCATTCAGTCATACGTACAAATCAATTTTAAAAAACATCATAAAGGGTATTGACAACATTTGCTTTACTCACTCACTTACTTTCTTTTACAGATGAAAAAAGTGGCCCGGAGGCAACAGCAACAAATGCAGGAGTCACACAACAAAAGATTGAGCCAAGGCAAGAGTCAATCCTCAGGGTTTTTTTTTTTTATTTCTGTCTGTCTGATGCAGTCACACCTTTTGTATTTCTGTAAAGACTGGATAATAACGGCTCATAATTCATCCCAGTGACCTAAATACAAAAAGACCATCAAAAAAGAGGAGCCTCTTCACACTGTTTCTGGCTTTAGATGCAGGAAGGAAGGAAACATCACGCAAACAAAGCCTGCTGCCGAGCTTTGACAGAATTAAGATTAACAAGCGACAGACTTTTCTGACAAGATGTAAACTGCAGAGTTCCACCTGGACCAAGTCTCCCAAGTCACCTGTCTCAGACTAACCTCAGCCACAGCTATGGTTTCCCCGTGTTAGCTCAGCGCCGCCGCGCCGGGCCCGTTCACCGTTGCAATCGCGCAGCAACACGAGCAGACAGTTTAGATAAGCTCTGGCAAGCACTGCCGTTCTGTTTATGGACTTGCAGTGTGTCAATATTGGCAGTAGCAGGTGGGTGGCGGGGGGGTTGGGGAGGGGGGGGGGCGGTGGCGGTCTGTGCGAGTGGAAGTCGCTGCTGTAGAATCAAATCAGCTAAACAAACCTGCGTCTTCATTGAAGATAGTGCGATAATGCAATAATAGGTGACCGAGAGACGGGGTGTGAGTTGGCTTGATTGCCATTCTTCCTAATAGCATATGTACACACACACACACACACACACACACACACACACGTAAATATATATATATACATGAGTTGTTTTTGTCTTAATTAACTACATACTACACTTTCTTGCCATTGAGGGATACAGATATAGATATATATCTAGATCTATCTCGAGGTATACATCTATATAGATATCTCTCTCTCTATATATATATATATATATATATATATACATATATATTTAAAATGTATAACTTTATTTTCCTGAATTTGTTCAAAAGAGAAATGGTTTTATTTCATTGGAAACTCAGCTGTAACCAGGTTGCCTGGTGGATGATTTTCTCTCTTGTTGCTGCTGCTCCAAAACGTGACATCAGGTTCTATGGACGGCCTGCTCGGCTCGGGCGCCGCCCATTCCAACCAGCAACGATATGCGTTGGCAAGTCAGCGCAGCGGCTTCAGCAGCTTTCGGCCGGACGTCACCCTGCAGCCAGTGCTTGACAGCCACATGCACCAGTGTGGTGAGGAACACGCAGGGTTAACCCATGGTTCCTGTGTCTGTGCAATGGCCTTTCCAAAAACTGACACACACCTTTAAATTTCCTGCTTTTCTTTTCCTTCGCAGACCCAAACTTCATCTTTGCTGACACCGACAGCGACGCCTCGCTGACCAGTCCGAGGAACTGCTTCTTGGCCCCTGCAGACGTGGAAGCTGCTCACGCTGGGTCGGCAGGCCCCATCGACTACCTGTGTTCCATGCAGAGCTTCTACCTCGCCTCCTAAGACCCCACACTGGACCCGGTCCCAGCCAGCGCAGGTCCAGACGGACAGGCCACGTACTGTATGACGTGGACGGCTGCCAATCAGCTGAACCTGGTGGTGCATTTGTAAAGTGTCCTGCAAGAGACGGCTGTGACTTTAGTGATTAATGTATGTTTCTTGTGACGAGAGATTACATTTAAACTCCCTGATTAACGCCTTTTGCCAAATGTGTTTGGCTCGTATTCTCTTCAACGCTTACGTCTTGCTTAAAAAAAAAACATTTCTTACCATGTACGTAATGTATTTATACTTCTATTTAAGATGACAATGAGATTTGTGGCTTAAAATGGCAACCAATCACTTTACACAGGAATTGAATATTTATCATTTGTAATGTGCGATTTGTATCCAGTGGTACTCTGGTCTTTATTTATTCCCTTTTTAAAGGTACGGCCCGTAAAATTCTGCCATCCAGTGGACATATTTTAGATTGCAGCGCTCATTCGCTCACCGTCCCGCTCCCTTGCCAGCATGCCAGTGAACTACACCTGGATACCTCGCCCACTTTCTTCTTTGTAGGTTTATTTGAGGACGCCAGGGTTCACCCTAATTACAAAATGAGCTGTCAGGCAGCTGGATTGTCCGCAACAGGCTTCCTTCCTTGACACTCCAACTCCAACAAAGTTTCTTTGCACAACCGTACAATTCTAATCCAGATTTTTAGTTTTTGCATTCCGTGCTACCTTGCCCTCAGTTCATATCTTATTTCCACTGACACGTGTGTACAATCTCAGGGTCACGGCCGACCAGATGCATCTCAGTCTCTTAACCAAGTTTCCTGACAGATGGTAACAACACGGCTGCGCCGCAAATTATTTATTCTCTTTGTGTGTCCTTTGAATGAACATGACTGGAACAGGTTTTCCACTCTGGGAAGTTGCCGGGTAAAGCACAATTCACTTCCTCTTTGCCAAACAAACAGTCACAAAAAATACGATGTATGCACACAGAGGCACACAAAGACCTGCCCGTGGTTGGAGTTCACTCTAGCGGAAGATACACTTTGAGACAGATGTCTGCATTCAACCTGCGGTTTGACAATGACCTCAGTGACAACGGGCTGGAAACAAGTCCTAGGAGATTTGTAGAGCAAGGTGTGGTAGATTGTACGCTCAAAGGAAAATTATTGACAAAAAATAGTTTAAAAACATCACTTAGAACAAAGAAATTATGATGTTAAATCAAATTACAGCATCAAACAGGATTTGAAGGCATCACAAACTTTCAAAGGACGACAGAGTGAAACTCCACATTTTCCTGAAAATATGTTTGAAATTGGTGAAATCTTGTTGGCTCAAAAATGTACGTTACATTTACAAGTCAATTATCATGTCTTGATGATTGTTTGTGTGTGATGAGCATGAAATTCACCTCAAGACAAACTTCCCTAATTGCTCCCGAGGCCTTTTCAAAATTGTCATATTTAATTTGGCAGAGCAATATCAATGCAGAGGAGATATGTGCTTACTTGACCTGGCAACGAATACCATTAGAATAAAATGGCATAGCAAGAGTGAGTGCGCCATCTACTGACCGGGAGGTAACACGTCGATTTGTTCTGTAAAACCAGAACAAAAATGCATCTGGGTAATTTATCAAGAAAGATATGTGCGCTGCATATTACACATCTGACCATCCTTTTTGTATGCATGGATAAAGGGTCAAAGGTCAAAGGTGTTCTTGAATGGTCTCCCTTTGGGAGGGATTTGTCCTGGGGAGAGGGTGAGTGGTGCACATCCAGTTCATTTTTTAATAAAAAAAACACAAAAAAACGAGCATGAAATCTCACGAGTGACGTTGGAGAAAATGACGTGCGCGAAAACTTCCCGTTTGCCGCCGCGAGTGGAACGTCCAGGAATCGGATGAAAGGTTCTTCAATCATTCACAGTGTCTGTCGAGAACCCAACACCCTGCAGCACAGCACAGTCAGCTGCTTTAATCCCAGCAGGGGAGCTCTGCTGCGCTGACCAGCTGTTTGGATAGATTAGTGTGTGTGTGTGTGTGTGTGTGTGTGTGTGTGTGTGTGTGTGTGGCATGCTATTAAGGTTTTGTAATGCCTTTCATTTGACTCAGAAGCAAACAGGGAGCTGCACAATAAAAACGTACTCTTACATGTTTAGCCTGAGTCTCGAACACACTCCAAAACTTAGTGTAGTCACACACACTAAAAAAGTTTGGTAGTTTTGTTTGCAGGTGAATTTCAAGCGACCTCACAACAAGAAGGTTGCAGGTTTGATTCCTGGGCCCTTTCTGTGTGGGGTTTGTCTGCTCTCCTTGTGTCTGTGTGGGTTCTCTGGGAACTCTGGCTTAATCTCAAGGTCCAAAGACTTGCACACGAGGCCAGTTGGGAACTCTAAACTGTCCGGAGGTGTGCAAAGAGTAGAATTTTTGTTTTGCAATTGTTTTTGGCAGTCCTTGTTGGTCAATGCAAGTTTTTGAAATGATCCATTTATCTGTCAATGGTCTCTACCTGGAGCCTGGAGAATTAGGAGGGGGAGGAACTTAGCTGAGGGAGAGCAGCGCTTGACCCCAGTCCCAGAGTGTGGACCAATCCAAGCAGAAGAAGAAGAAGAAGAAGTAGAAGGTAGACAAGGTATCCAGGTTTGATTGTGCAGGTCACTGTAGCCAATGGTTAAGTTTAGGAGGGGGGAGATGCTTCAATGTGAAATGTAACCACATGATGTCACTGTTTCTTCTTCAAAATCTCCAAATATTACACACTTCACCTTCACCTAAGAAATCTTTACCAAAGTGCTCACCAAGACAAAACCAAGGCAGAGACTCCAACAGATGGAAGGAAAATTTGGAAACAATTTCCTTTGGTCTCTATGACTTTTTTTTTTTGATGTGCTGCTCATGTAATAAGTGGTAGTTTTAATGGTGCAGATGCTGTTTTTTTTTCTAGCAGAAAATAAATGAAACAAATTTTGAGGACATGGCAAACAACAGTGTGCAAACAATAGAAACGTGCAGCACGCCATTCTAATTTCTCTATGACAGTCAACATTTGGTCATGTAATCAATTGACAGAAGTACGATGTTACACATATTAGCATGAACAAAAAAAACAAAACAACCAAAGACACCTCTTGACAATTACTATTTACCATTTGAGTTGAACTGCGTGTGGGAGGGGTTGGAAGTGTGTGACAGGACACAGAGAGAGGCGGAGGGGGGGGAGGATGTGGCAGGACGAAGGGATCAAAAAGAGAGGGAAATAACAGGAATAGTGAACAAAGAGTGAGTGGATGAAAAGACGAAAAGAAGTCAAGAGGAAGGAGAAATTGGAGAGACAGAAGTGAGTAGGTCAGTTTCTGCTCGTGCTCTCGCAGTTAACCTAACAAAACTAGAAATGCTTTTCTTTCATCTCTTGTGGATTTTTTTTTAACAGATGTTTTTGTCCCGTCAATACGAGCGCAGGGGTTTTCATACGCAGATGATGACGAACGCTGCACGGATCCACGACAAACAGAAGCTGAAGTCCTACTGGGAGCAGAGGATATTTCAGCACAGTGAGATGATGCACCAAGAGGAGAACCGCACGAGGAGCAGCTCTCTGACACGGTCAGCACTTATTAGATTAGAATTTATTGGACTGAAGTTACTTTTGTGAGGGATGTTTTGAGCTGTTTCGTTTTGTGTTTTAACCTAAAGACTAAATGTATATATATATACATGGACATATAGGTGTGTGTGTGTGTGTGTATATATATTATCTTATTAATCCTCATTATTTTTCATTGATGAATTTAGACGGCAAACATGATGATGTGATTTTAACACACTGCTCTTAATTGGTCTGAATCACTGAACATCATAATGTTAATTATAATCTGAGATTATTTTGTTTGAAAGAATCCACGACTAGGCAAGGCTAGCTAGCTATACGCAACAGGTGCACGCTTCAATTAGTTCTTTTCATGATTTTTGAAATTACACATGGTCTCCTCATTTAGACTTCATTCTAGTCACAACAACACGCTGTAACTGTGCTGTCCGAGCAGAACACACCACGTCTCCTCCTCCTGCTCTTGACATCAGCGCAACAGACGGGACGGGACATTAGTTTGGCCCGACGATCATCCGGGTTCAACAGGGATCAGAGACGGAAAAAAAACGAGCATTAAAAATAACCTTTATTAGCATCCTTTGGCTTTGTCCCCCGTGCCCCCTCATAAGTCGATTAGCGGGGGGGGAAATGTGCCACTTATGTTTACGGCTTCTCCGTCTGTCATCACATAGTAGCCTGAGAATGTGGCCGAGAGGCCGCTCGAGCCTTCAAACACCGTCAGATCCCAGAGATCAGCGTGAACACACGGGGATGGAGCCACAGAGCAGAGCAGATTAACTCACACACCAGGTTCTGCTGACAGATGACACATGCAAAACACAGACACAACAATATTAATCCGCACACTGCCGACACACACACACACACACACACAGTTCGGTATTTTTCCATAACGTAATTAGCTCTTAGCATCAGATCGAGTTGCACTGAACATCTCCTCCATTATGTTGAGCGAGGAAACGAGGGTGTCGTCTGCAAATGTGATGAGGCCTCGGCTCTGCGCTGCCACGCTGGCTCTCGTTTCAACCTTCTCAAATGTAAAGGGTATTTTTTTATATTTATGTAATATTTATGTTTGCATTGTTCTAAAGCAGTATTAAAAATCCCATGGCACCACAGACCAAACAAAAATATCATTAAAATGACACTACCACCTCTCTAACGAGCACCACAGAACTGGCTCAGTCCATAGACAAGCCTTTAAAACATGGGCGTCAAACTCTGGCCCGTGGCCCAAATTTGGTCTGCAGTGTTACTATATTTGGCCCGGGAGGCCAATACTAAATCACTACTGGAGCTGGCCTGCCAATATTATACAGCACATGTAGCACTAATACTAGAAATCCCAGAATGCTCTGCTGGTATTTTGGTGCATCAATCAGGACACGGCATTGATTGAAGGATATTATTATTATGACTTCATTGGTTCATTGTTGTTACTCTATTTTTAAATGTATTATATTGAAATTTATAACAGAAAGCTGCCAATAACAGGCTTACGATCTTCATTTACATTTTTATTAATCTTACTGAGTTTCTTCATTTGAAATTTGATTTTGCGTGTGCGCAATATCAAGGTATTGGTTGTATAATTGACCTCTTCTCGCCCATGTCCTCTCTGTCTCTGGCCAGACTGAGGGAGCAATGGTTGACCCTGCTGGATGAACGGCACCAGCACCAGCAGGGTTTCCTTGAGGAGAGAATCAGAAGAGCCCAGAAGGTCCAGCAGAGGGTGAGGGTGCTTGACGCCCCCTAGAAGTGGAAGCCTGGCTTCGACGTGAAGCCACAAGGATTCGGGTCTCAGTTTTGTTTGCCCAACATGCTATTCTTTGAAATGTCGTTATTTAAACATTGTGATTCTGTTTTGTTGTTACTTTTCTTTGATATATTCAGTCTTGCTGTTGTCTCAATCTCGACGCTCTGTCTTCTGTTTCTTAATGTAATGCTTTTTTCCCCTATGTTTGAAAACGGAAGCAAATGTCTCAGGATTTCTTGGTTGGACTGGGTGGTGAACAAACCAAACTCTAGGAAATCCAGGAGTCTGTGTTCAAACTAATAAAAATTGTGGGTGGAAAAACAACAAAGAAAACAATGCACAATGGATTTTTTTTTTATTGACTCTGATCTTCATCGATTTTATACTCTTTACTGGCTTTTCTCTTAAATACATTTTTCCTTGTCATTTTCAAGATTTACATATTTGTGGCACATTACAGACTTTAAGACCACTTAAATATTCCCCACAGCTGTAGAGTCAAACAAAGAATGTGATTTTTCTTCATATCATCTGATGCATTTGTGTTTTTACAAAAAATGTACTCACTACATCAAGATCAGGTCAGCTTTGCACCTCGACTCCAAAGTCTTAATTTATCCGCTTAAAATAAAACGTAGAAAATCTATTCCAAGACTTTAAAAGGCTCTTCCAGGAAGAGAAGGCAAACATAAAACACCTCACGTGCACGTCGTCGTACTAGCAGTAGTGTTGTAGTGGTAGCAGTAGTAGTACGTGTTTACTGCAGCCCTGTGCAGTAGGATTCCCAACATTAATTAAAAACTCTACTCTACTCTGGTTTCACCAGGTATGAGTGAGGTGAACACACACACACACACACACACACACATACACTTTACTCTACATGTGTCTTGTGCAGGTCCTGTAAACATTTGACTTGAGAGTTAAGACAAGAGGTGGAGAGATCCACGTGTGTGTGTGTGTGTGTGTGTGTGTGTGTGTGCGTGCGTGCGGTCGGTCGGTGGTGCATTTAAGGCTCGCGGTAAAGAGGGGCCACCAGTCCGACACCCGGAGAGCTGCCTTGGTCCCTATACGCGTGAGGAGGAGGAGGGGAGGCGGTGCTCCTACTTGGACTGGTCAAAGTGCTTGAGCACCCCCCCCACCAGGTGGAGGCTCCCCGCCACCAGCACGTGGATCTCGGCAGCGCGCGCAGCAGGGCCGCCGGGCCGCCACGCTGTGTGCCGCACGGGAAGGCGGCGGCGGCGTCCTCGGGCGAGCCGGCCAGCTCCGGGTCGCGGCCCTGGGTGATCCAGCGGAGGGCGCTGAGGATGCAGGGGAAGACCAGGGTGTGGGTCGTCTGGTCGGGGCCCAGCGGGAGGCCGTCCTCGATGAAGAGCTGCGGCGGCCCGTCGCCGTGCTCGTGGTGCCGGCTGGTGTGCAGCCGCCAGCTGCTCTCGTTGTCCAGGCAGCGCGTCAGCATGTTCTCCACAGACACGTTGAAGTTCTGCTGGTCTGCCGGGCCAACAGGAAGGGTGAGGTTAAGGTTCCAAGTGTGGAGTATTTGGAGATTTTCAAGAAGAAACGGCAACATCAAGTGGTTGCACTTCAGATTGCAGCGTCTTTCACTGTCCCTCCCTCTCCTGAGTTCGCCAGTGAACTACGGTGGCCTGCACACCCAAACCTGGACGTCTCGTCCACCTTCTTCTTCTTCTTTGGTCTATTTGAGGACGTTTGCGTTCACCCCAAATACGAAACATGCCGTCAGGCAGCTGGATTGTCCACACCAGGCTTCCTTAGAAACATGACGGTGCAAGCAAGACCTTAGCTCTATGTATATTACAGGAATTGAGTATTTAGTGTAATGTACTCTGGCGTTCATTTCCTTTTATTTAGAGGTACAGTGTGTAAAAGTCTGCCATCTAGTGGACAGATTTTGGATTGCAGCGCTCATTGGCTCACCGTCCCTCTCCCTTGCCAGCATGCCAGTGAACTACACTTGGATACGTCATCCGCTTTCTTCTTTGTTGGTTTATTTGAGGACGCCAGAGTTCACCCTAATTACAAAACGCACCGGCTGGAGTGCTCTTCTCTGTTCACTGTGCAGCACAGCTCGTTCCAGTAAATTACGCAGCTGCTGAGACACTGGTCCCTCAAAATGTACTGCAATACTCAACTGGGAGGACTAAAACCATTTACAGGTAGGTCTTATGAACCATCTCAAGCTTAGAAAGTGGTCACCTATAATAAACTGAAGGCCGCTCTTTTCAGAGTATCGTCTGAAGTTGAAAGGTCTTACCTGCATTGCAAGAGGCAATGGCTTCTGTTATATTTGGGCAGAACACAGCAAAGTCAAAATGGCACGGCTGGAAAGAAGCAAATAATCATCAGATTCTTCTTGAAAGTTAAAAAAAAAAAAAGGATGAGAGGACGGAGATGCAGGTGCACTCACCACCAGTAGTTTCAGCATGGCTGCTGAGTCTCGCTCTCCTGTGGCGTTGAACAGCAAAACTCGGGCCACTGGTCCACTACAATACAGACATTTAGCAGAAGTTAAAAAGGTCCAGTGTGTGGTTATGGTTGCCTTTTTTTAGTTTACTGTGTCTTTTTTTCCTTCAATCCAGTACATCTGAAGGAAAAGCTACAAGCGCTGAGCAGCAAACACGGTTTCTGCCTCTGTGACGCTGAAGGGCCGTTTACCTGGCGTTCCTCTCGTGCTGGGCTGCAGCCTCTGTGAACCAGTTGACGCAGGCCTGCATGCTGCGCATGGTGTGAGCCCCGTCCAAGAAGTAGGTGACGTCTCCGTGTTTCAGGGTCTGGTTCCTCCCGGGCCACTCCGTGTCCGCCAGAGCTGGGGGTGAGTGTGAATTTATACAGCTGAAATTTTAAAATTCATCAAATATGAACTACTTTTGCTTATAAAACACCAGAAAAGGTCCAAATAATAATTATTTTTATTGCTTTAAATGGATGGATGGATTTGTTTGCCACACACACACACTGAACGATAAAGTTTGTTGTGGTTTCCTGGCAGGCTGTGAGGATCAGAGCTCCGCAATGAATCTCTGGTTTAAAATAGACACCCGCATATCCAGTCTGTTTAAATTTGGCACTGATGTTCTGTTCCAGCTGGAGGAGCTTGTCACTGTGTGGGGCCCAGTGCAGGCCTTACCTTTCGTTGTAATGGAGCCGGGTTTGAAAGGAGTTCCCTGAAGTTGCCCTGAGGTCTCGACGGCGACGGAGGCGGAGGAGGAGGAGGAGCCTTCACCTGCTGAGGGACGACACAGACACGCACGGTCTTCAGACCCAGCTGACGTTCTGTCTGTCCAGGAGCCTTTGGCTGGCTGTGACATCAGCACCCGTGATGACTTCTTGAGATCAGCGAGTGTGCACCTGGCGAACACCTCCTCTGCAACCAGGTGTGGCTCAGCTGCAGCGCCAGGGAGGCGTTGGAGCGCTGGTGCTGCCCCGCCAGGCCCAGTCGCAGAGGGCCGCAGTCCGTCTGGTAGTCGTTCAAGTCGGGACACACCCGTAGGGGGCACTGCAACCAGAGACACCAGGCCGAGTTAGGACCGGTGGAGGTCGGCCGACGAGGTATTTCGCCGTGGACGATCGTGGACGGACGCTTACGCCGATCTCCTTGGCACGGTCTCGGAGCACGGCCATCGCATCCTCAGGCTGCTTGACTGTGAAGGCGGGAACTCCGGCCTGGAAAAAAAACACACGGGAAGAATAAAGAGACGGCTCACAGAATTAGTCAGGAATAGAATAGGATAGGATAGGATAGAATGTGTACTATATTGATCCCAAATTGAGAAACTAAACTGTTGCAGCACTAAAGACAATACAAAGAATAAACTCTACAGTAATTACAAGAAACATTCAAGACAGTCCATTGTGGTACGACTGAGCTGTGGGGGATATCAGCACCATCTGTGACATCACAAAGGGTCGATTCCAAGAACTAAATGTGTTCGGAAAATCCGGAAAAGGTGACGCAAGCAACAGAAGTAAAAAGAAAAAGACCTTTTCTCAGCCACTGGCAGGCTTCAGATAAATGTACGCACAGACAGTATAATTATAAGTAAGTATTTGCGCACTTACTAAGCCTAGCAAATCAGCCGCGTCTCTTTTTTGTGGTTTGTCCGTTTCTCTTGCAACTCATTTCCAAAACTGTATCTTCAGAAAATGGCAAAAAAAAACAAAAACATCTGACTCGGACTTCTGAGAGTTGAGGCTCTTGTCGTCTGGCTAAACGTGTTGAAGAGCCTTCTACCTATGATATCTGTAACCGATGCCTCGTCGTGGTGCAAACTCACTTTGAAGATGCCGCCTTTCTGCCAGGCGATCTTTTCGATGGTGTCTCCCAGGATCTGGGTGTGGTCGATGCCGAGCGACGAGATGCCGCAGACCCACGGCCTCCTGCCGCCACACACACACACACACACAGGTTAGAACACTGGAGACTGGACTTCTGCAAAGCCGCGCTAAACCTCTTGCTCATAGGTGTCAAACCCTGACCCGTGGGCCACATTTGGCCCACAGTGCAATGATATTTGGCCCGCGGGGGCCAATACAAAATCACTACTAGTGCTGCTGGCACGCTGCTATTATACAGCACATGTACTTCTAATACTATAAATACCAGACTGCTCTGCTCAATCAGGACAGGACGTTTATTGAAGGATGTTATAATTATGACTTAATTGGTTTATTATTGTTATTTTATTTGTAAATTATTAGCCCATGGAAGAAGGTCACAGTTGAAAAATAAAATAAGAGCCATACAATTTTTATTGACATTCTATTTATTATTTTGATGAGGTTTTCTATTTATTTATTCATTCATTCATCTTCTATACCCGCTTATTCCAATTCAGGGTCCTGGGGGTCTGCTGGAGCCTATCCCAGCTGTCTTAGGGCGAAGGCAGGGTGACACCCTGGACAAGTCGCCAGTTCATCGCAGGGCTCTATTTATTTATTTATTTTTAAAAATTTGAAATTCAACTAAAGGTTGATGTACGTGTACATTACATAATATTCCGGATATTTCAGCGACGTCGACTGTGTTCAACAGATAAGATTTCTGAGTGTCAACAATAACATGGTTACGCAACAGCCCTAAACGCTCTGGCTCGGTGACGCGGCCGGCCAATGACCGCAGACCTTTGATGCGAGTCGCTACTTTGTGAAGGCGTCTCTTACTTTATAATGTTGGTGCAATCGTAGGCGCCGCCGATTCCAACCTCTATGACGGCCACATCCACCTGTGAACACAAACAACTCGTCATGTCGGACACAATGGAACGGCTAACACAGGCACGGGCAAACTGCGGCCCTTTAAAGCTCTTCAATCCGGACCGCCGGAATGGAGTTTGCCACAGTAGTTTGAATGTAGCTTGCGTTCAAAAGCCAGGCAGGCCTGAGTAAACAACAACATCACAAATTGAGACAATAGCAACTGCTGCACCCAGACTGAGTTAAATATTTCTGCGGGTGCGGTTCTGATTCATTTGTGCGTTGTAGACCTTGAATCAAATGAATAAAGCGCCGTACATTGAATGAGAAATCAAGAATTTCTTTATTTTAAACAGTTTTTGTGCGATGTCACGCGGTTTCACACCTTCTCTTGGAGAAAGACGTGAAAAGCCAGGATGGTTAGGAAGCGGAAGTAGGCCGGCATCGTGGCCCCGTTGGCTTCCTGTGAGAGAACAAAGAGAGGGGGACATCTCCAATGACATCTTTGAGCCAGAACAGTATGAAGACAGAGAGTCGTGACGCGTTATGTTTAAATCTGGGGACGGGAAGGAAGCTGATGTTAAACCAAGGCAGGATTGATTCCACTCTTTCATCACTGAGGTGAGAAGGAGAGAGAACAGCAAGCAAGACACGCAACACGTTCGTGATGTGACCTCACTCTTGGACTCTGGTCAACTCTGGCCTCCCAATGTTAATGAGTCTCATGTTGCTCAAATGGAGCAACTGCTAAGTAAACAGATTGTTTCCAGAACAAAATACCCGGGTTTTGTTTTTTTTCACTTCTCATTCTACAAACAGCAGGGACGATCCAGATGCTGCATCATTCATGTGAACATACACCAAAAATAACTCAAGAAAAACCAGAATCATTATTAGTTTAAAGGTCCAGTGTGGAATATTTGGTTTGCACCACCGTATTTCTAAGGAAGCCTGGTGTGGACAATCCAGCTGCCTGACAGCGCGTTTGGTATTTAGGGTGAACGCTGGCGTCCTCAAATAAACCAACAAAGAAGAAGGTGGACGAGGTATCCATGGTTTGTGTGCGCAGGCCACTGCAGTTCACTGGCAAGCTCAGGAGGGGGAGAACACAGCATTCTAAAATGTAACCACTTGACCGGCTTAACCTTTAAATTATTATTATTAACTCACACTCAGCAGTTACCCAGAGCTGCTTCAATGGTGGTGTTAAGCAATGCAGCTGCAGCAAGACGCCAACACTGCAACTGAAAATCGGATTGGTTGCATCCGAGTGCTTGGATACAATCGATCACTGTTTACTTCTCGCTTTTCGATGCTGTTGTAAGCAAAGTTTACTCTTCTAAAATAAACTCACGAGCAAAATCAACACACAGCAGCAGCAGCAGCAGCAGCAGCAGCAGCAGATGTCCTCACGTGAGCATCATGCACGTTCTGTCAGTGTGTTAAACTCAACTTGTGACTCTGATAATGCACAGCCAAGGCAACATACCCAGGACTGACAACTACACAAAACAGCACCAGCGCTGCCAGTTCCAACAGTTCTGACAGCGAGAGTTATCGAGGCCGTGCTTCTAGATTACAGATAAAACCTGTAAAGATAAAACGCAATCATAACGCCGAGTGGATGAGACGTTGTCACAGTGCCATGTTAGAAAAAAAAGGGGGGCATTGCACTCGCACTGCGCGGCGTGTCTCCACTTTGACCCACCTTGGTTTCCTCCAGACGTCCGTAGACCTGCCAGAAGTATTTTGTGAAGAGATCTTTCCCGATGGGCTGCCCGTTGATTCGGATTCTCTCTCTGACTTGGACCAAGTGAGGGGAACTGTTGACCACCCAATACGATGTTAGTTCATTTACTGCAGGTTTTTTTTTAGCCATCAATAATGCAAACAAAAAAACTGTCGGCACAAACATATATGTATATTTTAACGGTCCAGTGTGTAATAATTGGAGATTTTGAAGACAAAACAGAGACATCAAGTGGTTACATTTTACATTGCAGCGTCTTTCATTTCCCCCCACCCCTCTCCTGAGCTTGCCAGTGAACTACGGTGGCCTGGGCACACAAATCTGGATACCTCGTCCACCTTCTTCGAAGACGCCAGCGTTCATCCTATATGGTACTGTATCTACACCCATGACGCACTCACCTGTAAAATCCCGTGCGGAGGCCATGGCCTCTGAGAATCTGCTCTGCGAAGGCGCATGTTGACCCCTGAAACAGAGCAAACACGGGTCAGAGGCTAACCTCGCCTGACTTTACATGACAGGATTTCTGATTCTGATGACATCATGGCAACGCTGGCCTTTCTCTCAGTCGAGCGTAAAATCTTAATGAACTGGAAACAATGTGGACCAAATTGTGTTCACATGGAAAACTGGTGCAAAGACTTTCCAGATTTGCTATCAAAGGAACAAGTTGCTCTGACTCTCCAAGAAGGTGACTTAGTCTTGGGAAAGCTTAAACAGATTCTCATTCTCATTATTTTTTATTGTTTGCTTGGCTGTCATGTTTTGTAGCAACCTCCCGGTCCCCTTTTAATATTCCTGTTTGTCCCGTTGTCTTGTATTATTATTATGGTCCATGTCTTTGTTATTACAGTCGTAAAATGTTATTAGGAAAAAAAAGAAGTATATATTAGATGATTTCTTGCAGGGAGTGTATGTAAACACAGGTTCAAGAGTCAGAGACTTCAGCCTGAATGTAAATACGTAATATGTTAGCCAGAGCGCAACACCAGCCGAGTGCAACGGATTATTCAACCCACCTTGCCCTTTGTTCCCGTCACATGAATGATATTGAGCTGATCCAGGTCGGCCACCTTTGACACACAAACAAGAGAGATAAAAACAAGGAGCAAGAACGTTGTTATCACTTCATTATTTAGTCTTTTTGAAAGCAAAACGTGGACTGGACTCCAAGTGAGCGACTCACTGTGAGACCGGAGCGCTCCAAGAAGCTTTCCATGGCCACCAGCTGCAGCTGAGGGTGACCCCTCTCCCGTCGTACCTGATCCAGGGCGCTGGCATTGGTCTGCAGGGTGTTCAGGGTGCAAACGGCGTCCTGAGACACAAGGAAAAACAAAAAACAAATAAAGTGCACGTTGATTCTTGACTGCGCTCACGTCAAAAGCTTAATTTAGAGAATTAAGAGTCATTTCTGCTGTAAAATTTGGGAAATAAAGGGGGAATAAAGGGGAAAAGCGTGGGCGCCTGACTGACACAAGGAACTAAAGTGAGATCTTCTAAAGTGAAGTCCACTTGGGATGTAAAGTCTGCCATGAACGGCTGACCGTAGCCATTTGTACCCTGGGGTGAAGGAGTCAATAATAGAAACTGTCGCCACACACACACAAACACACCCAGTGTCGTATATAGATTCGCTCCTGGTAAAAACAGTCCAAAGGCAAATATCATGTTTTTAATGTGCTTTTGTTTTTCTCCCAGGTGCCAACGTGTGTGAGATGGTAAGATTATCATTATTCTTTTTTTTTTGTATTGGCCTTTATTTATTCATTGAGACCCATAGCCTCAATCACTGTGTTCCCATTAGTTTTTGTTTTTGCAAAATAAAAGCGATATTTCTAAAATTTCGACATAGTACAGTTGCGTTTTGAAGGTGTTCCCATTCAATGGTGTGAAGCACAAAAGCCGTAATTCTCGTAAAAATGCGTCCCGAACGATTTGACAAGAATTACGTTTGCTGTCAAGAATGGTTGATCTCTTTTTGTCTATGATTACTAGTAAAAAAAAAAAGAAAAAAAAGAAGCTTCAAGACCTGCTGGAGGTTGTTCCAGGTTGCAGGTTAAACAGAAAACTAATTCTGAAGCAGCACGACATAAAGGAAGCAATACTGCTGTGAAAAACCAACAGCACAAGCAAACACCGGCCGCACAAATTAGATGCAACATGCTCATCATTATCAGCCGCTGTCGTTCCTCATTATAGGACTTTGTTAACTATACACCAGGCGTCCATCTGCATCTGCTGCTGCTGCTCCAGCTCCCCCTCTGTCACATTTTCCAACCCATTGTGGCCCCACAAGTCAAAAAGTTTGCCCAGCAGTTCTGCTACTGACCGAACCGAGCTGGTTCCCTGGTAAATTAGACGCTCTTTAACAAACAAGCTACATTTCCAAGCGCTTTCATCAGGAGGTTAGAAAGATTGGAATGAAAGAAAAGGACCTTCAGTCCCTCCTATCAGCCCATTGGTTTCCTCATGCAGGGTGCATGCATTGTCAACACTGATAACACAGCTGGTAGTTGTGCAAACTCTCACAATCCACGTTGAGGCTTTTCTTAGCTTAGCACTTAGCACCGGTTCCAGCCCGACAGCTCGGTTCGACTGACATCAACAATAGCAATTATTTTTTGCTTTGTCTTCCCCACCACCACCACCACCACCCCAATTACTTTCACTCGAGTCAGCCATGTTTTACCGCCGAGTGAACCGGCGGCTGATGAAACACACAAACTTTGCCTGTCGAGCTAACTCGCTAGGGGCTGCTACCCCCAAACGGGAGAGAGACAGCGGGATACGGGGAGAGAGAAGGGTCGTCGCAGCCCTACCTGGTACTCCATGCCGGGCATCTGCGGTGCTGTTTTGGTGCTGTGGTACCGGACGGTGCTGCACACACACTTCTTCCTTGTGAAGTGCGCGGCAAACGCGAACCCGCGCAGCCACATGCGCGACAAGCACACCATGCTTGGAGGATCCCGCCGTGACTCCGCCTCGTCCCCGGAAGCCGCCGCCAAATATGGGAGCCGGCCTTTCCTCCTCCCCGACGTAGGCGTGATGACGTCATGACGCACTCCCGAAAAGAGTTGAACCAAAGTGAAATAGCGAAGTATAATTTGTCTCCTGTTATGTATAAATTCTAATGTTTGTGAATTTAATGAAGATATATAATAAAATAAAAAGAACAAAATTGAAATATTTTGAAAATACACTTATGAAAACATCTTGATCAAACTCTTTACATTTCACTAAATTGCAATGAACAAAAATGTCAGAAAAACAAAATCATTATTTATTATATGAAGTTTGTGTGAAACACTGCCGTGTGTTTTACCCCAGTAGGTTTTGTTTTGTTTGTTTTTGAGTTACAGTTAAGTTGTCCCTGCTACATCATTGTACCGTATAAGGGTACATAGTAACAGGAACCAGCTCAGTCGACATTCATTAAATCTCAGCACATTTAAAACTCGAAATTCCAAGAATGTAAAAGAGAATGTGATGCTGCACAGGGGATTGTAGGCCTTTGTTGCAGAGGTCTGGGTTAATGATGTTAATATATAGTAATTATACATTTTTTTGTCACGGTTCACGTTAGCATCTCGTCCCACATATATATTACTATTATTATAGCGTATACTCACTTTGTACGCACACTCTTTGGCCTCCAATTCGCAAGGTGTCGCTGTCACTTCATGTAACGATGTACCATGACCCATGATACCTTCAGGTACAACAGCAAAAAATACAATTTTCAGACATTACACATGAGTTGCTGCAGGACGACAATAAGCCATCAAAAATGTTTTTAAAAAATCTCATACTACAGCAATATAATATCATAAAAGTTACCCATGTAGATAGAAGTGTGCAATGGTGATTGCACCAAAAAATGTATAGAAACAAACGCTTACAACAGTGTAAACCACCGCGGCGAATGTCTGACTCACTATCTGGGTGCCAAGATGAAATTGAGAACAAAATGATGAAGAAATATTCGTGAATCAGGCAATTTGCATCATTTTTGTGGTTAATCAAATTTTCAAAGGACAGCATATAACGTTGTTGGTGATGTGCATGAAAAAAAAAAATTTAGAGGGCCAAATTAATTTCATCTGACAAGGTTATAGTTATTATATTAGGTGAAGTCTAAAATTTCAAAATGTAAATACTGAATATCCTTTACTTTTTTTTAGTTGTGTCTATGTATTGGGTTATTATTGAAAATATCAGTCATTTGGAAATCAATTCAACATCTCTAAATGTAAATAGTCTGATTGTGAAAGCAATTTTTTCCTCCTTTACCATACTAATGTTTTTATTGCTTTATTTCTTTTTTAATTAATATAATTTTCCATCTTTCCATCTATTTGCACTATACCGTTGCTGTAATAGTGCAATGCATTTCTCCCCTGTGGCTTTAATAAAGGCATTCTATTCTATTCTAAATCAGTGCAATTCAGTCATTAGCAACGAGTAATCACATAATTCCATTAATTCCAAGGTGACCTTTGAAGAGTTGAATGGATGTGATGGAAAAATGAAGAAGTCAGGCGGAGTGACAGAACAATATGGGATGGAGGCAGATGTTTGGCTGTGGCGAGCCCCTGAAGGGGACAGCGGAACGGAAGGAGGTTGTAAAATATCCGAGGTGAACCTAAACGCAACGGAAGCGCTGTTTTACACCAGAGAGTCCAAAGATGCAGCGAGACAAAAGTAGCAACGCCGCCGCGGCTGAAAAGTGAGATAAATTAACTTACTACCACTTTTATTTTGGAATGTTTTGCACTTTATTTGTTCAAGCATCTTTTTTAGTGTAAAGTATGTGACACGTTTCAACGTAAATGACGAGAATAATGTTGAGATGTTTTGTTTTTCTCTGCAGGCCAGACCGGGAGGCCGCCATCATGTCGAAATACTACGACGGGGTTGAATTTCCTTTCTGCGACGAGTTCTCCAAGTACGAGAAGATGGCCAAAATTGGCCAAGGAACATTTGGGTGGGTATGCGTCACATTAGCGAGAGCAAACTGAGCCCGTCGTCTTCATTTACCATCGTTTCATTTTACCGTCTTCATTTTGAACTGCGTGTGTTTTGTGTGGTGGCGGTAACTGGCTCCGCCACAGCCGCGTCTCTTGGCGCTAAAGCAGTGGCTTTAAACTCAAATACACGGGACCAAAATGCAAAACTTTGAGAGACAAAGTCTCTGTCCGACATTGATATCTTCTTCCAGCTATTACAAGTGAATAATAAAGTTCTCTGTGGGGTTTTTTCACCAACAGGGAGGTGTTCAAAGCAAAGCACAGACAAACTGGCAAGAAAGTGGCTCTGAAGAAAGTCCTGATGGAAAACGAGAAAGAAGGGGTAAGATTCCATGCGGTCTCAGTCATTTTGTTATACTTAAACACAGTGCAACCGCATTATTTGTGTTTATTATTATTTTTATTACCCAAGTTCAGTTCAAGTGTTGTAGCTGTGTAATTACCCAACCCACGTATTTCAAAAGCCGGAGATTTTAAAGCAAGCTGAATTATATTTTAATTTGAGGAATTCACAAAACTAATAATGTTTATCAGCATTTTTCCAGTCCAGTCATCAGTCCAATTCCAAGTAGTTCAACATTGTTTTTTTTTGTTGTTTTTTTTTAAGCAGTGACTCAAAACTTTTTTTTTAATCTGCCTCTTCCATCTCAGTTCCCAATCACAGCTCTGAGGGAGATCAAGATTCTGCAGCTGCTTAAGCACGAGAATGTTGTAAATCTGATTGAAATCTGCAGAACTAAAGGTAAGACGACAAGGGAGATGGTTCAGTGCCGAATGCACATGTTACCACTTTGCAAAATGCACAACCTCAGCTTGAAAAAACAGATGCTACCTGAGCAGTTTGAATGTGTCTTTTAAACTGGTCTGGACTGAGCTATTATCAGAGAAGGTGTCTGTTTAAACTAGCTCAAGTTTGACGTAGGTTTTGCAAAAAAAAAAAAAAGTAATTTTCTTTTCAAACTGCTGTATTTATTTTATTGCTTATCTCGCAATCAAATTTATTTAAAGACTCATGTTGCTGTTGGTTATTTTAACTATTCTGTGGGCACGAGAGAAACGTCTTTTCAATTACTCTGTATGTCTTGAAATTGACAAATAAAATTGACTTGACTTGACTTGACAAACTGTTCATGCCATCATCATTGAAATCTATACATTATATTGAACAGGAAGGTTATTATATAAAACCCCTCTCCCCCTTTCATTTTTTTCCTGAAGCTACTCAGTACAACAGATACAAAGGCAGCATTTACCTGGTGTTTGACTTCTGTGAACACGACCTGGCTGGGCTGCTCAGCAACACCAATGTCAAGTTCACCCTGGCGGAGATCAAGAAGGTCATGCAGATGCTGCTCAATGGATTGTACTACATCCACAGAAACAAGGTGAGACAAGGAGGGATTGCGATGCTCCAGAGTCAGACACATTTTTGAGATGATAAAATACAATGACATCATCAACAAGCATTCGCTTGGTGTCCAAGTTTGTAGTCCAAAAATCTCCTCTGTTGGCCAAATTTGTACTATTGGTCCCGCACACTCTTCATTCCTCCTTCAAAAGGAAGCGAGAAGCATCACATTTTCACGTCCCTCCATCCCAGTCAAGCTTAAAGCCATGATCTCCTTCTTCACAGATTCTCCACAGAGACATGAAGGCAGCCAACGTGCTCATCACCAGAGACGGCGTCCTGAAACTGGCCGACTTTGGTTTGGCTCGAGCTTTCAGCTTAGCTAAGAACAGCCAGGGGAACCGCTACACCAACCGCGTGGTCACACTGTGGTACAGACCTCCAGAGCTGCTCCTGGGTAAGAGACTTTTTTCAGACCTCAGACTATTGAGGAAACGATTTGATTTGAAATGATAACACTGGGTTACAAAAAAAAAAATAAAATTGTAAGTTGCCTGTTTTTTCAGTTGAATTACGACCATTTTGCACCAAAAATGGCATCCATTTTTCTCAATCAGGTCAGGTTTTTATGCTAATTTGATTTTGAAAAATCAGACCTTCTGGCTAAATTGATTACATTTTTTTTCAGTTGATTTTCATCAATATTTCAATATTTCTAATCCAAAAAAGGTTTTAGGAGAAAAAAAAATCGTTTTCTAACAGAATGTATGATATGTTACAACATTCAATTTCTGTAAATTGAATAATAGACATTGATAAAGGTATGTACATGTAAATTGAACGTTTCATCTTCATTGTGCTAATTCAATATTATGGGCAGCTGTGGCTCAGTTGGTAGAGCAGGCTGTGAATTGATGATCAATGGGTTGGCGGTTCAAATCCAGGCTCCAACTGTCCACATGCTGAAGTGTCCTTGGGCAGGACTGAACCCTAATTGCTCCCAATGGGGGTGAGGGAGTGCCTTGCATGGCAGCAGCCACCCATTGGTGTATGAATGTGTGTGTGAATGGGTGATGTAAACGTCAATGTAAAGCACTTTGGGGTTGATTGTGATGCTCCACAATCAATTTATTGTGCAATTCTACAGGTAGTTTCAGTAGTTTGTTTCTTTATTTCCCAGGTGAGCGAGACTACGGCCCGCCTATCGACCTGTGGGGTGCTGGCTGCATCATGGCTGAAATGTGGACCAGAAGTCCCATAATGCAAGGCAACACGGAGCAGCACCAGCTCACTCTGATCAGTCAGCTGTGTGGCTCCATCACTGCTGAGGTGAGAACAGACAGAAGACAGAAACTATAATGTCCTTTGTCCACCAAGCTGGTTCCAGTACTGGTTTGGACTTCTTTGTGTTCCCACCACCTTAAAAACTCCATCCAGGCTTTCAGAAGTGGGCCTTGGAACTGTCTACAGCAGAGGTCACCAACTTATTTGAACCTGAGAGCTGCTTCATGAGTATAGGGTCATATGAAGGACAACCAGTCTGCTACACTCTCCTGAAATAACACATTTTCTCAGTTAGCCTTGTGTTATATTTAATTATTAATGATATAGTGAACTGTGTTAGGACAATGATCACTTTAATGACTTGGCAATAATTATCAACAATGTCTTGGTGAAACCAAGTCTTGGTGAAACCATTCTCAATAATTGAATGATTAATTATTGAGAACTCTGAATGATCGTCACTCTGTGTGTATTCCAGGTGTGGCCAGGTGTTGACAAGTACGAGCTCTACCAGAAGATGGAGTTGCCCAAAGGCCAGAAGAGGAAGGTGAAGGACCGCCTCAAAGCCTACGTCAAGGACCCATACGCCCTGGACCTCATAGACAAGCTGCTGGTGCTGGACCCAGCACAGCGCACAGACAGCGACGACGCTCTCAACCACGACTTCTTCTGGTCCGACCCCATGCCTTCAGACCTGAAGAACATGCTGTCCACCCACAACACGTCCATGTTTGAATATCTGGCGCCGCCCAGGAGGAGGGGCCACATGCCACAGCAGCCGCCCAATCCGAACAGGAACCCAGCCACAACCAGTCAGACTGAGTTTGATCGAGTGTTCTAGTGTGGAGAGTGTGAGAGTGACGGACAGCCTTGTGGGGATTTCTGTACAGCGTCCAGTCTCATAACCCAGTCCAAGGTAACAATAAGGAAAGGATGCAGCAACATGGACGTCCTCCAGAGATCACTCTCGCCCCCCAAGATACGGACCAGAAACATTACTGTGATGTGTGTAATTATGCAAATGGCTCAACACACTATGTTGTCAAATCACATTAATCATGTTTTTAATCCAGATTTTGCTCTGGGGTGTGAGTTAATGTGCTGTCTGGTTTGTTTAATAGATTATTTGGACAGTTTAATTGTCTTTCTTTTTTTCTTGCCTTTTACTTTTGTTTTACTACTGTTTTGGTCTGAATAACTTTCTTTGAAGGTCACACAGTATTTAGCAGATTGTATTTATACGAAGGAGAAAAAACTTCTTGGGGAGTTGTTAGAAATAAAATGGGGAATTTTTTCACCCCGCTGCCTCATTTTCCATTTGGTTTCTCCTCTTGATGCAAGTTTTGGGACCTAATGTGAAAAGTTTGTGATCTTGACGCTTGGGGAGTCAGTCAATCCAGCTCTCTTTATACACACAACTTGGGCGGGTTTGTTGCTTTACCCCATAGGTGTGAAACTCTGGCCCAAGGGGCCAAATTTGGCCTGCGGTGTCACTATATTTGGCGCCCAAGGCCAAATATAATGAAACTACTAGAGCTGCCCTGCAACTATTGCACAGCACATGTACCACTAATACTACAAATCCCAGAATGCTCTGCTGGTAATTTAGTGTGTCAATCAGGACAGGACGTTCATTGAAGTATATTATTACTTAATTGGTTTATTATTTTATATTTAAATGTATTATTAGCCCGTGGAAAAAGGTTACACTTGAAAAGTTAAATTGAAAGGCTGCAAATAAAAGAAGAGGCATACAATTATTACATTGTTATTTTGGCTAGCTTTTTTTTTTTTTTTTCATTTGAAATTCGATTTTGTATGTGTGCAATATGAAGTTATTTTTGTATAGTATTAAGCTTTGCTTGTTCCATATTCAGGTTGAAGCAAAACTTGTTGGGGTCCGTATGAAAAGGTTTACTGTTATATCTGGTGACAGATTTTTATTTTATTCTCCCCCCCTCAATAATTATCAACGTTAAATCGAGACTTCGTTTTACATTTTGGCCCCACTGTGCGATAGAGTTTGACACACCTACTTTGCCTGGCCCTTTTCGAAGTCTGAAAGATTCGCTTCAAAGAAAGGTTCGCCATGTCGAACGAAGTCCCGCCAATAGGAGCTCAGTGCCCTCACGCGACATGTGCACTGTGGGCACGTTTTATGCTAGCGATTCACGGTGATCCGGTTCGTCGCTACTACTCTCTACTACTACTAGCTGAAAAACGATTCCTAAAGTTGGGTCCACCAGCCAGCCAGAACAGTATCGGTACAAGACCACGGAACATCGGTCCCGGACTAACCGTTTATTCTTATTAGTTATAGGTTAGCCGTACACGGGAATGCGTTGAAGTACCCCGGACAGATTCTGTACCTACACCGGCACGTAAGGGGAGGATGGCGGTTGGGTTGCCAGGTTGTCAGGTAACCCCGACATAAAACACGTATTTGACCAATTCAATCATAACGGGAGCCGAGTAAGGCACTAAAGGTCATTGACGGTTGAATCCAGAGAAGAGCAGTTGCGTTGAAATCTGTAGTTGCTGTTGGACATGACGGTTGTGCGAGGTTCTGTGCCACTGAAGTGGCGGGGTCAGTACGAGCAAGGTGGAGGTCTTGAGACAATGGACCCCCAGATGTCCGTGTTCCGCCAAACTCTGACGGGGCTAAATATGCTACGAGTCAAAACGTGCAACGGCGATGGGGCTGAAAAGTGAGTCCATTTTGCTTTTGCTGGTTACAGCGTAATTCAGGTGTATTATCATCATCACCACAGTACCTTCCAAGTATTTCAAATGTTTCCAATACTAAGGTAATAAACAAACAAATATATTTCAAATATATTTCTGCAGGCCAGACCGGGATGATTACTCATTGGCAAATTATTACGATGGAGTTCAATTTCCCTTCTGTGAAGAGTTCTCCAAATATGAAAAATTGGCCAAAATTGGACAAGGCACGTATGGGTGAGTATATATTTATATATATTATATATATGTGTTTCCGAATAATGTAGAGTTGCACGAGACGTGTGTATTTGAGAGATGCTAAGGTACTTAAACCCAAGTCCTCTGCTCGGGTGTCTGTTTCCCCCAACAGGGAGGTGTTCAAAGCCAGGCACAGACTGACCGGAAAGAAAGTCGCACTCAAGAAAGTTTTGCTGGACGACGAGAAAGAAGGCGTAAGAGACAGAAAGTCCTTTCTCATGTCATCTCTCACTTAACAATGTAGCTTGAAAGAACGAAATTATAAGAGGAGGAAGTCCCCATTTCGTTTTCGGTAAGCATTGCTTTGCCCTCGAGACAACCTCGTGAGCGATGCGTGAATTATCCGAGGTTAGCGTGAAAAATTAGCCACAAAGCTACAGTTCCGTGTTAATGTTGTAGGATATTTAAAATGAAAAATGATGCTTAGCACTGGCTCACTTTTTGACCGAAGCAGTGACTTATTCCCCTTCTTAACTTGTGGCTGCATCGTCTCAGTTCCCCATTACAGCTCTGAGGGAGATCAAGATCCTGCAGCTGCTCAAACATGAGAATGTGGTGAACCTGATTGAGATCTGCAGAGGCAAAGGTAAGTGTCAACGTTTCAACAGCAGCAGCTACTACGAAGAGTTACAAACTACTTGTATTAAAAGTGAAGCGTGTAATATTTGGAGATTTTTGAAAAGGAACAGCGACATCGAGTGGTTACATTTTAGATTGCAATGCTGCGAGTATACCCTTGTATTTATGTATCTATGGGCAGTATATTGAGCTTTTGCCAAGATAAAATTCACAAGTCAAGCTAAATATGACACAGTGGACCTTTGGGTGCACCAGGGGGCTACTTTGCAATCGCCATGACAAATTAAATGTTGCTCTATGTTCCTCTCAGCCAGGTCTCACTAAATTGAATTGCAGAAACTTCCCAAATAATGGAGATGAGTTTTCTTGTTGTCTGTTTAAGCCTCTGAGAGTCAATGATATGCCAACAATGTGTCTCTGCTTTTGTCTTGGTTTGTGTGAGGATGGAAAGGTGGGCAGCAACAATTCACATGTTAGTAGTAAGGGTGATCAAATTTGCATTTGAAAGGTTTTGGCTGAACATTCCAAGAGTCTGAAACTGGTTTATTTCCAGATGAAATAGTCCTGTAGCCCACTTGGAACTACAAAATCATGTGCTGCTTCCCTACTTGCCTATCACATCTTCATGTTACATTTGTCATTGTTGCCTCTTGAGAGCATTATCAGAATGGTGTCAATCGCCTCATGTTCTTGCAATTCTGTGAAGCAAATCCATTGGGAGGAGATGCCACAGCACACACACAGCACACACAATCTCAGTTTTGATCACACACTGACTTATATGAGCGAGTAGATTAGAAAAATGTATTTATGTAAAACATTTCCCATACCCAGCAGTCACAAAGGTGCCCATGACTGGCTCAAAGCTTGATGAACCTAACATACCAGCAACAACACATTTCAGGGAACTCACCATTAGAAGCCTCCACAGTATCCAGTTTGACATATTGCAGTTGTCAAAGGACCAGGGGGTCTAAAATCCAAAGGTCTAGAGGCCAACGTTTCATCCTCAAGCACTGATATTGTAACACTTACATATTTCCCCAGATGCATTACATTTTTCAACATGGCAATATGCTTCTCAGATCCAGTAGCATTGCTACTTCAGTTTATTGCTGAAACAAGGGATATCCTTGTGAGCAATATTAGCTTGTGTTTGCGGTGTTGCGTTCACTGTCAAAGTGGGGCTTTGGACTATACGGACTATGAACAGGGGAACGAGAGCTGCGTAGTTCTTTAGTGCTTTAAAGTGCTGAGTCAGACTGTTAGAACTTTGAGAAAGAACTTTTGCTCATTTAACCCTTAAATTAAATATGACGTAATTATTCCATCATATGTACTAGAACTACATAATGGCACTTGAATCACCATTATCTTATGACCTTATGGCCTACAAAATAATTACAACAGAGCTGTCTGATCAGTCTGATTCTGAATATTGAGCTTTGGATCTGCTAATTATTCCAAGTTATTTCATTTTGAGCACAAACTGCATGGTGCAGAACTCTGTCGTTACATAAACAGGAAGGAACTTTAATGACAAACAAAACAAAAAAACTTTAATGTCTCTTGAAGCGAGTCGGTACAACAGGTTCAGAGGCAGCACCTACCTGGTGTTTGAATTCTGCGACCACGACCTGGCTGGGCTGCTCCGCAACATCAATGTCAAGTTCACCCTGGCAGAGATCAAGAAGGTCCTGCAGATGTTGCTCAATGGATTGTACTACATCCACAGGAACAAGGTGAGCCAGGGATTGAGACGTTTTATACCAACACCTGCTACTGCTAGGAAAAGGAACACTACCTTCTAACGCGCTGGGCCAGCTTTGATGCTGTTATCATAGTCAGTCACACAGTTCCAGCGCGCAGCAAAACATGCTGCTGTTGCAATGTTGATCATGAAAAGGCCGGTGGCTTTTTTTTTTTTAATTATTATTGTTAAATCATTTAGCTGAAGAAGAATTATAATGTTGCCATTCATTTATGGAGTTATTTTGAAACATTGACGCGGATGTTAGTTCATTATATAAAACCCTGAATCACTGCAGACAAAAAACAATTCAGCCTTTATATAATAATGAAAATCTCAGACATACTGTTCCTTAACAATAAAACGTTGTATTTGATTTATTGTAAAAAGCAACCATAAAATAAAATTACAGGAATCATAGCAGGAATAATTACCACCACATTTCTCATCTCTTAACTCAAAAAAACGCTTGCGAGCTCAATGCCATGATCTCCTTCTTCACAGATTCTTCACAGAGACATGAAGACAGCCAACATGCTCATCACCAGAGACGGCGTCCTGAAACTGGCCGACTTTGGTTTGGCTCGAGCGTTCAGCTTAGCTAAGAACAGCCAGGGGAACTGCTACACCAACCGCGTGGTCACACTGTGGTACAGACCTCCAGAGCTGCTCCTGGGTAGGAGGCAACCACAGCACTCAACTCAGTGCCTCAGGAGTGGGACTTTGCTTTGCCATTGTGTTCGTTCCCGACTTTAAACAATAGAATATATCCACCCATGTTTTATATTTATACTTTAAAATGTCGTCTGTGGTTTTCCCAGGTGAGCGAGACTACGGCCCGCCTATCGACCTGTGGGGTGCTGGCTGCATCATGGCTGAAATGTGGACCAGAAGTCCCATAATGCAAGGCAGTACTGAGCAGCACCAGCTCACTCTGATCAGTCAGCTGTGTGGCTCCATCACTGCTGAGGTGAGAACAGACAGAGGACAGAAACTATTAAGTCCTTTGTCCACCAAGCTGGTTCCAGTGCTGGTTTGGAGCCGTGGATTCACTTTGCAAGACTTCTTTGTGTTCCCACCACCTTAAAAACTCCATCCAGGCTTTCAAAAGTGGGCCTGCAGAAGCCCTAACTGTCGTAACATTTTTTGTGACAAGATTTTGCGAGAATTCCATTTGCTTTTTTTTTTTTTTTTTACCTTTGTTTGCTGTCAAGAATGGTTGTAATATTTTTCTCTTTGATTACTTGTAGAAAATATTCCGTCTCCTCCTCCATCCAAACATAACGCACTATTTTCCCCTGAAGTGAACTGGTCACGTGACCCCGTACGTCACGTCTGCTGACGTGTAAATGCGAAAAAAAAAGTGTTTCCGTGACACTTTTACGATGTACCTCTGTACAGATACGTATGAAAAACCACCTCATGAGAGCATCAAAACCTTTTAGCCATATTTGAGAAGTTTTTCCAAGTTTCGGTGTTTTCATCACCCCTTTTTTTTACTGCGATATTCAGGTTTTGTGTAATTCTATTCCAGGTGTGGCCAGGTGTTGACAAGTACGAGCTCTACCAGAAGATGGAGTTGCCCAAAGGCCAGAAGAGAAAAGTGAAGGACCGCCTCAAAGCCTACGTCAAGGACCCATACGCCCTGGACCTCATAGACAAGCTTCTGGTGCTGGACCCAGCACAGCGCTCAGACAGCGACGACGCTCTCAACCACGACTTCTTCTGGTCCGACCCCATGCCTTCGGACCTGAACATGCTGTCCATCCACAGCAAGTCCATGTTTGAATATCTGGCGCTGCCCAGGAGGAGGGGCCACATGCCACGGCGGTCGCCCAGTGCAAACAGGAGCCCAGCCATCGCCAGTCAGACTGAGTTTGATCGAGTGTTCTAGCGTTGACAGCGACAATCAGCATCGAGTTTTAGCTTCGCTGATTTCATTTTGCGACTGCTTTGTTGAGAATGACAAGCCTCTTGGAAGTTTGCACAGTGTTTTCTGTTGCATATTTGTATCCAGAAATAAATTGGGGATATGTTTTCTCCCCCTGTTTTTCACTCTTGGTGTTTTTTTCTTCAAAAAGCAAATTTTGTGGGTGCTATTGTAGAAGGGTGAAGATGGGGCAACTGGACTTATCCTTGAAAAAGTTCACGATCACAAGAACACGTCCAGTTCCACCCCCCCCCCTCCCCACCTTCACCCTTCTATATTAAGATGAGCTGGATGACTCAGAACCTTTGCAGACATTTTGTGGGAACTACTGTATGTGTTGCTTGTTTATTCTGTAGACACCAGAGCCAAAGCATATATACCACAGATCCGCCACAGAACTCAATCGCGGCTGCCTCCTCTAGTCCACAAGATGGCAGCAAAACGTTATTTCAAAATGCTGTCATTAACGAGAGTGAACCGTTTCCAATTTTGATGTAAAGCAGCACTTTGTCTTTTCTTCTTCTGGATTTGTCTCTTTCTCCACTGGTGTAACCCTCTCTTTGTTGTTTTGCTTCTGGGATAGGTTCTTGCACACCCCTCACACCACCCAGAAACCTCGGACCCTGAACGCAGCAGAAGTGTTTCACTTTGTACCTGTGTTCCTTTACAAATATTTTGTCCTACGTACAGTTTCGCTCAAATCAAAAGGGTTCTTGACCCTAACCAAAGCTAAAACTGCTGCGTTTGGGTTTGGCTCCGAACACGCAGATTGAGCTAATCGGTTCCTGTCAATTGGTCTTGGGTGGGACGTCTCTAGTTGGCGTGACTCCAAATCCACAACTTTCCCCCAACCTTTTCTTCGCGACAGAGGCTTTAATTCCGAGATATATTAATGCAGATATGGGTTGGATGGAAGACTAAAGTCTCAAGAACACAAACTTATCTTACATTTATGTGGGTTTTCTTAAAAACAAGACTGATTGAACATTACTTCTGACATTTCGAGATCATGAGAAACCAGAGTATTACGTCTAGTTGAAGTCTTAATGGAAAATATGTATTGAAATGTTTTAGATGCAAATCATAAAGGATTTAACTAAAATTATTTCCACAAAGGTGGAATCATTTAAGTGAAAAGACTAAAGCAACAGCTTGATGAACATGTGCATGTATATATTTTCCATGTGCATAAAAAAAGCTCACCTCAGGCCTGGAGTTCTACTGGTGCCAGACCAGAGCTTTACTCAGATGATGGATTACTCTCTTAGTTCCAGAGCTCCTCCACTGTCACCTCTGTTGAGGAGGAGGGTGGCAGTGTGTTGACAAAGATGACAACAACAACTAACATAAATTATAGAGCGCTCCAACGGACAGATGGGCCTCCCACGACAGCCACCTGCATGCAAATAGACTCAGCGTGCTCTTCCGCAGCAACGCCACTTCTGACTTTCCAGGATTTGAGGCCGGGATGTGAAAATATTAGTCTAATCTGTGCATGGTTTGAGCCCGAAGAGGGAAAAAAAACCATCACCCCGACTCTGAAGGCCCTATTATGGTGCTCTCCCTGGCTGGTATAATGACATACAGCTTTAGGGATTGTTTGGGGGTAAATGCCATATTAGATTAGGATGACTATCATTTCAGATTCACCCAGGTCGTCCTACGTAGAGCTCGAAAAACACTGCTGCTATATTTGGTAAGGCTCTGCTACGTGGATATAATTAATCTGAAGAGCCTGATACATGCTATGCATTCCTGCGCTCTGCAGCTCACGATACGTTCAGTGAATTGAAGGGCACACTCAAACGTGAGAAGAGCACTTGTCCTGCTCATCTTCATACTCATGTAGTCTCTTGCCTTTTCTTCTACGTATCTCCAAAGAAGCAGCAACCTCAGTTTGGTTCTGCCATCACTGGCCGTGCTCTGAAGGTCTCTTATGTAATAATAAGGGAGTCAAATGACGCCTTTTGGCAATGATGGTTGAAGAGAAAATGCCTCTGCGGCTGGTGTGATACAACGTGCATCTGAGGCAAACGTAACTGTTACAGAAGTTAAACAGGAGTTTGAAAAGGTCTATGAGACTGCTATAAAGACGCTATTCTCTTCTAGTCAAACAGAGTTAAAAATACGTTTTCCATTGAGTGTTTTCATTTCACTTTATTCATTAAAAAAAACAAATCCTTGTCTTATACATTATAACTTTTTAAATATAAAAGTTTTAGAACGTAAAGCGGGCAAAATAGAAAGGCAGATGGAAAACTGAAAACTTTTCTTGTAGTTGGTCGTACTGTCAAATGGAAATCACATGATTCCTGCCTGCAGTTGCGGTACTGTAACAGAATCTGCCTGTGTAGACCCAGAGCGACGCGGCCAGAACTGATTGGGTTACTAATAAGAACCAGTTCTGTGATGTGGCAAACGTTCCAGACTAGTCGATGATTTTACAGTGCCGACAACAACTAGAAAAGAGAAAGCCATGGACAGATCCACGCCTTTAAAGGCGTTTCCAGGCCAGCCGAGAGACATAGTCCCTCCAGCGTGTCCTGGGTCTACCTCGGGGTCTCCTCCCAGTGGGACATGCCCAGAACACATCTCCAGGGATGCGTTCAGTAGGCATCTGAAGCAGATGCCAGAGCCACCTCAGCTGGCTCCTCTCAAAGGAACAGTGGCTCTACTCCGAGCTCCTCTTGGGTAACTGAGCTCCTCACCCAACACCATCCGAAGGACATAACAGCAAGATGCAAACTGAACAACGTTGTCTATGCAGTCCAGTGCTGTGAGAAATGTCCAGATCTATAAATTGGTGAGACCAAACTACCTCCGCACAGACACATGGCCCAACACAGAAGAGCCAGCACCTCAGGACAGGATTCAGTCGTATATCTGTACTTACAGGAGAAAGATCACTCTTTCAAGGACTCAAATATACAGATTTTAGACAGAGAGGACCGATGGTTTAAGAGAGGATTGAAAGAAGCCATTTAGGAGGAGAGGGGGAGGGCTCTGACACCATCTCAGCCTTGAAGACTCTCCCTGGAAGATTCAACCACTCTTCACACCTTGTCTCAAAGGTAGCCTAACGACTCACATGATGGCAGAACAGAAGAAGGAGGCACAGCCAGTGGGTCGTCAGATTAACGACTCTTATGGGTTTCACTCAATTAGCATAATCAACACCTCATTGATAATCAACACCTTTAGTTGAAAAATCAACACCTTGCTAATAGAAGATACCATCAGTCTAAGCCCCACCAACACCTCCTGGCGGTTAAAGACTTGGGAACCTCCAACCGGTTTTCAGAACAGAAGAAGCCTTTTGGATGAGGGGGGAAATGTCTTCAAAGATCACAAGAACAAGTCCAGCTGCCTAACTGAACCCTTCGACTTTAAGATTACCTGGATGACTGAGAACCTCCACAGACAGTCAATGATTTTGATCGTGAACCAGATATTTTGGTTTATTCCGGTAAAGACAGCTTGCAACTTAAACGTTGTCACTTTTTACTTTTCAATACTCTTTTTCTTCCCCCTCTGGTCTGAGTTGAGCAAACAGAATAGCTGTGGTAGCAGCAGTGGGCGGTGGAGTGGGGAGAGTGCGACACTAAAGGAAAACAGAAGCGCAGGCATTCACTCAGCGGAAAGCGCTTCACTTTTGTGACAAAGTCTGTTTCCTTTAAAGCAGGGACTTGAGAGGCTTCCAGGCCAATATTCTCTCTACTGGCTCCGTCAGTAACAGGATCCGTGTTCCTATTATTACTAACAGGTGTTTCCTCTGCATTTATCTGAGCGGAGGGTCCACAGCGTTGCTGCGTCCGGGAACTTGCGCACAGTGATAAGAGAGCAAATCCGCGCACAATTGTGTTAAAACGTGTCCTGCCATTTAAAGCTTGGTCTGAAGATGCTGAAGATCTTCCCTGACCACCCGGGTGTCTTAAATTCACAGTACTTAATGTATTAAATTATTATAATAGGAAAACGACGTGAGGTGCTGCTAGATGATGTGCATGGTGGCATCTCCTTGATTGCTGCGATGTGTAGTCAGACCCACCTTGAAAAGCTCCCATCTGAATCATGCTGAGGGACAAAGGAGGCGTTAACGATAACCGGGCTGTTCTTCTGACACTGTAGACCAGGCATGGGCAATCTACGGCCCGGGGGCCATATGTGGCCCGTTATGCTTTTTAATCCGTCCAGCCGAACTTGAAGAAATTATATTAGTATTAAGTAAGTGATATTAATAGGAGTCATTTCAATAAAGAGCTAAATACCGTGAAGCTCAAAAACACACAGACATTGAGCACCATCAGACCCCCCCAAAAGGAGGATCTTCAAGTTAGTGGAGAAAGTTGCACCGGCTTCTTTTTTTGTTACTACACAATGTTCATCGCTGCCACCTATTAGCACACTCACACTGATTTGTCCTGCCATTTTCGGACTGACTTCAAAGATATTCAGATTGGCTCGACTGGATGGATCTGCAAGAAATTGCACTTTAAATGTTAATCGAGCTGCCCTGCACAACACACGAGGTCTGAACAATTATGAATCTGTTATTCATGTTGTCAGAGTTAGATTCCTTAAGCTTTCTCCAAGATTTATCTCCACTATCAGACGACTATTAGAAACCTTGGACAAACCTGGCAAACTGTCACTTTTTTTAAGCATTTCCTTATATTTATTATATTGTTTTTAACTGACTATGACTTTTATATCTCCTTGAGAACTTTTTTTTTTTTTTTTTTTTTAAATAAGGTGCAATATAGCTCAAAACCTCAATTTCTTTTTTAGCTACTTGTAGTGCAATGACAATAAAGACTATTCTATTCTGTTATGTTCTGTTCTATTCTATTCTACTAAGTTCATGATTTTCTATCACTCTCTTGTGGAAGCTTTGTCCACTTTTATCCATCTCTAGTGCAGAAGACCTTCCTGCAAATATTGTATAGTGTTTCCAGAAGCTGTCTGAGAGGAGGAGAAGCCCCAACCAAGCACAAAAGCAATATTTTCCTTCTCTCCATCACCTTCTCCTTCTCTTGCTTCCTCCTCTCTCTCTCTCTCTCTCTCTCTCTCTCACTCTTCGTCACCATTCTCCCTCCCTCGCCAGCGGCGGCTGATGTATGTGGCTGATGGCATCCGCCGTGCGGGGCAGCACACATGAAAGGGGTCCTGTCACTCACTTGAGGCAGCCATATGTGTGCCTGCGTGAGCTCTGTGCCAGCGGTGGGTCGCCACTGCCAGGAGACATTAGGGAAGCAGCAGGGTGTCATTAAGGCAGTACGATGATTGATTAACCGTAAATCGTGAGCATGAGACCCACCAGCCTCATGCTCAGACTCTACCTCGTCCTCCCACACACACACACAGACACGCACACACCTCCACCGACACACAAAAAATTCACAAAAGAGGGCATTGAGCTGAGGCGGAGGAGGATGCAGAGAGAGCCCCCTGCAGATGTGAGGTGTAATTGCATTAGCTGCCCAGTAGGGAGAGGATGAGCTTGGCTTGCTCTGAAATGAACACAGTGAGGGGCCACATCATGCCATTAGTGGCACTGCAGCTTTTCGCTCCTGAAGCAGATTTCGCACACAGTCTCACTGCAGCAGCTGAGAGAACATCACTGTCTCTGTGAAGGGAGGAGCCGTTAACGGCTGAGGAATTGAAATAAACCTTTTTTTTGGGTTTTTTTAAAAAGTATTTTTCACATGAATGGTGAGGGAATGATGGTTGTAGCTAAAACCAAAATGTCAGGAAACCTCAGTATAGATGGAAAGTCCTTTGAAAGACTGGAATGTCTGGATTAGTCATGTTTATGACAAATTATCACAGAAATGCTAATTTAATGCAAAGCCAATTAAACCGTGTACCTAAACGAACATTATATACACTAAAACATTTATTTCATGAAAAAAATATTATGTTATATTAATAAATATGCCATGTTTTTGTTGAGTAGGACAACAAATAATCAAAACAACCTCAATGAAGGAATGGAAAGACATGATGTTCCAAACAGTGTGTGAGGGCACTGATACCTCACTGGTGCCTCCCTCAGGTTAGTGACAGTAATCCCAGTCAGGATTCTGTTCCTACTTCTGCTGTGCTTTTTTTTTTTTTTTTTTTAAATCCACATCTAAACACATGGGAGGTGGATCTGGACCAGGGGTGGGCAAACTTGGGGCCCCAATGGGTTCTAAAATGTGACAGAGAGACTGGAGCATTTTTGGTGAGCCATGTTGCTTTAATGTCAATTGAAAATGAAGAATAGCAAAGTTACAACAAATTCTCTGTCTTTGAAGCCCTACGGTGTTTAGCTCTTTATTGAAATGACTCAAAACACTGCAAAGTGGATGAAATACAGCTATTTCATGACTTACTTATTATTAATATAATTTCTTCAAGTTCGGCAGGCTGGATTGTAAAGCTTCACAGGCTGTATATGGGCCCCGGGCCATAATTTGCCAATGCCTGGATCTGGACCTTTAGTTGATTTAACTGATGGAGCTTAATATTTCAAAAATAGGAAACTTGCGGAAAAGCAGAATGACATTTGGAAGTCTCTGGCTGAAAAGAAACAGACACAAATCCAACAACAACATGTGCATAAAATGCTGCTGCTTGCAAATGAGTGGCTGCCCTCCATTTCAATTGGCTGCCTTTGGGTGGGCCCCGACTCATGTGGAGCCTCGGAGACATTAGGCGGTGAAATCAGCAGAGAGGCAGCGAGCGAGCGACGGGGACCGCTCCCGGTAATGTTTTGTCTGGTATTAACATGCACAAAGCACTTAAACTCCCACTGATTTGGAGAGGGAAACATTTGGGAAGGGCCTCATCAATCAAAGGGGAGCACAGGCAGGAGCTGTCAGGAGCCTCGGGGTGCTAACGCTGTTCAAAGGAGTCGCGGTGGCGAGGAGAGAAAGTCAGTACTCTCTCTCTGTCTCTCGCCGTCTTCCCCACGCAACTGTAATGATCCGTTTTATTTTCTCATCCAACACATTTGGGACCAAAAGGGGTTTGGTGAGCCCATGTGGAGCTTCTGGACAATCACAGATAGCACCACACTGGCACGGAGGAGAGAGATGGCTTCAGGTTCACACAGAGCTAATGCACAGTTTTTAAATGTTGATATATAAACATGCATATACTGTATTTATATGTACATACATATATAAAACTATGTATGTATATATATATATATAAATGTATGTATGTTTGTATGAATGTATGTATGTATGTATCTAGTATCTATGTATCTCTATTGTTCTATCTAGCTATTATTTTTATTATGATAAAGGGATTCTACATTATTTTTCATCAAATGGGCTGAATGAGAGCTGTCCACACACTCAGACACAGACACAGACACACACACACACACACACACACACAAACAAACACTATCACCTTCATGTTATTGTCAATGCGATGCCTGGGCCAGGTGTGTTTGACCTTGTCCAGTAGGGGGCGGAGACGCCGAGGTCACGCGGTTCGCCCAGGTCTTGTATCGCTCGGTCGCAGCTTCTGCTTCGACATCGCATCTTCTCCCCCTGCTTTGTCAAAAAAGTGTCCAGCCCTTAAATGCTCCTTGTCATCTCTTCCTTTATATGGCTCCCGGAGCCACGGCGCCCCCGAAGGCCTGGCTGACTGCATATCAAAAGGAGCAATTTGACTGGCTCTTTGAAATGCTTAGCCATAATGTCAGTCCTGGGTTCTTTAAGATAAAAAGAGGAGGGAAATGTCAGAGCAGATCTCTATCAGCCGAGTCAATACAGAGTGCCCTCTCAGTGGCCGGCTGAGCCTGCCAACAGGACAACTGCCCTTTCACTGCCCATGTTTTCAGAGCTCTTTGCCTGCATTTTGAAGATGCATTTTAGCATTCTACATGCACACCTCTCCCCCTCAGAGACAAAAAGGCTTTGGGTCAAGGCAAGAAAACTTTTTGTTTCCAAAGTGACATTTGCTAGCTGAAAAGGTTGAGACTTCTTTTCTTTGTTGCTTGCTTATTGTGATTGAGGAGATAAAATAAAAAACATCGCCCGAACCAAGTGTGTGATAAAATTAGCCTTTTATGTATTAACACATTCAAAAAAAAATGAAATTAGATGAAATAAAATAGAAATATTGACAGGCCACTGTAGTTCACTGGCAAGCTCAGGAGGGGGAGGGAGAACGAAAGATGCTGCAATCTGAAATGTATGTGCCCACAAAGCCGCGACCCAATCAAAACAGCTCCGTTACTCACTTTTGATCACGATCCACCAGTTGAGAAACGCTGAGCTGGACTGTTAAGCCAGCACGAACACTTTCCATAGTTTCTCCATAAGGGGGAAAAAAACTCTTTCAACATCTGCAAAACCAAAAAAACAAACAAAAAAACAAACACTTCAAAGTGCAGTTATGCAGTGTCACCGTACAGAGGTGGGATGTCGTTATAAAGACACGGCACCAGTTGACCAGCTTCACAGTGTGACTGGACTGGGTGGTGAGGAGGGTTTGCTCTGTGTTCAGGTACAGAGCTGGGGTCACTCATCGCAGTGGCAAACCACAAGCACCGTCTCCTGCTGAGCACATTCCCCACCATACAAGGGAGTGTGTTCAGCAACAGACGGCTCTTCCCTGCCCTTTTAGGTCGCCCTCGCCAGGTCATTATGTGGTACTGCACCTCTCAGTTATGGCAGAGCCCTTTTGAAGTCTATGGTTGGCTATGGTCGCTTCAGCTACTACCATGGATGTACGATAAGAACTGGAAACCAGACTTTCAATATGGTGGAAATATGGCGATTTTGTTTTTACTAGTGGCCACTCATTGTACTGCAGCTAGAATCCCATGTGGCCCAAAAAAATAAAAAATAAGTAAAAAGATTCCCCATATAAACTGTATTTTTCAGTCATGGACTTTTAACTGGGACAACCAGCATTGTCATCGAGGTCTTGAGCAGTGTTTCTCAACTGGCGGGTATCTGTGTCACTGAAGTTTGGTCAGTTTAGCTCGATGGTGAAATCATTTAAAATCTAATAAAGAACCTGTGCATAAAAACAAACAAAGAGCTTATTGTCTTAGTTTCTCCCTCGAAGGTAAAACGTATATTAAATAAAGCCCTGCTCCGGCGTGAAGCCGATTTCACACTAAGCTCATCAGCGAGGACCTCTGACAGGAAACCTAATAGAAATTGAATACTGTTCCTGAGCCGAACAATCATCTGGTAACCCAGCTGCTTTCGCTCATAATGCTTCAGTGGCTTTTGATGCTCACAAGCAATTTCCTACAGATGACTATCACATTACATCAAATTAAACTGCATTACCTCACACCCACATGACGAGGTTTACTTACACAACAGATGGCAGCCTTCTCCTTGGGAAATATGAAACACGCCTCTTAGGATCTTGCGGGTTTGCTCATTTTTTAATTGTTTTATCGGTCAGGTCGAGGTTCGCATGGCTTTGAGTTTGTAACAAGAGGAGGAGAACATAGGCAGAAAAGAGGCCTCATTATTTTTCACCCTCAATGGAAACAAGGTGTTTCCCCCCCGCCTCCTTTTTCCCTCTAAAGTTATCTGCCGTGCGATAGAAGTTGAGGAATTCATCCCAAGTCTCATGTCCTGGACATGTTGCAGAAGCGAGATCAAAACATGCTGCTTGAGGAAGCACGTTGTGTGGCTGCTTCCTGTTTTCGCTCCTCTGAATGGGCTCTTTGTGCAGCCGGCGCTCTGAGAGAGAGAGTCTCTGAGGTGTCCTGACCAGAGACCTGGACTGCATCTGCCAGGAATTTGACAGCAGGGCAGATAACAGCATAGATGGTCAGTGTTGAGGAGAAGAATGGAAGGAGTGACCTCTCGCTGGCAGAGATATGGCCTTCACTGCAGCTCCATGGGCTTGGTGGTTAGTCTCCCTCCAATGCAGCCTCCTTGAAAGCGTTCGCACCGGCTCAAGCGGCAGAAACTAGCTCAGCATTTCCATTTTAATTGTGTTTCATTTCTTTAACGATAAAAGTATTGAGCAAAAACAGAGGCTGGTTAGAAAGGGAAGTGATCGAGCTTTCATCGTTTCTAACAGCGTAACAGTGGAGGTGTAATTTAACTAAACCTCTTTTGACAGGTTTATATTGTAATAAATGTGTATCGTCACCTTTGGTGTTCACCATATGATGGAGACAGAATGGAACACAAGCCAACCTCCGTCTCCCCAGCCATCTATTAAATAGCCTTGTGACCTTAAAACACTGAGTTGTATGTTAGCTGTTTATGACTGAGTTTGCCAGAGGGTTGCCCACCTGAAATCAGGCCTGTCAAACTCAAACACACAGTCTGCCAGAATACCAGCAGAGCATTCTGGGATGTGTAGTATTGGCAGTACATGTGCTGTATAATACCAGTAGGCCAGCAGCTCCAGTAGTTATTTAATATTTCTTCGCGGGCCAAATATAATTACACTGCGGGACAAATTTGGCTCGCGGGCCAGAGGTTGGATACCTATTCCTAAAAGGATGTTTCAAGTCAAGGGGTTTGGCTTCTTCTTCTTTATTTAAATGTCATCATTGTGTTTTCTTCTCAAACCGCTCTTTTTGACAATTCCCTGTAAGACCAAGCAAAAAAAAAGTATATATCAGAACACACACTTCAGACTTAAACTCTCTCTCTCTCTCTCTCTCTCTCTCTCTCCCTCCATCTATCCATCCATCCATCCAGTGCTCAGGCTCGACTCAGTTACGTCTCTATCGTACCGTGTGAGTCCCTGATTAAGGGTTGGGGAGTGCTGGCCACTGGGAGCAGAGCCTGCGTCAACAAATGACTTTAAAGCTATTCTCAGCACCATGTCCTCATTAAAACATTCCCCAAAGTGCCCCCCCATAAAACGCCCTTGGCCTCATGTTTAGGTGTCTAATTAGGGGGTCCGTGCCTCGGCCTCGGTCCTGGGCTGCTTGTGTGTCAATTTAATGAGGCAATTAGGGTTATTAGTGATATTGTATCTGGACCATCAGGAGATTTTTTTTTTTTTTTTGGTGGGGGGCTGGGAAGTGTAGTGTTGGGCTGAGGGGGCAGCGGGAGGACAGGGGTGTAGGGTTGCACCACGTGTTTGTGCAGGCTCGAGGAATGAGCAGCTGTAAAAAAAAAAAAAAAAAAAAATGAAGAAGGAAGAATGAAAAAAGAATAATAAGGTTGTTTGAAAAAAAAAAAAAAAAAAGTGGAGTAGGAAACACCTGCGTAGCTTTGCTCCATAGGTACAAGGTTGAGAAAGTAGGTAAAGTCGAGGCAACTCAAGTGAAGGTTTCAAGCAAGAGTTTCTTTGGAGGGATGATTAAAGAAATAGTTCCAGTGTTCTGCGAAAAGCAGCTGCTGAAAAGGGGCTGGACCACAACCTGAAAGGCTGGAAATCCTGCAGCTGCGATTGTTCAGTAATTAAACACTGAAGGGTTACAAGTGAATAGAAAGAAAAGCTGTTAAATATCTGAATTTGACCTGCGTGTATCCTTTGTGACTTTGCCTGGAGTGAAACCTTGGAGTTTCCGGGGTTCTGTATCACTGGTGGTGGTGGTGGGGGTGCGGTAGGGCGGCGGCGGGGGGTGGGGTGTCGTACAGTGGAACTTCACGTGTGTCGGGCTTTTGTGTGTGTTCGTGCGAGCAGGAGGAGAGCTGTGTTGCAAATTGCATCTGTTCCTAATTACACAGTGCTAATGAAAGCCTGTAGTCCTGGTGGGCCCACCAAAGAGCGCCTTGGCACCTCGCCTTTAACCCTCTCCAAAGATGAGAGAGAGAGAGAGAGCGAGAGTGACGACACATAACAACACACACACACACACACACACACACACACAGCGCTGAAGCCTGATGAAGACGGAGAGAGGGAGGGAGGGAGGGCAGCAGCTGATGGTGGGATCACAGAGGGAACAGCTGCTGCACTGTTCACACTGCAGTCCTCTGGTTGGCACCTCGCGCTCAGCTCGTCATCGTCCTGCACTGCTGCTGCTGGTGGAGGTGGTGGTGGTGGTGGTGGGTCTCAAACGCATCATACAGACCTTCAGACCTCCAGGGCACAACCGACAAGGAGGAGTGTAGATACTGGATAAGGACGGGGCATAAACCTCATTAGATCTTTTGTGTGTGTGTGTTTGTGACCCGGGAGAAGAGAAGTATTGAAGTACAAATACTTTGTTACTGTGCTTTTACTTTTACCAGAAGTATCCGTACTTTTACGTTAGTAAAGAATGGGAATACTTTTGCCATAGTCGCCCTTGATTTTCCCTTTCAAGGTCGCAGGCCGTGAGGTTAACGGGCTAAATGCTATTTTCACTGCTAACAACAATACACACACAGGTGCTGAAGTGGGGATGTGAGGCCATTGTCACGACGGGGGGGGGGGTCGTGGGGGAGGTAAACGAGGGTGCCGAGCGACAAAGACCTTTTGAACGCCACACCAATGAGTGCGAGACATTTAAAGCCGCGCCTCGTATTTAGATGGTTGGGAAAGGTTGCTGGCGAGAGCGCCACACGCAGGGGTGAGGGTCTCTGAGGGTATCTGCGCGGCGGGGAAACTACAGTATGCACGTGACATTTCCAAGCACTCGGCGATGAATGAGAATTGGACGGCTGGCGTGTTGAACAATGGAAAAGGGGGATCGTCGTTAAAGAAAGAGAGAGACGCTGCGTTTCCATCACCCCTACAATTGCGCAAAACCTAAATATGGCAATAAAAAATTGGTGATGGAAACAGCTGAACTTGGAAAAACCTCTCAAACATCGCTAAAAGGTTTTGATGTATATCGCAAAAGTGTCATAGAAACACTTTTTTTTTCGCATTTACACGTCAGCGGAGGTGACGTACGGGGTCACGTGACCAATTCACTTCAAGTGAAAAACTGCTAGAATTCTCGCGGGATGAAATTTTACGAGAATTACAGCTCATGCGCTTCACACCGTTCAATGGCAACACCTGCAAATTGAAATTGTACTTTGTTGAAAATTTAAAAATATTGCTTATATTTTGCAAAAAACTGCATTGGAAACGCTGCTAGAGAAAAGAGAGAGAGAGAGAGAGAACTGGAGATGCTCTGCAGGGAACGACACACACAGCCGCCCCCCCCACCTCCATCCCAGAGGATGGATGTTACCAAAGCTACCGTGCTCGCGGTGACAGATGCGCTAAACCAAATATTACCTCTGGGTTGCAGTGGAACTGTGACCAGTTGGCGCAGTTAGCGTTTTTCAACCACTGCGCCGCGGCCACGCTAGTGCACCGTGGGAAAATGTCAGATCTGCCGTCAAAAATGAGCCGGTTTTACTTAATTGAACAGAAAACATGCCGATTTAACGTCAGTTGAAAATGAAGGGAGGCGACCTGGGGTTTTGACGGTGTGTCAGTTTTTAATGTATGTCAGTGGTTTTCCTCCTCACAGGTTAAGATAAATGGAATTAGCCCCACACACAATGGCGGGGAGCGCAAACAACATCTCGGATTGACCCCCTGCTTTAGCGACGGATCCTTTCCTTTATCCATCATCACTTCATCAGTCGCCTGCCCCACTTCCTGTTATTGCAAAAAATGATGAAAAGTGTCTTGAAGGTTTTGCTGCGGGAGGCGGGGTGTAAAACTCAAGCAGGGACCCTCAATGTTGCTAATTCATTTACAGATTTAATTAGATGGATGGAGCCCTCGCCGTTATTAAAACAGAGAGGGAGAGAATGTTGCCAGCACTACAGGACTTTTTAATTACAGCTCCACATCCCCACTTGCTGACGTCTGGGGAACCAGTTAATTAAAATCCTCATTATTTTACTTTTAATTAGTTCCCCCCCGCTTTTGTTTCCCTGCACCATATGGCAATGTTCCGTGGTCAAATCAACTTAATTGAGCTAATTAAGTTGATCAGTTTAATTATTCAAAGTCTTCTGATTGGCTGAAATTACCACTCCCTCCCCCACCTCCACGTCTTCTCACGGAAATCCTTGCATTTTTCATAGCAAGCCTGAAATCTACCCAGCAGCGTCTCAGCCAAGGTTGGTTTGTGTGAATGTTTTTAAAAATGACTGAAACGCTGCTTTTTGATGGCAAAAGAGGGGAAAGGTTTAGTCGAATCCAGTGCCTTCTCATCTTCAAAATGGTCAGGAAAACAAACAAACAAACAAACAAACAAACAAAGGAGCCAAAAACAACAAAATCTGGAATGTTCCATCAGAAACTGCATCTCAGCTTTGTGAAATCAGGAAGACATTATTGAAAGGTGTCTCTTTTATTGTCCAACCTTGACTAATTCCTCAATGTAAAGCTCTTAACACATTTATTACAGAAGTAAACATTACAGCTCAAAATGAACAGCGTTGGTAATGACCTAGATCTTCTGTTTTATGCTGCTGTAATGGTTAATGCACCGGGAACGTCAGCTCTTTATCTGAAATGATATTTTTCATGATAAAATTTAATTATTATTGTTATCAATGACTCTTCAAAATTTTTTTTTTTTTTTTACAACCAAACAAAACAAGCAATAAAAGTCTCGATTAAGATGTAAAGTTAGTTATGAATACAGAAAAATCAGTTTTAGTGGTTTACAGTCAGGCTTGATTCATTTTCTGACCAAGTCCAGGGAAGCGGCTCAAGTTAAGGTGTAAAAGGTGAAAGTCAAACGAGTAATTACTGTGGTAGTTCCAGTTTGTTATTTGCCAAATAAATAATGTATTTTTAGTCCAAGAGATTTTTTTTCAAGTGTTTTTTTTTATTTTACTGATGTCTAATCAATGTGGGCGAATCAATTTGTAAAGAACTGTGCATCTCAAAATTGAAGAAAAGCAAGATTAAAGGGTGATGCGAAGACAAAGTGATTTTCTCACACTTAACGCTCTGATTGCACAAGTTCAGAAGGATGATTATGGATAATTATGGAGACTTGCAGATGTGAGCAACAGACCAACCTTTGTGACCCTGTACCTGCTTCACTTCAAATTTGGGTGGAGTGTTTTGAGCCAAAAAAAATCTATCATGGGATGTGTGGAAGAGTTGTTGCTTTAATGTCAACTGGAAATGAACCACAGCAAAGTTCCAACGAAATCAGGGTCTTTGAAGCCCCACAGTGTTCAGCTCTTTATTGAAACGACTCTGAAAACACTGGGGAAAAAATGATGAAATTTTGCTATTTTATGACTGACTATTAATATCATTCCTTGAAGTATCGGCGGGCCGAATTAGAAAGTTTAACGGGCCGCATATGGTCCCCGGGCCGTAGTTTGCACGTTGAGTCGGTTTTTTTGCTGCTGCTTCCAACGTAAAATTCCTTTTTCTTCTTCAAACGGACTGCTGACGCGCCAGTCTGTGAATGTTCATCAGTTGAAATACACAGTTGGTTGACTTTGTTTAGTTTTTTCCGTCAGGCACTACTTAGCCTGCGAAACACAATTTCCAAATGTTTTCCTTTTCCTCTGCGATGCTAATCCTGTAAAGATTAGACGGCGCAAAACACACGGCACGAAAAACTCCACTGCCATGTGGAAAAATCTCCAGCAACATGCAGTTAAAGTCAGAGGAACGTGTCAAGAACCAAACCGTCTTCTGTTTTTTCTGTTGTTTTTTTTTGCAATTTTTAAAATGGAACTGGCGGCTTGAAGCGAAAAAAGACCATCAGCGCCGCGACCATCAGCGGCGCAACCTTCAGCGCGATGTGTTGCAGTGTGCAAAATACAGGGGGGTATTCTGGGGTCCGGACCCCCCGATTAACCCATGAGACCCCCAACATTTAAGGGGGGCTTTAAACATACGGACATTCACACACTGATGCATTAATACATATTTTGGTTGAATCAGACACCTTCTTCTTGTCACTTTGGTCAGTATGAGCAACAAGAGAACCGGCTGGAACCCAGAATCTCACTGTTGCTGCTCTCCGATTGCCATCAACTGCAGCCACTTCCTCCCACTTCCCCTAAAGTCCCTCCAGGACTGCAGATAAAGTCAAATCGCGTTAGGAAATAAAAGAAAATTCCTTTCAGGAAAACGCCGAGCGGGACAATTGAGCCGGTGTGGACGCCGAGGAGTCCTGTTTACACGCGGCTAATTTGAAGCAGGAAACTCACTCGTAACGGAAACATAATCGCGGCGTGAATTGTGCTCGCAGGTCGTGTTTATTTGAGCAAATGGAAACAGAGGAGTGCTGAGCTGCAGCACGAACTGGCCGATGGTTCCACATCCAAAGTTCTCTGTGGGGCTCGAAAGGAGAATACTGTTAAAGTCAGTGAGAACTTTGAAGCCTTGTTTTGTATATGTGTTTTCTATATTTTGCATATTGTGCAAATGCTGTTGCAGCATAAAGTGTTGCATCTGGAAAAAGCAGGCAGTGTCTGTCTGGCAAAGCAAATCTATCTATCTATCTTTCTATCTATCTGTCTGTCTATCTATCTATCTATCTGTCCATCTATCTATCTGTCTATCTAGCTATCTATCTATCTATCTTTCTGTCTATCTATCTATCTATCTATCTATCTATCTATCTATCTATCTGTCTATCTATCTATCTATCTATCTATCTATACAACCACTACTATTACTCCACTGGATCGTCAAATCAATCCATCGCTTCATGGTTTTACAAGGCTGGTGAGCTGTGATGGTCGGACCAGCTGCTGGCGGTTTGACATTTGAAAGATATTTTCAGTGCTTACGCACAGTTTCAGCATTGGCAGCGTTGTGAAATATCCTCTTTTAGTAGTCGTGGAATAATAATACAGGCAGCTCTCAGTCTGTCGACCTGACATCGTGGTGACAAAGTCAGTTCGACATGCCTGGAGCAGATAGGAAATCAATTATTTACTGCATGTCTGTGATCATGACAAGCATAAGACAAATTCATTAACACATGCAAATGACTTTAATTGCAATTATCTCCATATCTTGATAAGAAAAGTGGGGTGGGGGGGCGTCGACTAATCTCTCTCTGCGGTGCAAGTTTCGTGCCTCAGTCAAACTAATCAAGCCTCATCTGCATAATATTAATTAGGCCGACAAATTCGAGAGGCAATTAGCGAGGCTGCAAAGAAACAACAAGAGAAGAAGAAGTTTTTGAAGGGTACGACTTACAATTGGCCTCGTATGTACATGCAACCTCATGCGTGATGTTTGTGTCGGATCTGTCAATAGAATAGAACAGAACAGAATAGAATAGAATGTCTTTATTTATCCCGCATTGGGGAAATTTGCATGAGTACAGAAGCAAATACAGTGCAAAGAGAAGAAAGAAAATCTCATCTTGCAATTTGAACTGTGTATTTTCTATTGGTTTTAATAATCTACAATGATATATACATATATACACATATATATGAACTTGACAGCAGACTCATGTAGATGAGAAAACGGATTATATCAAATGAAATGGATTCTTTTAAATTATAATTATCAGGCCTTATCTGAAGGTGTAGAAAGCTCTAAGAGTTCTCTACCGCTGCCTATTTCACTGATGATGTTTATTGATTTACATAAGACAACCTAATGTTTTTAATGACATACTATAATGTTGTTTTCCAACCCCAAATGAGGGCAGATATAACAAGATTCCAGCCGAAGAAGTTTTACAATGACTCAAAACTGAAGTTTCTGGGATAAAACATTTGCCTTTTCCATAGCACAACAACAGTGACTTAGTACAATAAAGCGTCTAAAGTTGTGAATCCCAGAATTTGCTCATGCGTGCTGATGCTTTTCCTCGGCTCCACCGAGGCGTGGAGGAGCTTTCACCTGAAAACCAACATCGCCGTGCTAATTAGCAATGGTGCCGGCGATGTGATGTGTTGACGTGCAATTAGGAGCTATTGTGGCTGACAATGAGGCAATCACTTTTTAAAAATCAGCGTCTGTTATGGAAGAAAGTGCACATTCTTTTTTTTTTTTAATGCATGCTGCCAAATAAGGAATATACATCGCTCGCAGATGCTGTTAGCACCCAGAAACCCAATAGAATAACTTTTGCTTCGGTGTTGCTATTTCTTGATAAACGGAATTTCTACGTCATATATATATTGTATGCAAGGGACGTAATAATGAGGAGACATCCAATCATTTCCAATCAGGAGAAGTGAAAAGAAATCCAGTGGGTTCTTCCACTTCCAATAACCTTTTGAGGTTTTATTCACCAGGAGTTTTATTTTCCTAGGCTTTGTCAGGCTACTTGAGTAGGTATTTAACCATAAAGCATTTCACCCAAGAGTCAGTTATAACACGTTTTAAACCTCACCTTGTTTTTTATCAAAACTAAAAACTAAACCAACTGGCTAAAACGAAAAACTAACAAATATATTTTTTGCTCAGCCTAAGAGTGTCTTTTCGTGATCTCATTTGACTGCACAGCTTTTAATTTGGTTGTTTTGATGCAGGAATGAAGAAAAATCACAGGACCCATTTAGCAGCTTTTGCAGCTCAAAGACACAAAGAGTCCACTACAGACATTCCTCGGGACAAACATGGTGAATTTATTTTGGTTTTCCCCAGCTACCAGACGGCTCTTTGCTCTTTAATCCTATTTCTGTCCGTCACTTATGATATTTTTGGTCACGACGTGCAGCGACGGCCTGAAGACGGCTGGCTGGAGTCAATTTGGGGGGAAGCTTGCTGTGACTCAGATTGGGAGTCATGAGTGAAAAGGCAGAGGAATGCACTCACCCTCCGTCCCTGTGAAAGAGCACTTTGACAGACGACCATTAAAAGCCCCATTGTTGCCGCGAATGTGAAGCTAATTGGACGAACCCTGCGAGAGGAACCGCTGAGTTCTCGGGACTCGTTCATTTTAAGAGTCACAGCTGGTTTCTCGTGTGTTTCGCCTGGCCGTAGCTGCACCTTAGCCTTTAATTCCGCGCTGCCGAAAGCCACACAAACATTGTGGGGAAGGGCGATCCTAAAATTAGCATGGAAAAGATGATTGGCTTGGTGTCTGTGCCAAATGGCCGTATAAAAAGAGGCTAATTTGAACATGCGTCTCATGCCAACAAGCAATCAGAGGAGAAATCCTGGAAAGATCAGAGAGCAGCAGACATGTTAAAAAACGTCAGGCTCTGACTTTTAATTGGAAGCGACAGAATAGGAAACTTTTTATAGATGAAAAACAGTTTTTGCCAACTTTCATTCAGAAAAATAAAGGAGGCCTCCTGCGGCGCTCGGGGCCATGACCATCACAGCCCAGTGGCTCGCCAGTAGTGGTAAATCATAACTTGAAATAGGGTATGGTATGGTTCACATAGTTTGAACTGCTTTGTTACCATTAGACAATAGTAATAATGTTTAAATTGGATTGAAATATTTTAATCAAACATATTTTTACGCAACCATCAGTAAAGTGCAGGATGGATGGCTTCTACAAAGGAATTAAATCAATAAAGCTGAAAAGAACAAGCGATCCTGATCCACAGGCCACTCTACGCAAGCTAGCAAGCAAGCAAGCTTGCAACGCAGTTCCAAGACAACTCAGAAATCCCGGACAAACCGCCGTCCGGTGTCCATTCAAAACGGGACGGGTCATCTCATTGTCAAATACGGGACAATTCTGTATTTGAAGAAGGGACGGTTGCCAACCCTATTGAAAAACAATGTACATTCTGAACTCTGCTTTTACCCCCCCCCCCCCCACCCACCCACCCGCCTCATGCAGACTGGCCCCGGCTGCGTGGTGCCCACAGAAAAAAAAAAAAAAAAGAAAAGAAAAGCCTCCTCCCTTTTAATTAGACCTGCTCAGCAGATTAAGCCTCATTAGGCTGCAGTACTGGAGTGCAGCTAAAGTCCATGCGAGCCTCCAGCGCATCCCGCTTTAATTGCTTCTGTAATGGTCTCGGCTCGGCTCTTTGAAATCCCATTCCTGTGGGTAATCAGCCATGTTTGTCTGAGAACCGCAAATGTTTCATACCTCTTAGTCTCGAGCAGTTAGCTCGCAGTTAGCTCGCAGTTAGCGGCAGTCGCTCTGTTGGAGCTGCGCATTTCACCGGAGCTCCAGCTGAAATTTGTCATCGCGTGTGAGATGCAGCCGTCTGGCCAAAGTATGGCTGAATTATGAGCAGTCTTGTTGCTTTGCGCTGCACGTTTGTTTGAAGCGTACGATATATCACTGCAATGAAATGTTTGTAGACAAATAGGCCCCGTCTAAGCCAGGAGTGGGCAAACTTTTTGACTGGTGGGGCCACAATGAGGGAGGGGGCCGGAGCAGGAGCAGATGGATGGAGTGTTTTGGTGAGCCACCTCATAGGAGGAAAAAATATAAATTGGAGTTTCATAGTTTGCCCATGCCTGGCCTAGAACAGTGTAGAACCACCTTAGACCCACTTAGAACCTCCACAGAACCATCTAGAACCACTCCAGTACAATCTAGAACCACTTAGAACCACCACAGATCCATCTAGAACCACATAGAACTTCTCCTGGACCATCTAGACCAGGGGTGAGTGAACTTTTTGACTGGTGGAGCCACATTGGCTTCTGAAATTTGACAGAGGGGGCAGAGCAGCAGCAGATGGATGGAGTGTTTTGGTGACCCACCTCTTAGGAGGATTAGATATATCATGGGCTCATGGGATGAAGATGCACATCCTTGTAGCGACACTTTTAGAAAATACTGAGCAGCTCAGGAGCAGAAATCCAAGTTCTTTGGCAAAAAATTAAACGACAAAAACAGAACTTTGTTCCATTTTTGTATGTGGTTTTTTTCTCCCCCAAAAGGTAAAAGGTGAATGAATTCATTGAATTCATTCAAAGCGTCATCGTTGCGCCCAAGCGGTGAAGTAATTACACATTTCCAAACAAGACAAAGCTGTCAACTGCACCAGTGAAATATGCCAAGGGTAGAGAGAGTCGCGCAGTCGGCAAGAAATTCACGGGCGAATCAGAAAAACACTCAGACGAAGGTCTAAAACGAAGGGGGTTCTGAACGATTGGCAGCTGAAAGAAAGGTGAAATTGAAATTGTGCTGCCGCGGTGGTGCTTGATTGGGCCCCATGCACACATCACGGTGGGGGGTTGGGCAAGCTGGCCAGCTGGCTGGTCACAGCTGAAGTATTTACAATATGTTCAGTCCAGCAAAGAATGAAATGACTGTCAGCAGCACTTTTCCCACTTCTTCTGTTTGTTTTTTTGAAAGAAAGTAAAGTTTGACTGAACAGTAAATGAGTTCAAGTTTTACTTAGAGCAAAAAAAAAGAAGAGATGATGTAACTCGACTAACAATTGGCCTTATGTGTCCATACAACCTCATGCGTGATGTTTGTGTTTGTGTTTTTTTTTTTTCTGGTGTGGCAGCAATGCGCTTCCGTAGTTTTCCAACCTCAAATGAGGGCAGATATAACAAGATTCCTGCTGAAGTTGCCAGGTTGAATCTCTGGCCAAACACACGCTGCCTGCAGTGAAGCATCGCCCACTGACGGTGCTACAGGTCTTAGAGATCCAGGTTATCCAGGTATGTAAATCTCAAGCACATTGTTTCACAGCAAGTTTCGCCTTCCATGCAGCTGCAGTGGATTTCCATTAGCCGAGCCTGCTGCCTCATTTGGTTTTCAAATGAAAATATATATATATATTTCCAGTCCTTCCTGGTCCTGTGTACTGAAAACAATCATTTGGCTTCATGTGACCCACCAGTCGGCGCCGACTCGCCCAGCAGCTCTTTGATGCTGTTTACAAAAAAGCAACCGAACTGTGTTGAAACGTTCCAAGTTTATATCCAAAGCTAATTAGCTGCGTTTTGCGCCAACGCAGTGACAGTGAATGGCTGATCTTCAAAGCGCCGGCCACCGCTGTGATACAATATTAATCTTGTACAAGTTTGTTTCGTCCCGCGTAATGAGGTCAGTCTGCAAACGCTCTGTCATTTTTATTTTTTATTTATCTTTTTTTTTTTTTTCCCCGTATCAGTATTCGGAGGGACGACTGGCGAGTGCAGGAAAAAAGCCCAAAGGTGCACAAACACTCTGTCAGTTGTCAGGGAGGAATCCAAGTTTAGGTTGTGGTTTAGTTTCATTTTTGCCTCCAAACAAATGTGTCTGATTGGTGCATTCAGTGTGCAAAATAGAAAGATTAACTCATGAGACCCCCTGAAAGTCTCCGAGCAAAATTATAAGGAGGTCTCATATTTTTTCAAAAAGTTAAAAATTATATATATGTACGTATATATATATATATATATACACATATACACACACATATGTATTACAGTATCTCTAAAAAGTAAGTACACCCCTCACATTTCTGAAAATAATATAACACTGAAGAAATTACAATTTGGATATTTTCATATATGATATGATTTTCCATTTTATTGCACTATTCTGTTGCTCTAATTATGCAAGTTTCTCCAATGTGGGATTAATAAAGGCGTTCTATTCTATTCTGTTCAACGCTGAGACTCAGCTCTGCGCTGCAGGCCCAGGAGGCAGCGACTATTCTAAGTTTAAATGGAGCTGCGATCAGGTGGCAAGACCTGGTGGAGCTCACCGGCTGTTGACGGCGACTGGCACAATTATTTTTAGTGGCTAAATCCAGTCGGTTGGCGACTGGGAGGCTGTAGGTCCCTTTCACCACGGTGGGCTGCAGCGGATGACTATTTTGGTTGTTGCCAAGGAGGAGCTGCTCTGGGCACTGTTGGGGCTCACAAGCAAAAGGCCAAAATCAAAATCAATACGGATATGGAAGCAACCAGAAGTAAGACTCGTGATGGTTCTGTGAAGGTTCCCGGTCGTCCAGGTCATCAGAAGAGGTTCGGTTGAGTCAACTGGACTTGTTCTTGCGATCTTGAATCATCTGAAAAGCTTCTTCAATTCTGAAAAGAAGGTTGGAGATCTCCATGTACTTCCCCACAAGGAGGGTGGAGGTGGGACTAAAGGCTGTTGTTACTGCCTGTCCTCCACACATGGGAACAAAATGTCCACCAGGAGTCCGTTCTGCAAACCAGGCTCAACAAACTCTGATTTTAAAACCCTGAACTCTGACTTGATCTACTCTGAGAATGGAAACCCTTGGGTTTGCCGTTTCAGAGCAGCTGATTTGAGGTAGTTTGATCAACTCGGAGTAGTTTCACATGGAGTCAAGTACGCGCACCACAACTATAAAAAGACGGCGTCAATGGAGCCCCGATTGGACCAGTCGCCATGGCAACGGGGAAGGAGAGTGCTGCGTTTTTCACCCCAATAGAATTGGACATCTTAATGCACTCATTCAGCGAATTTGAACATGTTTTTAAAAAAGGAGTGGAAGACCGAGGGCGAACATTGCTGCTCGGGTGAATGCGTACGTTTAAAGGTAGTCCTTTGAAATCACAATAATATAACATGGGGAGACTATTTGAATGGGAGCCTACTCATTCATTTCATTTAGGTGCAATCTGAAATGGAAAAACATCGTGCAAACGGGTAAAACCTCAGCAAAATCTCATGGTGGTTGTTGTTAAGTGGCTGTTTGACTGTGCGGTTGTTTCTATCTCCGGCATGATGCCTCTTTCACACGCATAAATGTCTTCTCAACTACTGTATCTCATGTTCCGTTAAATAATCAAGCCCATTTAAACCAGCACAGACTTCTTCGGGCAACCCTGCTGTTGTGCAAATAAACGTCCGATTTCCAAAGAAACTCAGCGCAACACACAACACCCGCTGCAATGCGAGGGCATGAAGATGGTTGGTAATGTTGCAAATGTAAAGAGAGATTAGTTTTGCCTGTGTAGATGATGGACTGTGACATGACATGGTACCGTCAAAAAAGATAATTGTCTGGGAGTGTCAGAAGATCTGGCAAAGAAAGTCACCACCTCCTGTGCCCACTGGACAGTCAATGAAATGATGAGGGGGCGTTGGTGGATGGTCTTGTTGGATGGATTGAAATGAGGACCTAGAAATAGTAGCGCAGAAAAGGGCTAAATGTTTCGCAAACTGTTAATAGCTGCAGTGCTTTTCCATTAGTTCTTGGAAGTAAATGTTAAGACCAAGAACCAAATACATCAGGGCAAAAATCAAAACAAGTGCCGACCAAAACACTCAGGGTCTAATGAATGACCGTCGCTCTCCGATGGGGTTTCTCCACATACCTGGAAAATGGAAGAGGGCTTCAACAATCCAACATTTTAGAGAGAAATAAGTGTGATCACAGTTTAGCTCAGTTATTTTATTTCTCAGCCACCAAAGCAAGTCATTTTTTTCAAAAGGCATGTATTCTTTAAAACATCTTTACAGTAAAATAAGCTAAAAACTGAAAACAAACCAGTTTTTGAGGGGTGAGGGTGGGGGATGGGAGGTTGCTGAGAGTTGTTGTCGCCACAAAAGTCACAGACATCTATAGCACAGATCTCTGACTACCTTTATCCAAGCTTTCTTTCATATATTTTTTTCCCCCCAAACATCAATAGAAAGCAAATAGGGAATCAGACACAAATGAGACATTTACGGTGAGTATCATATCGAGAGCTCTATTGTGAAAGGTTACGCGTTGAAAGCATTGAATAGCCTGATATGTTACAACAACAAAGTGCTGAGTCTCTCTCTCTACATCCTTGGGAACACGATAAGGAAATATTACTGCTTCATTTATTTCTCTTTCATTCGCCTTTTTAGAAAAAAAAACATCCAGGCCCGAACTAATGGGAGTTAGCCTGCCACAATTAGACCATGATTCACTTGACATACAGTTTGTATGTTGTCCGTTGGAGCCATTCTAGTCGATTGCAGCTCACGTGAGGCTGACGTCTGTCACACCACCTATAGAATAATAACGAACTTTGTTCCTCTAATTGGTCTAATTCAGGCATGGGCAAACTATGGCCCGGGTGCCATACACGGCCAGTTAATCTTTTTAATCCGGCCCACCCAACTTGAAGGAATGATATTAACAGTAAGTCATAAACTAGCTGTATTTCATCAATTTTTTCAGTGTTTTCAGAGTCATTTCAATAAAGAGCTGAACACCGTGGGGCTTCAAAGACACTGATTCTGTTGGAACTTTGCCTTGGTTCATTTTCAATTGACATTAAAGCAACATGTTTTCCACATATCCAATGATAGATTTTTCCTCCTATGAGGTGGCTCACCAGAACACTCCATCCATCCGCTGCTGCTCCGGCAAATTGGAGAACCCATTGTGGACCCACCAGTCAAAACATGTGCCCACCCCTGGCCTAATTGGTTGTATGTCCATCCAATTGAATGAAAAGGCAGCTTTGTTTACTTACTATGGGCAATGTCCCACGACATGATGCGCTTACAAAAGGCACCAGACCCAATTGTCATTTCATGATTATATCGTGAATTAGCTGCACTAGGCTAATCAGCGGTTGGAAAGCGCTCAACCAAAGGGCAACTGCTACTAAAATGAGCTTTTAGAATACCCGGTTACAAAACGTTGAGGGGAGCAGTGAGTGAACAACGGGGACATCAGGATTCCACATGTTTCTCGGCACGGTCACAATGCAAGAACCACAGGAATGACATTTCTGAGTGTATCCGCTGAGATCAGCGGTCCATTGTGAGTGGTTCACTGGCCAAGGGCAATAAAAACAGTTCCGCTCAATCACAAACAGGATGATTCCATCGCCGTCTCCTGATCTCCAGCTCTTGTCAGTCGTATTGCTTTTCGTTGGCCGTGAAACCACGGCGTGTTGACGGACGGAATCCCGAAAATCGTCCTTGACGTTTTTCGGGCCACTTTGTCACCTCCGGCAGTGACGGCCAATCAAAGAAAGTATTTACAAGTTGATGGGGGGAATGGGAGCGAAACAGAGGAGGAAGGTAGGGGGAGAAGGCACACATTTGGTTCCCCGTCGTCTTCTTCAGCAGACCTGAAAATTGCAAAGATAAAATCATCTTAAAATGTGACTTATATGTCAGCACCACCAGTTAAGAAGTTTGCCCAGCCCTGGTCTAAAGAAAGTAAAGCCTCTCATTGCCAGTGATGAGACTTGCTCTGAGGCAGTGGGACCATCCGTTGTTCTTGTCATATTCAGCTTCGATCAAAGAGCAAAACATCACTTTTTCCCCATTCTTTTATTTCTTCCACTGCGACCATCTTCTCACCTTCTGGTCGGACATCATGCTGTTGGCCTGCAGGGGGGTGGGATGCCCGCTGAGCAGAGCCGTCCCCGGCCGATCGTGCTCGCAGAAGATAGTCCCATTGATGTAGTGGAAGCGGTCACCAGGGACCAGGCGGTTCCTGCAGGTCGCACAGGTAAAACACTGGAGGAGAGAAATATAATATAAATACCAACAAAACCACCGCGCATTTGAATGTCTCCCTAGTGTTGAAGTCAAGACGGCACCAACTGAGACCAAGACATTATCAATTAGGAATAGGAATAAGGGGGCAGGGAGTCACTCTGGGTGTCACAAACGGAGCGTAAAACGATAGCAGGCGGATTATTTTCCGTTATTGTCGTGTCATTACAGTGTTGGCTGAGTCTTGACCGGTGAGTCCGCCCAGTCCGAGACGGACACAAGACCCAGTAAAAGTGCCTCTGAGTCCGAGACCAGACCCTTAAAAAGTGGTCTGGAGATGAAGACCAGTCTCCAGTACAACAATACAATGTCTCGCCGTGATAAAAGCGTTGGTTCTGTGGCAGCAGCGCTCACCTTCAGGTGGTAAACGTTGCCCTGCGCCCTCATCACCATCTCGCTGGCTGGTATCGACTGTCCACACGCACTGCAGGCGCCGCTGTGTCCAAACAGCCTGTGCAGTGAAAGAGAAGGACAGTTCTTAAAACACTAGATTCCATCCAGAGTCATTAATGGCAAAAAAAAAGAAGCACACTTTCAACTTTGAACCTGGACTTTCTTACTTTTACTTGAGTAAATGGGTTGAATCAGTACTTTCACTTTTCCAAAAGTATTTTTTTTTTGTACACAAGCATCCGTACTTTTACTCAAGTACGGAATGTGATTAGTTTTGACACCTCTGCCAGGCCTGGTGTGCACTGACACACACTTCCATCTGTTCTCTCAAAGGATCGGAAGCCTTTAGACGGTGTTGGCACAGCAAAACTCTGCTCTGCTTTCATTTAAAATAACACTTTATACACACTGGTCAGTCTTCCTCACCGTGTAAAGGACGACTGTTTCAACTGTTAACAGCCAAACGGTTCAACTCGTTTAGAGTCATTTTGGGGACTTTTGAGATTTCACAGTTTTTTTGCACTCGGCAGATAAGGAGGAGCCACATTTCCATATTGTGGGTATTTAGGAGATATCGAGGTGGAGCTGCGCATAAAGGAGAATGCTGCTCCTCTCTGTGTGTGTGTGTGTGTGTGTGTGTGTCGCATTTTCACAAATGTTGATTTTGTGTGGACTGAGTTTAAAAAGCATTTTCGGAATAATCACACACATGCACACACACACACACACACACACACACACACACTTTTTTTTCATGTTTAAGGCACTAGACCAGGGCTGGGCCAACTTTTTGACTGGTGGCCACACATTCTGGGTTGTAAAATGTGACAGAGGGGCCGGAGCAGCAGCAGATGAATGAAGTGTTCTGGTGAGCCACCTCACAGGAGGAAGAAATATATCATGGGATATGTAGAAAACATGTTGCTTTAATGTCAATTGAAAATAAACCAAAGCAAAGTTACAACAAAATCAGTGTTTGTGAAGGCATCACGGTATTTAGCTCTTTATTGAAATGACTCTTAAAACTCTGAAAAAATGGATGGAATACAGCTATTTTATGACTTACTTAATATTAATATCATTTCTTCAGGTCCGGATTAAAAAGCTTTAACAGGCCACATATGGCCCTCGGGCCATAGTTTGGCCATACCTACGCTAGAAAAAAATTCAAAAATGATTTTGGAACCTCATTTTTTCTCCCTCTCCTGGCAAAAGAGTGGACAGATGTGGACGTTAATTTGGCTCCACAGCAGCGCCCTGCCAGCAGCTCTGTTCTCCTGCTGGGGATCTAATGAAGCGGCCCACTGGATATGAAGTGGAGCTCCAGGAGCAGGTCCCCCCTGGTGAATCATGTCCAGCAGCCCAAGCTGCACCAGTTGAAATGAAAGCGGACACTGGAGCGTCCATCATGACACACGTGGAGCTGTTCCTGCTGTGAAGGAGCTCCTGCATCTGTGGCACTGCTGCAGATGTATCTGCCCTTCATAATTCTCAGTTCGATTTAATGATGAACTTTACAGTTTTGGGCTCCAATTTGTGTGGATCAATTCACCAAATGAACTGTATTTTTTTTTCTTCCATTTACTACTTGTGTAGTACGTGCTACGTGCTGCAGTATACAATCAGACATGGTACAGCATTAGCCAGTCCCAGCTGTGAGCCCCTTTAAGTGGGGGGTTGGGCTCAGGGCTCGGGTCCCGCCCTCCTGGATGGTATCACACACTGAAGGCATGTTGGCACCTGAACTGCGGCAGGTTCAAGTCTTAATAAGACACCTCCTTTAGCATTACAAGCTTTTTGTGAAAGCGATGCCCTGTGACACTGACTTCACTACTTTGACTGCTCTGGCTCTCTCTTCTCTCTCTCTCTCTCTCTCTCTCTCTCTTTCTGTCTGCACAGGGTAATGAATTTTTTATCTTAATCCAAACAGTCATTTAATGAGTGTGCCTAAGAGGATTCCTGCTCTCCTTAATTAACCCACACACATATAGCCCCAGCACAAGGGCGCTCACACACACACACACACACACACACACACACACACACTGACACGCACACACACACATATTTCTTGAGGCTCAGTTACAGCTCATCCTGCTTTAATGGCATGAAGGGTGAGAACGCGAGGACCAGACCCGAACCCGCCCTGAGGTCAGCACCGTCTCCTTCATCTGGGCCCAGAGTGAGATCTCACTTAATTAGTGATGGGTGTCATGTGTGAGGGGGAAATGCGACTGATGGCACCGGAGGGAATGTCTTTTCTCATTTCATCCTGCCAAAGGTTGCCGGTGCCTTGTTGACCCGTGGGCTTCCGACCGCTGAGCAAGTCGATCCGACGTCCAGCGGAAAGCCAATTTGTTAGAAATCTGACTTTTTTTCTTTCTTTTTTTTTGAAGCTATGCGACAAAATTTGAAATAATTGGCTGAGCCTAGCACGGCTAGCGAGTAGCACACGTGCAGTGGTGGAAAAGGACACCTGACGTAACGTACGGGGTCACGTGACCAGTTCGCTTCAAGTGAAAATGGCGCGTTACGTTTGGACGGAGGAGGAGATGGAATATGTCATCAAAGAGAAAAATATAACAACCATTCTTGACAGCAAACAAACATAAGCAAACAAAAACAAACAAAAGCAAACGTAATTCTCGTAAAATCTCATCCGGCAAGATTTGACGAGAATTACGACTTGTGTAATTCACACCATTCAATGGAAACACCTGCAAATCTCAATTTTACTTCGTCAAAATTTTAGGAATATTGCTTTTATTTTGCTGTGATGGAAACTCAGCCTGTATCGGCAGTTGCAGGCCAATCGAAAGCAGTCACGACTTCAAAAATGAACCTGTCTGAATCAAGAACCCTCCGTCACCTTTTACAAAAAACGTAAAAACTGTGACTTTCATCAGCACAGATCCCAACCCCCTGTATCTGGCTTCCAAAGTCATGTGGCGTTCAAAGCCTGGTGTATCCGTTGGAGCCTTGGGGATTCAGACCTTTCCTCAAAATTGCCGCCAACGGTTGAACTGTATCCTTCTTGCCACAATAAATATGAATAGTATAAAACAGTTGGGGCTAGAACAGTCTTGTCCTATGTCAGCCTGCACGCCGACCCACTTCGGAATTTTGTTGTAGGAACGCAAATTAAAACGGAGCGAACCTTCAAATACAGCACACGGCAAACCTGAGATGACAAATCCATGTTCGGGCTACTCCCAATAAAAACAAGACTGCTAATGGAATTCCGCATGAATCGTAATTGGGGGGTGGTGGTGGGCATTTAATTGTGCACCTGAGTAAACATCTCCATAGCCGGACCATTGGAGCTTGCGGTTTTGAAAGACCAAGTTGTTCATACACAACACAGGAATTACTCAGCTCTGATGATGAGGGCTTGGGATGCAATACAAGGGTACAGTGTGAGTTTTATTTTAGTACGAGTCCTGGAGGAAAAAAAAAAGCCACTGTATTATTGTTGGCCTGATACACAAAGTGCGCTGTGTCTCAGTTCCTCTTCAGCTTTGGGCTTTTCCACGTTCGGGCCCTCGGTTGCCCTGAAGACGCTGGCGCCCACACATTCCCAATGTGTGTTCCGGCCGATGCAACGCCAGGTACAAAGACCGAACAAAGCACAGACGGGTCTCACTGCTGCTTGAAAATTGATCACCGACTTTGATATTTCCAGTTGGTACAGCATGGTACAATAGAATTGGTCTATAGCTGCGCTTCCTTTACTGTTTTTTGCTAAATAAAAGTGATATTCGACAAAGTACAATTGCGATTTGCAGGAGTAAATGCAGGAAAGTGTTTCCATGACACTTTTGCGATATACCTCAAAATGGATACGTCTGAAAAACCACCTCATGAGAGCGTCAGAACCTTTCAGTCATATTTGAGAGGTTTTTCCAAGTTATGGTGTTTCCATTACCGTTTTTTTTAATGCAATGTTTAGTTTTTGTGCAATTCTAGGGGTCATGGTACTTTCCAGGCAACCTTTTTTTTTTAGCCAGTTTGCCAAAGATTTCTGGCTTTTATTGGGTAAAACAGTAACGAATGCACCTGCTGGGGGATGATTGATTCAGGGGCCTCACCTTATGTAGTCGTTCTTGCAGAGGATCATGCCTCCTTTGCTGTAGCAGGTGCTGCTGTACTCGCCCAGCTGCGCGTGGCAGCACGAGCACTTGAGGCAGCGCGTGTGCCAGTAGCGCTCCATGGAGAAGAGCAGGAAGCGGTCGGCGATCCGACCTCCGCACCCGGCGCACGACCTGGCCGCCGCGCCTCCGCCGCCGCCCATCACCGCCACGGCGGGCACCTCCACCCTGCTGTTCACCATAGCAACCTGAGGAGAAGGCAGTTCAGACAGGAAATACTGTGAAAATGCTCCAATGAAGTGAAGTTCAAGTCTACCACTCTCAAGCAATGAAAGACTGTTGTTGGAAGCACGCCGATACCAGCTGTATCTGATACCAGTGTTCATGTATCGGTACCAAGTACTCTACTGGTACTCGGAAAACATGTGCCGATACCACGACACCGATACCAGCTGTGTATGCGTGTATGTGACAGTTTTTGTTAAACTTGTGTTTGTGCTGCAGCGAAACATGCGTGCAACATGTGCGTCAACGGATTTGTGGGCAATTTGTGGCCACTAATTAGTTTGGGTTGCTTGACTGGAGACACACTGATTTATATTCAACTGCTGCTGTCAAATATCTTCTGCAGCAGAATTGAAACTTGCACAGCTGTGACGTGTAAAAAAAAAAAAAAAAAAATGCTCCTACAAATGAGAAGTTATCACCTCTGTTTGCATTTGTTGCTCTAACTTGACGCATACGGCGGCGTCGAGGAACTTCAACGCATTTCTACTTGTTTTTTTTTTTTGGCTTTTTTCATTTTTTCCATTTCAAACTAAAACTGATTTCATGCACAGCTGCGAATAATATTTCTTTCACACTGAGCAAGGCCGCGCCGGTGGGTGCTAATAAGCAATGAGTCAGGAAAAAAAAAAAAAAAAAGAATAAAATAAAATAAAATAAATAAATCTTGCTTGACCGCATGCATGATTCATAATTAGCGCCAACAACAACATGAAATAATTGCATGGATTTCATTTTCCAAATGAGCAGCAGCAGCAGAAGCAGCAGAAGCACAATTTGTCCTCTGGAGCATCTAATTTCAGCGAGGGCACGTTAAGCTTTTTACGACTACTCTTCCCACAAGATCATTTGAGATTGCAGCAGCTGCTTCTCGACAGCAAAGCAGGGCTGCCCTCAATACCCCCATTCTGCAGTGTGGACACCTGGCTCTAATCAGCAACAGGAACATCATGTTAAGAAGCCCAAGGCTACATTAAAACCACAAACAGTCGCATGCACCCAGACTAAATCTTCCCATTAGTGGAGGCTTATTCGTGAATGAGCTCATCTTTTGAAGGGGAATCTGGGTATTTAGAGCACAAACCAAACTTGAAAAATGCAAACGCTCAAATTCTGACGTCGGCCCCCGAAAAACCCAGCGAAAGGATGAAATCACTAAATTGGTTCCTTTCTTAAAACACATTCGCACTCGGACCCCTGCTTTGGGCCCTTTGCTGGTCTTGATTATATTCAGGAAAGTCTGTTTACATGGAACATGGAGATTGTGATTGGTTATGTTATACAAGTGTGCGGTATGCAGGTTTTGGCTGCATTAGTGTCCATTTGGGTGAGTTTTCAAAGTTTAAAAATAAAAATAAATAAATAAATGTAATTTCAAAATGATTTCAAGATTGCCCTCTAAAAGTCTGGAATCTGGAACTGAAGATTCCGTGTAAATAATCGTGAAACAGACCAGCCCTGTTTCACCCATTGCACAGTGGATGGTAAACTGGTCGTCCTTGTCGTACGTGTACTGCATTTTTTCAGTGAAAAGTAGATGTTAGAATGTTCAATAGAGGTTTTCAGAAGAATCAGTTCAACATAAGGAAACAAACCTTCAAGTTCTTCAAGTGCAGTAGAATGAATGATTCAATGAAAAAATTGCAACTAGTGCAGGTATGGAGATCAGAATCCCTTGTGCTACTGAAATGCAACTGTTTTGTTTTTGGTTGTTTTTTTTGGGTGGGGTTGGGCTCATTTTACTCTGAGTCTTCATCACTCCTCTTCTCCCTCCAGATGGCCACCTCAGTGTCATTGGGGGGTTCCAACCCGTTTTTTTTTCTTTAACAAGATACCCTCCTGCTGAGGCAGGACCACCGCAGGATGATCGTGTACTGTGGCTACGGCCCGGGGGCCATATGTGACCCGTTAAGCTTCTTAATCCGGCCCGCCCAACTTGACGAAATTATATTAATTGTAGGTAAATAAAAAACAGCTTTCATCCATTTTTTCAGTGTTTTCAGAGTCATTTCAATAAAGAGCTGAATACCTCGGGGCTTCAAAGACATATTTTGTTGCAACTTTGCTTTGGTTCACTATCAATTGACATTGAAGCACATGTTTAATACACATCCCATGATATATTTATCTCCCTACGAGGTGGGTCACCAAAACACCCCATCTATCTGCTGCTGCTCCGGCCCCTTGGTCAAATTTTAAAACCCATTGTCGCCCATGGTTCAAAAGGTTTGCCCACCTAGAGAGCACCTCACCTTTCGGCCACGGCTGCCAATTGATGCTAATTGACCAACTCAATGGTCTAGTGGTAGAGTGTCTGCCCAGAGACTGGGAGGTTGTGGGTTCGATTCCCGGCCAGGTCATACCGAAGGCTGTAAAAATGGTACCTGTTGCCAACCGCTCCCTCAAGGGATGATGACTCAAATGCAGAGGACAAATTTCACATCCTTTGGAGTGTGACAATCACTGGGACTTTAACTTTAAAGTGATTGCTGCAGTTTTTCCCATTATAGACATACACCGAGTGCCAGTCTTAGCAGAAAAGGTGTTCACTTGAATCATTAAGCACCGCGACAGACTTCTAATTTTGCTGTTGGGCTCTGCTGCCAAGTTTCACTTGGCTGGTTTGATTCCCGTTTGGGCAACAGACGATCGATGTGAGAAATGCAGGAAATGATGATCATGCTTCACTCCCTTTACGACTGACTCAGGCAGCGTGTTGGTATGCGGCTGCTTGACTGGTCTGGTGAACTTAACAGCCTCATTGATGGAACTGCATCCGAAACAGAACTCAGCTACAATGCACAAGTGGTGCGGTGACTTTGAACAAGTAAATCTAACAAACGAACGAAAAGCGTTCTGGTAGCAGAACTCTGTGTTGGAGGCAGTTCCGTCGCCGTCAGTGGTCCCCTTGGAAACAAACAAGAGTTCTGGTAGCAGAAGGTCGTTATTTAGCACGTCCAGCTCGTTCACTCGACATTCACACGCCTGCTGCAATTATATACTTTAACGATCACTCAACATTTTCCTCGCACGCTTGAGTGGGCGTTGGTTGCGTTGTGCACGACAAGTGGCAGCAAGCGTGTTTCGCTTAATGAGCAAAGACTACGAGCTTATCAGCAGTGAGTAAGTGTAAAAATAATAATGCATTTTAGTTGACAGGGAATTTTAGTGGGACATCAACAAACACGGGTGGTAGGCATTTCTACCATTTTAAAAACACATAGCACAACCGATTGCCTTTTACTATTCTCTTCTTACGACATGTATTTACTAATCCTGCAAGGCACTGAAGTAGGCTTGGCTATTCTCATTCAGTTCTCACTTATTGTGCAGATGCCTTGATAGCTCATTGTTGCGGTTGTGACGGCAACATTAGAACTAAGACATTTGAATCTGATTTACCAAGGTCCCGATAAGAACCAAAATGAGATTCATGGCCTTTCAACAGTTCCTTTGCTATTTCTACGGGCTGGGTGCCAAATATTGTGTTGTTAATTTGAGACCGTCACGTTGACGGGCAGATTGTCTTTCTGATGTTACTCTTTTCTCATCAAAATGCAAATCCTGCATTTAATCTACTTAAATGAAACAACACAATGACACCTGCTTCAGGCAGAGGAGCCCTTTTATCAGCACTCTTTATTACCACTACCCCGACATACCTTTAGGACATTCAAGTGAAGCTCTGTTGCGAAAGTAGGAATTTACTCTCTCTTTATTTCAGCCGTTTATCATCTTCTCCAGTCAGATCCAGAGATCGTCACTAATCAGTTTTGGTGCATTCTGACATTCCACAAAGGTCCAGGGGCTTCTCAGAGGGAGGACCGGAGACCCTATAATTTGCATACCTGTATCTCTTACAACAATACAGAAAGTCGGTGTGCTGTGGACTCAGGAGACCTGAGACTTTAAAGACCCCCTAAACTCTCACATGGCAGACCATCAGACAAAATGTTTTTTGTGTTTTAATTCAGGCAAGCGGACCTAGTGTTGAATTACTTCATACACTTATCACTCGGATGTAAGTCTAAAGCCAAATACACCTTATTTGGGGGTCAACCGTGAGAACGCAATGGCAGAATGGCACACTTTAATAATTTATTCACCTTAAGTCAGAAAGCTCTCGATGACTATAAGAAGGCATTGATATATTCGTAATAACAACAGGTCAACATAACATTTATTTGTGTCAGTGATTAAAAAAAAAAGCCAAGAAGGAAATCACCTTTCAAATTGGACTACCAATGGCTGAAACATGAGGTAAAAATAATAATTATCCAACTCTTCTAATAGGATGAAACCAATCAATCAAAAAAGCCAACCAACCAGTCATTGCGTTGGGGCTATTTCTGGATGACATTAAAATCAAATTAATTATTCATTGTTTTGACAAGGGGAACCCCTGGGAACCCTTTGAGGACCCTTCCCCGAGGGTCCGGAACATCGAAAACCAGTTTCATTACCATATTTTATGTCTGTGAAGGTTCTCAGTCATCCAGGTTATCTTAAAGTTAAAGATCTTAAAGATCTTGAAGATCGCAAGAACAAGTCCAGTAGCCCCAACTCAACCCTTCTACTTTACCACAGTTTTACAACCACGCTGAGGAAGCAGGCAGACAGGTGAGGTTCCAAATGTTAAGTAATCACAAGCGTCATAATCAATATGGCTTTTGCCATTTTGATCAGGAATGATTCAAAGAAAGACACAAAAATCCAAACAAAGAAAGTTTCACATGGCGGAAGCCATCAAAACGTCACGATATACAACAAGACGACGTCAGTTCAGAATTAGAATCAAAAACCTTGATTGTCAAGTTAAGAGAGCATAGAACGAAAGTCGGGGTGCTACTCCTGTTTGGTTTAAGAATATTAAAACACCAAGCAGTGCTATTTTAATATGCTTAAAACACCAAGAAGGAGTATTCGAGGTTCTTCTCCTCAAGCAAGAGCAGCACCTCGAATTTTCGATGTGGTGTTTCAGTTGGTGGTGATGTTGTGTTCATTTGTAAAGACATGGAGCGGACATCTGGCTATTAACGGCTTTCGTTTCAAGAACAGGGGGGGTGCTGCGTATCCGGGCTCACCTTGGCGTGGTAAAAGAAACAAAACACCTGGGCGTCTTCACTGTGAATAGCCGATGGAACGCACCCAAGTCAGCGGGTGGTGGCGGCGGTGCTGGGGAAACTTTTCAGCCTTGAATATTCCGCTCGACACGCCGAAGTTCCGATAAAACGTCAACGCAGCATCATCTCCCCGTCGTCGTCAGTCGTCGTCCGGCTCAGCAGCTTCCCCCGCAGGTCGGTGCACTGTGGTCGGACACCGGCAGCAGGGTGAGGACAGCCCGCCGCCGGAGGTGGAGGAGGCTCTGGCTCTGGCTCTCTAGCCCGGCTCGGCTGTTTCAGCGTCTCGCTTGTCTTTTGTCCCAGTCGAATGCGAAGTGCGCTGCGCTCCCGCGGTTCAGGAAAACTGACGTTTCCTCTGACATTTAAATGCGTCGCGACTCACTCCTCCCACGAGGTAGCGGGGTGGGAGGGGTGGGTAGGGGGCGTGGCTCCCGTCTCCCGCCTCGCTAAAAATAAAGACAAATAATTCAACGTGTTATGTGTAACAATATAATATAATATAATATAATATAATATAATATAATATAATATAATATAATATAATATAATATAATATAATATAATATAATATAATATAATATAATATAATATAATATAATATAATATAATATAATATAATATAATATAATTCAAACAGTTGAAAAGGGAAATAAAGAAGAAGTTTTAGGAAGAATACAGATAGATAGACTCCAGAAATGTATTATTCTGTGTATTGGAGGTTTACAAAGTTGACTTATTTCCTTTTTAAGTTCTGGGAACTCTCACCTGAAAATTCAGCAGCACATAAGTATGTACGTCAATAGTATCTGGGCCTAAATATGCAAGCAGGAGGTAAAACTGAGGTCTGTGGTGCCCTAGTTCCCTTGAAAGTGATATGAAGGAAAATCTTGGGATCACAGGAGGGTCAAAGTATTTTCTGTTAAAAGAGGAAATAAGTTGAAAGGTTGTGCGTTACTGCTGTATCCGTTGTTTATTTATTTATTTATTTATTTATTTATATAATTATTATTTTGCGGATTGCGACCTCTGGTGGTTGTACTGTCAAGTCTTTATATATATATATATATATATATATATATATATATATATATATATATATATATATAACTGCAACTTATAATCAATTATTTTGTGTTATATATTTTCCACATTTATATGTATTCATATTTGACAAGATGTATTTTATTTTCCAGATAAAGACAAATGAAGTAGGATTCTAATAACAACGTGTTATGAGCCCAGTTTAAAAGTTATTTTTCTTCCAAGGGCTACGCACGCTATAGCACAGCAACAGTCGCTTTGTTTACAGTAAATGCACAGGTCGGCACTTTACATTACTTTCCCTCGAACCGGCAGAGGGCGCCAATGCAAAGCAAGTGCCAAGGCTTGAGCACAAGTTCCATGAAAAGAAGAAGACGGTAAGACAGTGGCTAGCGGCTCACTGTCCTGGACAAATAGGCTGAATTTGGATAATACTACGGAAATTCCTTTATGTTTTTGTCATTTATTCGTAAACTTGAAAAGAGATCGATATTAGCTGGGCGTAACTTTGACGGGTCATTTTGGTTTTGACAGTTGACACGGCAAAACCTGTGCCGAGTTTATGGTGTTTACATAAAACGCTAACAACCACTTGGTGGAAACTCCCCCCCGTCGTCTTTTTAAAGCTACCAGGACAAGAGTGAAGAACCACGGAACAAGAAAGACACAAGACGTGAGTGCCGAACTGAACGTGACTTTGACGACCTTTCTCTGACACGTCAAGCTTTGTTCTGGTTTTTGTTGTTGTTCTGTGTCCACTGCTCCACTGTGACGTGATGGTTAGCACCAGGTTAGCATCAGAAGAGGGGGGCGGGATTCAGGTGTATGCGTTCAAATTCGTCGACGTAACCTTTAATTTGATGGAGTTGACGTTAATAACAACAATGTGGGGAGAAAAACCTGACAAAATGTCGCCGTGTTGGTAACCGGAATCTCTTGCGCAAGCCCTGACTGGTTGCGGGTTTTACGGTAAGGCTGTGTTCAATAGAGCAGGTCCACACCCATAGAGTGATGTTTCTATTAAAGGTTCATGTTTCATATCATTAGACATGTTGGTTCCGTCTGATTGGCTCCGTAGACCTGGAATAAATAAGACATTCGTTGTGAAGGCAACGGCACTTAATTATGATGAGTAAATATTGAAGGACCTGTCACAACAGAAAACATAACAACTGGTATATTTTTTAAAATTTTGCCATTTAATTTTGAAGTTAAAGGGGTCATTTCCTAAACATTTTTTGTAGGTATTAATTCTGACTGTGTATTATGTATAGTCACTTATATGAAGACACCAAGTAATTGAACTGAGACTGACAAATCCCAGCTCTGTAATCACAAGTATGCAGCATGTGTTTAGTGGATCATCTTCCACTGAAACTCTCTGTGTGTGGCTCTGCAATCAACCTGCGACTGACAGCATGAATTGTTAGATGGACTCGATGAAGAAAACCAAATCCTTTTTGAGGTCACCTCACACCTCACACTTCCTACTGCACCGCGTGTCAGGAAGTTAGTGTTGTTTCACGGAAAGCTCGTTTTTTTTTTACAGTTTATAAATACCCTTAATGTTTTGAGCTCCATGCGTGTATTATAGTGTTGGTGTAGTACAGCGTGTGTGCATTGTCCCTTCCTGCACACTTGTATTCCTGTTTTCTGTTTAGATATTGGATGTGTTGGCGCCACAAATGAGTTTTTAAACCAGTCAGAAGTTCTGTATCGCTCTAATGAGTTACAGAGCAGCAGCAATACTTCACCCTGCTACTGGAGGGGAATGACGTGTGGTGGGTCAGCCAATCATTTGTGGGCAACTCTGTAGACCAGACTCTCCACTCCTCTATTGTTAACTGACCATAGCATGCCTGCAGGGGAGAAGATGAGATGAACAAATCATACTGTCTCCTACAACTGGTGCATTTTGCCCTGATCACACCCAGTCATTCTAGCATTTTTCTCTGGTTGTAAAACTGTAACGTACAATACATTTTTTTCACTGGAAAAAAGAAACCTGCAATCTGATTTAAAGACTGTGTCTGACGGTTCTTTCTCAATATCGTGCTTCTTTCACTTTGTGTTAGCGTCTAATTGCTTTGTTTTAGCTGAATGAATGAAAAAAAATGAAATAAATCTGAAAAATGAGACTTTAAAATGTAATTATTGTTAAACTTTCCAGTCAGTGCAGTCCAAGCAGCTGGTCCAGCCTGTGAGGGAACCCTGGGCGAGGTGGTAGGGGGGCGCGACGCTGAAGAAGGAAGAGCCAGAGCGCAGAAGGAGCAGCAGTGCTCGCCATGCCGCTGTTCTTCAGGAAGAGGAAACCCAGCGAGGACTCTCGCAAGAGGCTGGAGCATCAGCTGTGCCGGGTAAGAAGAATAGTTAGTATTAGTATTAGTATTATTATGTGTAACCTGACAGGGTGACATTGCTCACCTGCATAGGAATAGTCAGACCATCTACAGCCGTAGTCGTCTACGTGGAGTTTTCAACTTTTTATGACCATCGGCACATTTTGTACATTTAAAAAAGAATCCCCTGGAACACCACCAACCAAAAATATTGTGTTTTTTTTTTTTTGCCTAAAAATGACAATATAGTCTCTTAATTTATTTATACTCACTCATAGAAATAATTTAGTGCAAAAGAAGTAATTTTATATTAGTTTAAAATTAGTAAAGAAATGAAATACAAATATTTATGGAGTAAAAGGAAAAACAAGACAATTACATCATATGGACAGTTATTATTATATTGTATTATTCTACAAGTTATCTACATATTGACATATAAACAAGTGTTTTATTGCAGTGGTTGATATTGATGATTGTTCAGATGCAGACACAGCTGATATCCTGGGAGGAAAACGGGCTCCACAATCTAACGTTACTATTTACTTTTTAGACCAATTAAGTGAGATTGGATCATTTTCCGCAGCATGCCTGATATTATCTCACAGCACACTGGTTGGAAAAACACTGGTCTACGTAATACACAATGTTACGTATTAGACATGCATCTCTCCAGTGTGGAGAGACATCTTTTTTAATCAATAATCTATTAAACAAGACACTGTTTTTCCCTGCTCTTCTGTCTACAGTCCAAAGAGGCCGGAGCTGATGATATTCTGGATGTTTCCGCCTGCGAGCTCTCAGAGGTGAGTGTGCAGCTTCAAAACTTTGCTTGATGGGCTCATCATGTTGTCGTGTCGCCTTATGTAGTTCTCATATAGCAGCTTGTTTCTGAGATAAAACGAGCCCATCACAATTGAAACTAACGAGGTGCTTTTTGCAACATGTAATATGTCAGTTGAGGCTGGAGAGTCAAAATGTGAGAGCTTCCAGAAAATTCAGAGTGGAGTGAACAAACATGACAGTTTTCAAGTTGTGTGTTTTTTTTTCTTTGTGATGATCTGTGATGGTGATGATGGTCTCATTACCCTGTTGTAATACAATAATAGTGATAATCTTTTTTTGTTTAGGTTCCTTCAAGTGCCTTCTCCATTTGCAAGGTCCTACAGAAGAAGGTGAGTTCACACTTAGAAATAATATTTGTGTGTTTTTTTTTTAATTCTCTAAATGCATTTGCAGGTGTTGAGGCCTTTTGGGTTCATTTAATTCAGACTGATTGTCTAACAGAGACTGAATATTACTAGATAGTCCATGCATAATCCATAGTGTGAGTTATATCCGTTTCCCCTTTTCTTCAGGTTTTTATCCTCCACAACAACGCCTTGAGGTCTTTAGTGCCCAAAGGCTGTGACATCTCGTCTCTTTCCACTCTAAAGGTAAAATCAACAAGACACGAGCGCGACTTCCAAGATGGCATCAAACGACAATTACTGATCTCAAAAACTTTAACGTTCTTCTTACACCTTCTCACCCCTCAAAGGTTTTGGATCTGCACGAGAACAAGCTCACCTCCCTACCAGAGGACATTGGAAAGTTGGCGTCACTGCAGGCAAGCGCCACCACAGTCCAATCAGTAGAAGAGAACGCATGAAGTGAGCCGAGTTCAAAATCAGATGTTAAAATGAGTTTGTGCTCAACCGTCCGTGTCCGTCTCCAGATTCTGAATGTGGAGAAGAATCTTTTGAAGAACCTGCCAGATTCCATCGGGGACCTGCGGCTGCTGCAGACGCTCAACTTGAAGGGTTGGTTGTAGTCGCTCAGACGCCACTAGCGTGTGTGGTGTGTGTGGTGCTAATAAACATGTTTTTTTCTCTCTCTCTCTCTATCTCTCTCTGTGCTTGTAGGTAATTCCCTGAATGAGCTTCCGTCCTCTCTCAGCTCGCTGAGCAGCCTGCGCACGCTGGACGTGAGCGACAACGTCATCGTCCAGCTGCCCAAATGTCTGGCCAACATCCGCACGCTGGAGGTTTGTGTGGCTGCATACACACTAGACCAGGGTTGGCAAACTGTTGGGGCCACAATGGGTTCTATAATGTGACAGAGGGGGAGCTGGTTTGCAGTTTTGTAGTTTGGTCTAGAACCACCCTAGAACCAACCTAGAACCAACCTAGAACCACCCTAGAACCAATCTAGAAACATCTTGAACCTCTCTAGAACCAACCTAGAACCAACCTAGAACCAACCTAGAACCATCTACAACCATCTTGAACCACTCTAGAACCAACCTAGAACCATCTAGAACCAACCTAGAACCATCTTGAACCACTCTAGAACCACCCTAGAACCAACCTAGAACCATCTTGAACCATCTAGAACCAACCTAGTACCATCTAGAACCACCCTAGAACCATCTTGCCCTAACTTTTTGACTGGTGGGCCCACAATGGATGAGGGTTGGCCCAAAGTATTTGTGTACCAATTCAATTCTAGCAGAAGTTGAAGTTCTCTTATTGTGTCCTGTGACAGAGTTTCACTCTGGATACTGCAGCCATGACCTTCCCACCTGCGTCTGTGTGTTCTGAAGGCACTGAGAGCATCCAGCGCTTCATGTGCACTGGTAGGGCTGTTGACACACATCCTCACTTTGGTGTTGTATGTGATTTTTGTCAAAAAGTACATGTATTTATTGTGTTTGGTAAAACTTTCTTACTAAAGGGCGTTGCATTCACCATAGAGAAAAATAAAAATTAGCTTATTAAAAGCTTATTTCTAGCAATTTTCATTCATCATTCATTTTCATTGTTTTCTTCTTTTCCCTGTTGGAATCTTTTAGTTTTTTCTCACCTGGCTCCTGCGGTTACCTGCTGCCTACTGCTGCTCCATCACCATCTGACTCCCTAACGGACTTCTTTGTTCCGTCGTTTTGCAGAAATGGGAATTGAGTATTGTCCCCCATCGCAGTACCTCCTGCCGGTTCTGGAGACTGAAAGCAAGCAGAACTCTGACTGCCTGGATGGCGCGGAGGAGGCCTGGAAGGTAGAGTTTGTTACCCCCCCCAAGCATGAAATCACTCCTGGAGTGAATCTTTAGTGCTTTGTTTCACCTTCCTGTATGGGTTTTATTAAGTCTGCGCTGTCTTTTATGTTGCAGAACAAATTCTGTGACTACGAGAAGAGAAAGGTGAGTTATATGGGGTCATATGGGGTTATAAATAGGGTTCCAAGATGAAGATGGAATGAAGTTGAGAATCTTCTCTTCTTTTAGTTTTTGAAGTGTTCTCTCCTCTGGCCTCCAGGAGGAGAAGCAGCAGCAGAAACTGGCCATGGAGAAGCATCGGGAGGAGAAACAGAAGGAGCACACGCAACTTTTGCTCTTGAACAACTCCCGCAAGGAGCACATTCTGAACTCTGTCCGTCAGGTCAGTAACACGGTGGTAACACCAACAGGGCTGCGTAGTCAAACAGCCTCGGAGTACAAGCTGCGCTTGCCTCGCACGGCGTCTAGGAGCAGGAGCGTCTGGAGCAGGGGGTCAACCAGCAGCAGAGGGCGCAGGAGGCCGAGAGGATGCTGATCCTGGAGAAGGTGCGACAAGCCGAAGACAGCATCAGCAGCCGCATCAGCAACATGCTGATGGACAACAGCAGGTAGGAGAGGCGCCTCACTGAAGACCCTCCTCCTCCTCCTCCTCCTGCTGCTCTCACTCTCAGCAGAGCGGCTTTGTGACTGCAGGTGCTTCTCTCTCCTCAGGCAGAAGAAGAGCGCCGAGATCCTGCAAGCCATGGAGGAAGATCGGTGAGGAGACGCTCGAATGCTCCCACCCTGATCAATAACAACCAAAAGACACTCCAGCACATAGCGGCACTCCAAGCCAATTATTTTCCACTTTCCCGTCTGGGCATATTTATGGAGTGCTGCTCAAGTGAGATGCACAAAGTGCTTTAACGGAGGGGGAAAAAAGTGAAAGACAAGTTGCTGCAGCATTTATTCCCGTTCTGTTATTTCCCTCTGAGATGCTGTAGCTTCTCAGTTTTTATACTAAAACCTTTTTTAAGTCTTTGCTAAGACGTCCAGTTCTGAGCTGGACCTAACAGTCACACGTGCAGCATGTGGGTCACTGTTACGCTTGGAGACTTCAGGCTGATTCTTTAGCGCACAGTACACAGTAACATCACAAATGCACAAGGCGTCCAAAAACCTTTTTCCCGTTTGTTTGTTTTTTTTATTCTTCACCCTTGTGTTTGAACATGACACCGGAGCAATGACGCTGTCGTTGCTTCCTTCCTCTTCAGGATCCGTATGGAGCATCTGACGGCCATCACCCAGGAGGAGGCCAACTCGCTGAGGAAGAAGGAGGTGGCAGGTACGGTGGCTCCTGGGACCATTTTCAAAACCTTGGACCATAACAAACCTTGCTTGGCTCTCTCCATTCATCCCTGCTCTTCCTTCCACTGCAGCGGCCATGCAGAAGATGCTGTCGGACAGCTGCGCCCTGAGCCTGCTGCAGGAGGCCAGTGACTTCCGCAGGCAGAGTCTGGTCACCGAGACGTACCGCAGGTAAAACAGAAGCATTAGCATTTAGCTACTGACTGCTGCACCTTCAGTGCAAAATCTTCTTCTTATTTTATTATCATTATTATTATTAATAATAACAGCACCTGGTTTTGCCCCCCCCCCCCTGTTCTTGACACAGTATGGAGAATCTGGACAGGAAGTTTGATAAGATGCTGTCCCTCCAGGTGCTGGACAAGTCTAAAGCCATCGCCCACATCTTGCAGGAGGTATCTGGGAGAAACATCCTCTCTCTCTCTCTCTCTCTCTCTCTCTCTCTCTTAGTCTCTCTCTCTCTCTCTCTCTCTCTCTCTCTCTCTCTTTCTCTCTTACTCTCTCTCTCTCTCTCTCTCTCTCTCTTAGTCTCTCTCTCTCTCTCTTTCTCTCTTACTCTGTCTCTCTCTCTCTCTCTCTCTCTCTCTCTCTCTCTCTCTCTCTCTCTTCTCTCTCTCTCTCTCTCTGTCTCTCTCTCTCTCTCTCTCTCTCTCTCTCTCTCTCTCTCTCTCTCTCTCTCTCTCTCTCTCTCTCTCTCTCTCTCTCTCTCTCTCTCTCTCTCTCTCTCTCTCTCTCTCTCTCTCTCTCTCTCTCTCTCTCTCTCTCTCTCTCTCTCTCTCTCTCTCTCTCTCTCTCTCTCTCTCTCTCTCTCTCTCTCTCTCTCTCTCTCTCTCTCTCTCTCTCTCTCTCTCTCTCTCTCTCTCTCTCTCTCTCTCTCTCTCTCTCTCTCTCTCTCTCTCTCTCTCTCTCTCTCTCTCTCTCTCTCTCTCTCTCTCTCTCTCTCTCTCTCTCTCTCTCTCTCTCTCTCTCTCTCTCTCTCTCTCTCTCTCTCTCTCTCTCTCTCTCTCTCTCTCTCTCTCTCTCTCTCTCTCTCTCTCTCTCTCTCTCTCTCTCTCTCTCTCTCTCTCTCTCTCTCTCTCTCTCTCTCTCTCTCTCTCCCTCTCTCTCTCTCCTCTCTCTCTCTCTCTCTCTCTCTCTCTCTCTCTCTCTCTCTCTCTCTCTCTCTCTCTCTCTCTCTCTCTCTCTCTCTCTCTCTCTCTCTCTCTCTCTCTCTCTCTCTCTCTCTCTCTCTCTCTCTCTCTCTCTCTCTCTCTCTCTCTCTCTCTCTCTCTCTCTCTCTCTCTCTCTCTCTCTCTCTCTCTCTCTCTCTCTCTCTCTCTCTCTCTCTCTCTCTCTCTCTCTCTCTCTCTCTCTCTCTCTCTCTCTCTCTCTCTCTCTCTCTCTCTCTCTCTCTCTCTCTCTCTCTCTCTCTCTCTCTGCGCGTGCGAGTGTGGTGAGTCTTGAAGTGAGCGTGGTGAGTGTCTTGAGTGTGCTTTCTCGTACTTTTCTTTGCTGTTTTTTTCGTTATATGATATTTTTTCCCCAGTTTGTTTTTGTTAGTGTTTAATTAACTTTTCAGTTGTTACTGGGGTGGGGTGGGGTGGGGGCTATCGGGCATTATGCCCGCTGGCGGTGGCCATGCGGAGCTGGAGAAGCTCACTCGCCCGGCACGCTGTTAAAATTGTATCTCGGCTCGGTTGTTCGGTGGAAGAAGTGAGCTATGCCGTTGGGGAGGTGGTGGGTTTTGACAGCGTCAAGTCAGCATCAGCGTATGAACAGTGCGGTGGTGATTTTCCTGGACAGCGTGGAGAAGGTGGAGAAGGTGGTGGAGGCTGGCATTGTTGTAAAGACGCCTTCACTCCTGTCTACCCACTGGTCAACCCTTCCAAGAGAGTCACCATCTCAAGCGCCCGCCGTTCATTAAGAACGACGATCTGCTCAAAGCGCTGTCCAGGTGCGGACAAGTTGTGTCGCCCATCAAAATGGTGTCGTTGGGCTGCAAGTCTCCCAAACTGAGGCATGTAGTTTGCCGCCATGAACACGTCTACATGGTTCTTAAAGGCGCAGACAGCCACCTAAACCTGAGCCTCAATTTTAATATTGAAGGTTTTAATTACACTGTTTTTATCACGTCAGAAGCGATGAAATGTTTGGTGTAAATCTGAGGGGCATCTCATCCGGCGTGTCCCGAAGCCGGGGGAAGGTGCGGTGCCGGGTTGGGGCAGTTGGCGGGGCGCCGCCGCTGGTGTCGCCGATGCGCGCCGGCGGGCTGGTGCCGCTCACGCGGCACCGGCCGCCGCTGTTGCCACCGTGGCGGCGGAGGCGCCGCTGGTGTCGGCGATACCGCGGCGGTAGGGACCGCCATCGGTATCGATGATGCCGTTGTTGTCGGGACCGCCGCCCGGTGACATCGATGCCAATGTAGTTGGAGACGGAGTTGGCACCGCCGGTGGCGCCGCGGAGGTTGAGAGCCCAGCGGAGGAACCTGGTGCCTCAAATGTAAACAATGATTGCACGGTGGCAATAAACAGAGAAATGAATGAAAGAATTGAAACTGAAAGTAGCTGTGCGAATGACGTTTGTATGGATGACGTTTTGGAAGAACGTGATTTGAAGATTAACGTCAGTAAAAGAAAGAAATGTGTTGACAAGGGGCAGGGTGGGGGTAAAACAAAGAAAGCGTTGCAAAACCTCTCTGAGGACGAAGACGAGGGTGTTTTAACCGCCTCTCTCAAGAGGTGAAGGTCACCTCCTATCCTCTTGAGAAAATAAGAACTTTCCTTGCAGAGACCAAAGGTCAGAGGCGATTACACCAGACTTGTTTTTTCCTGATCTCAATGGTTTCATCAGATCGGTCAGCCGATTTAGAGGCGACGTGTGTTTTAACGACCAAGAAGTGTATAGGCTGAAAAAATGGTGACCAAAGCCAGAGCGGCACTGATCGAGGGCGATGATTGATTTTATTTTGTCATGGTTTTTGTTTTGGGTGTTTTTTATTTATTCACAATGATGGACATTAATGTTGGGACCATTAACATTAATGGAGCACGAGCTGCAACAAAGAGAGCCTCGCTTTTTAAAATGTGTGAACTGAAAAAGCTGGATGTGACCTTCGTCCAAGAGACTCATAGTGACACCAACAATGAGCTTGACTGGAGGAAGGAGTGGCCAGGGCAGCTTTTCCTCAGCCACAAGTTGTCCACAAGTGCTGGGGTGGCGATCCTCTTCTCCAGAGCCTTCACTCCTCAGTCAGTGGAGACACAGGACATCATGGCTGGACACGCCATCATGGTGAAGGCGCTCTTTGAGGGCAAAAGACTGGTCTTCCTGTGTGTCTACGCCCCTGTCTCCGCTGTCGATAGAATGGTTTTTTTAAATGCTCTTTGTGATGTCATTGGTGAGGTTGCTGATGAGTTTTTATTTCTGGGGGGTGATTTTAACTGTACTGCTGAGGCCACAGTGGACAGGAACCACCTGGAGCCTCATCCTGCCTCGTCTGTTCGGCTCAATCGTCTCATCGAGACCCACGACTTGAGAGACGTATGGAGGGGTTTTAACAGCAGGTCCAGGCAGTACACCTGGTCTCACTGCAGAAACAGCACCTTATCTCTGGCCAGACTAGATCGTTTTTATTGTTTTAAACATCATTTTAGTGCTTTTAAAAATTGCCACATTGTCCCAATAGGTGTCTCGGATCACTCCTTGGTTCACTGTGCTGTTTTCATTAAGGATGTCAAAACATCCAGTGCCTATTGGCATTTTAATACAGCACTTTTAGCCGACCGGTCTTTTAGAGAGGCTTTTGAGTTTGTGTGGCTCTCACACAGGGAAAAAAAGTCCTCGTTTACCTCAGTGTCAAGGTGGTGGGATTTTGGCAAGATGGTTGTCCAGCAATTTTGTCAGCAATATAATCGCAACGTCACTAAGTACATTACCAGATCCCTTAAGGACCTGGAGACTGAGGTACAGAACCTACTGGACTGTACAGGAGATCAAGGGCAGGTTAAAGCCCTTAAGAGTAAAAAGCTACTTTAGCTAACCTGTTGGGCATCACTGCACAAGGAGCACTGGTCCGCTCCCGGTTCATGGGCGCCACCATGATGGATGCCCCATCCAGTTTCTTCTTTGGCATGGAGAGAAGGAGCGGCCAGAGGAAGATCATCCACTGCCTGCGCTCAGGTGATGGCTCGTCGCTGACGGAGAACATAGAGATCCGGAGGCACGCCCACAGTTCTATATGGACCTTTTAAATCCGAGTGGATGGAGGTGTCAGGATTGAGTCTGCCTTTCTGGCTGACTTGCCTCGGATTGGAGCATCAGCCGTTGACCCACTGTCTGCCGAACTCACTCTGGAGGAGCTTCATGTGGCCCTCATGAGCCTGGCTAATGGCAGGGCTCCTGGCATTGACGGGATCCCAGTGGATTTTACAAGACTTTCTGGATGTTGATGGGTGAGGACATGTTGGGAGGTTTTAAGGAAAGCTTCAGGGTGGACTTTTACCCCAGAGCTGCAGGAGGGCAATTCTCACCTTGCTTCCAAAAAGGAGACCTCCAAGACTTAAAAACTGGAGGCCAGTTTCTTTGCTCTCTTGGGACTATAAAGTCCTGTCAAAGGCTCTGGCCCTGAGACTGAAGGAGGTCATGGCTGAGATCGTTCACCCTGACCAGACTTATTGTGTGCCCGGCAGGTTAATAAGTGATAACATCACTTTGATTCGGCATGTTTTGGACGTCTCCGGCTCTTTGGACATAGCGACTGGTCTTATTTCCATAGATCAGGAAAAGGCATTTGACCGGGTTGAACACCAATATCTGTGGAAGACGCTCGCAGCTTTTGGTTTCAGCCCAGGTTTTATAGCCTGGATCCAGGTTTTGTACCGTGACGTTGCGAGTATATTGAAAATCAACGGCGGTCTGGCTGCGCCTTTTGCTGTACAGAGGGGTGTGAGGCAGGGTTGCTCACTTTCTGGCATGTTGTACTCTTTGGCCATTGAGCCCCTGCTGCACAAACTAAGAAAAGACCTGTCAGGTGTTTGTTTTCCTGACTGCCCCACACCCATAAAACTGTCAGCCTATGCTGATGACTTGATGATTGTTTTAAACACTCGGGAGGACATTAGGGTTTTAGAAAATAACACGGACCTTTTTAACAAACTGTCTTCAGCAAGAATCAACTGGAACAAGAGCGAAGCTTTTGCTACCGGCAGAGGCTCTCTCACCGAGTTGGTTTTACCAGGGGGGCTGATGTGGAACACAGGTGGGCTGAAATATCTTGGGGTGTTTTTAAGTGATGATGTTTTAAAGAAAAACTGGGACGGTGTCCTGGAGTCAATGGAGGGAAGACTGAACAAGTGGAGGTGGTTGCTACCCTCCATGTCTTTTAGGGGAAGGACCCTCATCATTAACAATCTGGTGTCCTCCGCTTTATGGCACAGACTGGCAGTGGTGGACCCTCCCTCTGGTCTGCTGTCAAGGATCCAGGTTCACCTGGTTAATTTTTTTTGGGATTGTCTCCACTGGCTGCCACAGGCGGTGCTGTTCCTCCCTAAGGAAAAGGGTGGGCAGGGGCTGGTGCACCTGGCCAGCAGGGTTGCAGCTTTTCGCCTGCGGTTCCTTCAGAGGCTGCTGTACGGACCACGAGACCTGGTGTGGAAGCCTCTTGCTCGGCTGGTTTTGCACAGGGTTGGAGGTCTGGGTCTACAGGAGTCGGTGTTTTTATTGGATTTTACCTCTGTGACTGTTTCCTCCCTTCCTTTGTTTTACCGTGGTCTTTTAAGTGTGTGGAAGTTGGTGAGCAGACAGAGGATTATGCACAAGTCCCTGCACTGGCTGTTACAGGAACCTCTAGGCCATGGAGGCCTTTTCAGCGCCCCCTCCTGGGCAGGAGTAGCTGTTTCCGAGGCTTTCAAGAGAGCTGGAATCACTTCCCTTGTTTCCTTACTGGAGTCACGCAGGTCCCCACCTACAGGACCTTGCGGCAGGCTTGGCGGATGCTCTGGGTTGGAGGTCGCAGAGGTTCACCCGCCGACTGCTGGACCACTGAGAGGCTGCCTGACGGGGAAGGCGCCACCTGTTGGGGATTACAGCCGGGGCCTGATCGCCCCAAATTCGGACGATGATTTTCCCTCCATCGTCATCTGGTCCAGTCCGGATCAGCGGGTGGGCGGAGCCTGAAGGACGCTACGGGAAAAGATCTGTCGGTTCTGATGGTGGAGGTGCTCAACAGACAGAAGCTGCAGAATCGCCGTCCACTGCCCTGGAGTCACCTGGCTGAGGGGGAGGAGGTCCGGCCTGAATGGAGGAGCCTCTACAAACCTCCACTGTCCAAGAGGGTGGCCGACCTTCAGTGGAGGCTCCTGCATGGGATTTTAGCCGTCAACGCTTTTATCTCTGTTTTAAACACTGCCGTGCCAAACACCTGTCCTTTCTGTGGGGCAGTGGAAACTGTTGTTCACTGTTTCACCCAGTGCTCGCGTCTGCTGCCTCTTTTTAACCTGCTAAGCACCTTGTTCAGGAAGGTGGGAGAGTGTTTCTCTCTCCAGGTCTTCATCTTGGGTTTAAATACAGAAAGACTCAGAAGGAAAAGTGCTGCTTGCTGAACTTCATTCTTGGCCAGGCAAAGATGGCGGTGTACATCAGCAGAAAGAAAAAGGTGGAGGACAGTGTGGACGCTGACATTGTGCTGCTCTGTTGCAGGGCGATCAAGGCCCGAATAATGATTGACTTTCATTACTACAGAAAGTTAGAGGATCTAGAGCCTTTTTTAACGACTTGGACTCTTGATGGCGTGCTGTGCTCAGTTCTCTCTCTCTCTCTCTCTCTCTCTCTCTCTCTCTCTCTCTCTCTCTCTCTCTCTCTCTCTCTCTCTCTCTCTCTCTCTCTCTCTCTCTCTCTCTCTCTCTCTCTCTCTCTCTCTCTCTCTCTCTCTCTCTCTCTCTCTCTCTCTCTCTCACTCTCTCTCTCCTCTCTCTCTCTCTCTCTCTCTCTCTCTCTCTCTCTCTCTCTCTCTCTCTCTCTCTCTCTCTCTCTCTCTCTCTCTCTCTCACTCTCTAGCGATGCTCACAATCTAGAAGTTCCAACGCTGTGACTCGACTGTGTCCTGCTTGGATTTGTTCCCTTTCAGGAGGAGATGCAGAAGGCGGCGTTCCAGGCCCTGCAGCTGCAGAAAGACACCGTGCACAACTACATCCGCAATCAGGTCTGTGCGGGCGCCTGAGACGCGTCAGACTGTCTAGAGCAGGGTTTCTCAGTCAATGGGTCCAGAAACCACTTTTGGGTCGCAGAGCGGGCCGGGTTTAATAGTTCAACAGGCCGCATATGGTCCTGGGGCCGTAGTTTGCCCATCCTGTGAATATGGGCTAGCGGTATTATTTTTCTGGATAGAATTTTTTTGAGAAGATGTGAAGTTGCTGTAGGTGCAGTTTGACTTTGTCCGAAATGTCCCTGAATAGAAGTGAGAAAAACTTTAATAGTTATATTTTGGATTTGTTTTTTGTTTTTTTTGAAGACATTATAGCCAAAGAGATAGATTGATAGATAGATATAGATAGGTAGGTAGGTAGGTAGTTGGATAAAAAAAAAAAAAAAGCTTGCTTACACAACATGATTTATTTTTTTCTGCTCTGTCTTTTGTTTTCATTTACGGCACCTTACCAGCGGCTAATTCACGTTGCTCATCTCTGAAAAAGCTTCTTTTATTTTTTGATTTTTTTTTTTTTTTCCCAATTTGAATGATAACCCAACATTTCAAGCGGTTTAACCATCAGGACATTTAATTTAAATCAAAACAATAGTCACATCAGCTTTTCCATCCGGAACTCTGCATTCTGCATCACGCCTGCCAGCTTCATGTCTGCTTCTCCACTGTTCCCAGATTAAACTCATAGAGGATGAATTAAAGCAGCTGACTAAATTGGAGGTTAAAAGGCGCAGTCTGGACTCGGAGAACCTGCAGGTTGGTGTCACCGCCTCCTTTCTTTGCCTTCCATCACCCCCCCTCCCCCATTTCCCTCCTAGTTTTTCTTCCCACCGGTAAAAAAAATATATATAAATCATTTCATGTCATTGTGTCATGGCAGCAAACTAATATTAGTTTAAGGGGGATTTCAGCACATTCTGATTCCACTGATCAGGTCCATCTAATTAGCATGCAGGTATTTGAATAGCAGTATTTGTTGATGGAGGTGTGTGTGTGTGTGTGTGTGTGTGTGTGCAGGAGGTCCTGGTGGATCAGCGCACAGCTCTTGGTGACATGTTGCAGCAGCTGCTGAAGCAGAGGGACCAGCGGGAGCAGGAGCTGCGGCAGGTTCTGGTGAGGAAACGCTCCATCGTCATTGGTTCCTCCATTCCAGGAGGTTTTTAATGGCTTCGACCGGGAGGGACTCAGTTGGCCGACGGATTGGAAGTCCTAAACTGAAATTTGTAGAATAATAAAAATAAAATAAAAATCTTAGACACTCGATTGGATGCTGTTGCAGTCCAGTAGCGCCAGTTTTGTGTTTTGCAGGTGGAGATGGAGCGGAAGTCTGACTCCACCCAGCAGAACTACTGGATGATTCAGTACCAGAGGCTGCTGGATGCCAAGCCGCTGTCACTGAGGATGCAGGTACGCCCGTCGCTGTTGAGCCAAAGCAAAGTTCCAACAAAACGATCGTTCCACTGAACGGGCCGCATGTGGCCCCCCGGACCGTAGTTTGCCCAACTCACTTGACTTCTCCTGCTCTGCTGTGTTCTAGGAGGCGGGCGTGGAGAAGGAGTTGGTCAACCTGCTGTGCAAGCTGTCTGCTCAGCACTACCTGCCCATCCTGGCCCACCACCGCGTCACCTCCAAGGCCCTCAGGCACATGAACATCTCCGACCTCAAGAAGGTTGTTGGTTTTTTTTTTTCCCCTTGCAAGCACAAGCATGTCACTGCAGTTTGATGCACAACTTTTAAACAGCGTTTGGTAACGCCTGAAATGAAGCTCTATTGTATAATGCATTATGAGGGACTTTATAAGTCATTATAAATGCATTAAGCAGGAGTCATTGCCTCACCTGCCTCCCCTGCCTGCACGTCACTGCGCTAAACTGTCAACTTTTGCTTTGTGTGACTGATCAGCAACTTCTGCTTCTTCTCAGTTGGGGATTAATGAAGTGGGAATCCAGAAAGCTCTTCTGAAATGGGCTCAGGAGAGCCACCCTGCAGGTGCGTTGCTGTATAACTCTTTTTTTTTTTTTTTTTTTTAATAAATCATTTGATAGAGGAGGTTTCAGTAGATCAGTCAGGGTCTGCTCGAGGTTTCCCCCTGCTGGCTGGATCAGTTTTTTTTTTCTTTGGTTGACACTTCGAGAGACCTTTGGATGTGACTTAGTGCTTCATAAATACAAGTTGATGGAGCATATATAAATATATATACATACATACATATTATTATGAGATGTATTGATTGGTGCCTCCCTCTCCCAGCAGGAGGAGCGTGTAAAGCTGTTGAGCAGGAGGAGGAGGAGGAGGAGGAGCCAGCAGTGGCCCCCGGTCCCTCGAGCCCAGTGTCCCCACCACTGCTTCCCAATGCCTTCCACATTCCCGGTTCACCACAGACCCCCGGCACTCCCGTCACCCCGTCAGCCCCCAGCCCAGTGGAGGGGCCAGGGAACTCGGAGTGTGTGGTCTGCATGGAGACTGGGGTGAGGATTCTACAGAGAAATCACCAGCAAGCCCGAGACTTTGAACTTGTTGATTTCCATTTCCTGGCCCAGAGTTCCAGTTCAGAGTACAGTGATGTGAACCCAGCAGTGGCCCTAACGACTCTTGTCCTTGTCTCGGTCTTCAGGCTCAGGCGATCTTCCTGCCCTGCGGCCACGTGTGCTGCTGCCTGGTGTGCAGCGGCGCTCTGCAGCACTGCCCCCTGTGCCGCGGAGAGATATCCCAGCGCATCCGCCTGTACCACAGCTAGGAGCCCCGCCCACTCACTCACACATCCCCCCCGGTCACACAATCACTCTCTCACCGAGCTACTGCAACTACTCTTCTTATTTATGCATGTGGGTGACAAGAGAATGCAGTGTGCAGGTAGAGAAGATTCAAAGAGCTGTTGTGTTTTATTTTGTAAAGACCTGATACACCTTTCCCCGGTTAACCGCAAGTACTTGATGTTGTTGTGTATGCTGAAAGAAGATAAGTCAACACAAATACTTTGTGTTAATTTGCCTTCTTTTAGCATATACAACGCAAATAGGTTTTGTTATATATGTTGAAAGAAGATAAATGAACACAAATACTTTGTGTTAAATATGTTGAAAGAAGATACATTAACACAAATACTTTGTGTTGTATATGCTGAAAGAAGATAAGTTAGGATTATTTTAAGGCTGCTGTCTTCTTTTGTTTTTGTTGTTGTCGTCACTGGCGCCCCAGCCCTATTTGCAATTTCCTGTATTTTTTTTTTTCCTCTTCAATGTAAATTGTTTATAAATATATTTTGTATCAAACAGTTGACAACTCTGCCGGTGAACATCCGACTCTTAACTCTTCGCCTTATTCAAACTCTCTGATTGACTTGTGCCTTTGTCTCATTTCTCTTGTTCTTTTGTTCTTCTCTTGTTATTATTATTGTCATCATCCCTGTGTTGTTTGTCACCAAAGTAATCATAAGAAATGTCAACTTTCAAGTCTGTCACTGTTTCCTTTTTTTTTTTTTTTTTTTTTCATTTAAACTCCTGGATGTTTCCAGGTCTCAGTGTAACCACGTTCGGCTGTGAGTTCCTGTAAAACCTCCCGGATAAGAGTCGCAACCTCCTCCTACCTGCACTATAATCAAGCCGCCAAGCTTGTTTTTCAGTTTTCTGCACTTAAACTTGCACTCTTATTCACACTGATCTGCATCATGTATTGTAACCGGAACTGACTGACTAACAGAACGCCGTCGTACCATCCGACTATCAAGTGCTCTTAACTTTGGTGTGTCCTTGCATGTTTTCAGGAAGTTATCACCTTGTATGCATATGTGTTGTGACACGTGAAGAGATTCAACGTCTTGTCCAGGTTCATTCAATTAACGTTTAAAGATAATTATATCATCGTCGTCATCATCATCATCATCATCATCATAATAATATGCACACTCACACTGTGTAAAAGCTTTATGTCGCTTAGAAATGTACTGCTAACTACACACGCAGCCCGTAAAGTGAAATACAGTATATACAATCAACTCTGTTGGCTTGGCTCTTGTCGTTCTTTCTTCTACACTCTGTTCTTTCACTTTTTTTATACACACAAACACACACTTATACACAGACACATACAGTACTACCCGAAAAATTAGAATATCAAGTAAAAGTTGTTTTATTTTGGCAATTTAACATAAAAGATGAAAGCAACAAATTTTATTGAGCCATTCCACGCAAATTGACATCTCAAGCAGTTCCTTGTTGTAACTTTGCTGATTTAAGATTTTCAGCTTATTAAAACCACAAACCCATAAACTCAGAAAATTAGAATACTGTGAAAAGCTTCAGTTTGGTAGCTTCAAAGAGTCCAAAGAATCCAAAACACCTGCGAAAGGCTCCTGAGCCTTTAAAAAGTCTGTCTTGGGTTGTTGGCTCAGAAGAGTTCACACACGGGCAAATACAACAATCTTTTCAGGAGATTCTAATTTTCTGGGTAGTACTGTACACACACACACACATATATAGCATATTTATTGACTTGAGCAGGGTTGACAAAAAATCAAGGTACCCAAATATATTGAGGAAAGAATTCACACACAGTTGATAAGTATCTGCTGAGGGTGTGTGAGAATAAACACAACGTAGTAGTCGCAGTACTGCAGTACTAGCGGCAGCAGCAGCAGCAATGGTTCGGGGAGTGCGCAATTCACAACTCATCCTGTGGAGGGCGGCAAAGCGCCAAGCAGCGGCCACACTTCCTGGGAGTGAAGAAGAAGGCCGCGAGCGCGACCTGCCGTAAAATGTGACGTTGACGTGAAGGAATTTGGGGAAAGCAAGCGCGAGCCGGTGTAGGTGCATAACATGGGAAGACCTGAGTTGGCCAAATAAGTAGTGACTTTTTCACCGTCCAAGGAGAAAGACAGTTGCGGTGAGTGTCCGTGTCGAAGCTCGTCTGTCCGCGGCGACTGTTGTCAAGGTTTACATCGTAAAGAAGTCAAGTTACTGGGTCTTTTAGTTGCGCATTGGAGCTGTCGTTCTTTTATGTTTACACTGGGTCAGGGTTTTTCAACTGGCGGGGCTGTTTGGTTTGGGTCGTGGGCAGTGTCCTTTCTTTCTTTCTTTCTTTCTTTCTTTCTTTCTTTCTTTCTTTCTTCTTCTTTGTAAAGGGGATTTATATAAGGATATATACACACACACAGATGGATAGATGGAAATATGGTTTGGCATTTATTTTGCAGGACACACAATTCAATTGAATAATTATACTAATTTATTGATTAGACATTATAGAAAGTGGGCTAACATTTTTATTTTTGACGAATAAATTTGTGTCTTCGCCCTTTATGATGAGGAAAACAACAACGTGGGTCCTGAGACTCCAGCCGTTGAGAACCACTGGTCCAGAATAAACCCCCATTGCAAACTCCAAAAATTAAATAAAAGGGCAGAATTTGGCACGTCGTGACCTTTGACCTTCTCTCCCCCAGCCAGCCGTCATGTCGCTGCCAGGCCTTCTGGTGCTGTACGGCAGCCAGACGGGCTCGGCCCAGGACACGGCCCAGAGGATCGGGCGCCAGGCCCAGAGGAGGCGGCTGCAGGTGCGGGTGTCGCCCCTGGACGCCTACAATGTGGTGAGTGGAGGCTGGAAGAGGGAGACGTCTCCCACCGTAACACCAAACACAAGCTGAGCTCCTGCGTTTTTGTGTCTCCTCTGGTGGGGAAAAAAAGGCCGACTTGATCTCGGAGCCCCTGGTGGTGTTTGTGTGCTCCACCACTGGGCAAGGAGACCCTCCAGACAACATGAAGGTACTGGATTACTCACTTGACTTAACCTGACCAATGGAAGCCCTGTCATTGAGTGACCTTCTTGTCTGTCTTCCTGATGTCTTTTCCTCCCAGAACTTCTGGAGGTTTATCTTCAGGAAGTCTCTCCCTGCTGGGTCCCTGGGTCGACTGGACTGTGCAGTGCTGGGCCTCGGAGACTCTTCTTACCCAAAGTCAGTGTCTCTCATTTTATTGGCTGGAGAGGATTTAGTCCTCATTATTAGAATTGTCCTTCTTCCTGCTCTAACTATGTGGCATTAATCCAGGCATTCTATTCTATTCTATTCTATTCTGCAACAGCAACACCATGTGTTTGTTTCTCCACAGATTTAACTTTGTGGCCAAGAAGCTTCACAAGCGTTTTGTGCAGCTGGGCGCCAACACGCTGCTGCCGGTGGGTCTGGCTGACGATCAGCACGACCTGGGGTGAGAAACAGCTCACCAAGTGTTTCACGTGTTTGTTCCTCTGCTTCACTGCATCAATGCTAAACAACAGTGTCGTGTGTAGGGATGCGTCCCATAGTGCCAGTTTATGGAGACTTTGAGACTTGGTCCAAGTTGTAGATTTTTGTCCGCACTGAGTGTTTGAGTTTGTCGACTGGCTCGGCGTGGCCTCAGAGGAGATGAGGCAGTGTAGGAATGTTCTCCAGTTTGCTGCTCTGACAAAGTGTCCTGCACCTGCAGGTCGGACGCTGTCATCGACCCCTGGCTCTTGTCCTTCTGGGACAAAGTCTCTGCTGTGTATCCACAGCTGGCTGAGGTGCTTCCTCTGAGGGACGACCAGCCGTGAGTATCATCACTCGCACCCCCACCCACCACCACCCCTGTACACTAGGTGGTGCTGCTGGTGCTTACATTAACTCTTATTTTTCTTTCTTTTCTAACCACTTTACAAGTGATGTGAATAACTCGTATCTTCTCCTCCTCTTCTTACTCCTACTCTGCACCTGTGCTCTGTAAAACGTACAATAAAACGTCATTGTAAAAACCTAAATCTTCTTCTTCTTCTCTCTTTCCGACAGGCTTCCCCCGACGTACACTCTTCACTTCCTGGATGGCGTGAGAGTGACGGAGGAGAGGAGGAGAGGGAGGAGAGGCCCCGGGTGGGAGTGGCTCCCTCCCAGTCGCAGCCCTTCCCAGCCAGGCTGCTGTCCAACCGCAGGCTCACCCACCAGGAGCACTTCCAGGACGTCAGGCTCCTCCAGTTCGACATCTCCCACTCCCACATCCAGTGAGTCCACGGCGCTACTGTCTTCCCAGCAAATATCCATCGCTAAATCATGATGATGATGATGATGATGATGATGATTGTTGTTGTTGTTGTTGTTGTTTTTGTTTGGAAATTGTATCTTTATTTGGAAAGGACAGGCAAATAGAAGAAGCTCTCTCTCTCTCTCTCTCTCTCTCTCTCTCTCTCTCTCTCCATCTCTCTCTCTCTCTCCTCTCTCTCTCTCTCTCTCTCTCTCTCTCTCTCTCTCTCTCTCTCTCTCTCTCTCTCTCTCTCTCTCTCTCTCTCTCTCTCTCTCTCTCTCTCTCTCTCTCTCTCTCTCTCTCTCTCTCTCTCTCTCTCTCTCTCTCTCTCTCTCTCTCTCTCTCTCTCTCTCTCTCTCTCTCTCTCTCTCTCTCTCTCTCTCTCTCTCTCTCTCTCTCTCCCTCTGGGGCAGATTTAGTGCAGGTGACGTGGTGATGATGTATCCTTGCAACGCAGCAGAGGACGTGCAGCAGTTCTGTGAACTCCTGAGGTTGGACCCTGAGGCCATGTTCACCCTGAAGACCACTGGCACCACTGCAGGTGGAGCCTGTGTGTGTGTGTGTGTGTGTGTGTGTGTGTGTGTGTGTGTGTGTGTGTGTTCCTATTATTTGCTCATTTATTTGCATTTTCTTCCTCATCGGTTTCTCCAACTTTTCTGCGGGCCCTCTGCTGCCCCCTGGTGTCCTGGCTGTCCCCAGTCCCCTGGAGGCTGCCCCAGCCCTGCACGGTGCGCCACCTGGTGGAGAGCTTCCTGGACATCTCGTCGGTGCCGCGGCGCTCCTTCTTCGAGCTGCTGTCCACCTTCGCCACCAACGACCTGGAGCGCGAAAAGCTGCAGGAGTTCAGCTCGGCGGCCGGCCAGGACGAGCTGCTCGCCTACTGCCAGCGGCCCAGACGCACCGCGCTGGAGGTAACCGAACCGCTCCCAGGGGGGCCGCAGAGTATTAACACTGTGAAAACACTGCCAGCGCTGTGAGTCTGAAGCTGCTCTCCTGGTGACGCAGGTCCTGGCCGACTTCCCTCAAACCACAGCGGAGCTCCAGGCTGACCACCTGCTGGACCTGTTCCCCGAGATCCAGCCCCGGTCCTTCTCCATCGCCTCCTCCCTGGAGGTAGCACTCCACTGTTTATTAACTGCCTTACGTACTTCCTTACATCCTTCCTTCCTCCCTTCTTCCTTCTTTCCTTCCTTCTTTCTTTACATACTTCGTTCCTTCTTCCTTCTTCCTTGCTTCCTAACTTCCTTTCCTCTTTCTTCCTTCCTTCTTTCATTCCCTACTTCCTTATTTCCTTCCTTCCTTCCTTCTTTCCTTTCTTACTTACATACATCCTTACTTACTCACTTCCTCCCTTCTTTCCATTCTTCTTTCCTTCCTTCTTTATTTCCTTCTTCCTTGCTTCCTTCCTTCCTTTCTTCCTACCTTCCTTCTTTCCTTCCTCCCTTCCCTCATTATCTAAGAATGATGTCTGCATTGAGCAGCTGTTAGAGAACTCTGATAGAACCTGAACCAGAAGTGGACCAGTTTCTGGTAGAACCTACCTCTAACTGGACCAGTTCCAGTGAAACCCTGTGTGTGTCCTCCTCCGTGGAGAAGATGACCGCAATACCGTTGTCTCCCTGCAGGCTCACCCCGACAGACTCCACATTCTGGTGGCTGTGGTTTCCTACAAGACCAAGTTGTTGAAACGTCGCAGGGGCCTCTGCTCCAGCTGGTTGGCCTCCCTGGACCCGGGCCAAGGTCAGTCGGGTCGGCTCAGAACCGCTGCGTTCTGCCGTCAGCGTTTAGCCTGGTTTTTTTTTTTTTTTTGTTTGTTTTTAACTGCAAATACGTGCAGATACTTGTCTGAAAAAATGTTGTTGTTCAAAAGGAGAGTTTTAACTGGTCACATGATAGACGGGAGGGCGTGGCCGCAGTGCTGATGGTCAGTATTGTGTTGTTGTTGGCTGGCTCTTCAGGAGACGTGCGTGTGCCTCTGTGGGTGAAGAGGGGAACCCTGAGGTTCCCTGAGGACAGCCACACCCCTGGTGATGGTGGGACCAGGAACTGGAGTGGCCCCCTTCAGGTCGGCTGTGCAGGAGAGGGTTTCCCAGGGCCGACACGGTAGGAGTTTACACCGCCTGGCCCGGCCTGGCCCGGCTCGGCTCGGCTCGCCTCCGCTAACTCTCCTCTCTCTCGCTGTCGTTCAGCCAACGTCTTGTTCTTCGGCTGCCGCTCCGAGTCCAAAGACTTCTACTTCCAGTCCGAGTGGGAGGAGAAGGCGGCGGCGGGACAGCTGAGCCTCTTCACCGCCTTCTCTCGGGACCAGGTCGGCTGACGCTCACCTTGGAACAGGGTCCACGATAGAAGCTCGAGTCAACTGGAATTATTGCGTGTTTGCCGGTGTTTCTGATGAGTTTTCCACCTCCTCTGCTTCCCTGTGGTGCTCCAGGAGGAGAAGGTGTACGTGCAGCACCGGCTCAGGGACACCAGCAAGCTGCTGTGGGAACTCATTGCCAACCAAAATGCCTGCTTTTACATTGCAGGGTGAGTTCAGCCATCTACAGTTTTGAGTCCCTTCGCGCTCAGTCAGTTGTGTAACTGAAGACGGTTCTTCTTTTTTCCGCGCAGCAATGCCAAAGAGATGCCTGCCAGCGTGCGCGGCGCCCTGCAGGAGGTCTTCCAGCAGGAGGGGGCGCTCTCGGCCGAGGACGCCGAGCAGATGCTGCTGGCCATGGAGAGGTCCGGCCGGCTGCAGAGCGAGACCTGGTCCTGATCTTCACGTCACCAGGAAACTTCAAGCAGACTCTGCCTGGTGCAGTGCAAACACCTGCACACTGTTACATATTTATTAAATATTCAACCTCACTTTTTTCTTTTAACAAGGACTAAGAAGTCACATTGCTGCCACACCAGAAAAACCCCCCCACTGAGATTAGCATCACGTTATCACGTGAAACAATCATTTCGTGAAAGTTTCATTTTGATTTGTTGATGCGAAAATTCAGATGTAAAAACGTGAAACTTTTTTTTTTGTCTTGTAAAATCATCAAACTGAGCCCCGTTTCTCTAGCGTGGCAGCAATGTTGTTGCGCAATTCAAGTTTTCAAAAGCTGCCATTGGTGCAACGACGAGTGCTGGGTTGTAACAGAACTGAAGGGGACGACTGGGACGAACCAAGCACAGAATTCATCAACACGCATCGACTTCTCAAGTAAAATTTTATTAAGTCCTTTGGAATCCACGTCGATCATATAAAGTTGAACTGCACTGAAGAAACAAGGTTTTGCATCTCAGCCATTGAAAAATATATCAAGTTCTACTGCAGTAATCCTCACACTGTACCAGTACATGTAAACTATCCAGCACAGCAATGTAACCTCCTTCACCTCCTCCAGCTGTCATCTTCACACAACTGGCACTTTTTAAAACATCATCGTTCTTTTGTTCATTCAGTTTCCATCATTAAATGAAGAAACGCATTGAATTACAAATTACAAGTTACATTCCAAGTTGTTTCCTTTCGTATTCCAACACAATCGTAAAAATTGACTCCGCAGTCGTCTGAATAAACCATACTTGATTTCTTCCATTTATTACTGGGGGGGGAAAAAAAGATATTATAAAATTCTGCCATTGCACAATACTGTTGCCACTGAACACACGAAAGAAATAAAGCGCATCATGAATAAATATGAAGTACAGAGTAGTTAAAACCACAACGCCTCCTCCAACAACCACCAGTGTGTAAGTGTGTATTTTCTTCCAGTTCTTTTCAATACCATTTTTTTTTTTTTTTTCACCCAATTCATTTTTCCCAGACATAATATCTTTAAACTGGGGCCTCGTGGTTTTGTTGGAGATGTAATAAAAAGGTCCTAAAAAATAAATGAAGAGTTTCTGCTGCAGCACTGAGCAGAATCGAGAGTTTATTCTAAGAAATCCTGCAGAACATTTGAAAACGCTGACAGGTTCACATCTCAAATACTTCAGCACGTAGCTGAGAAGATCTGGACGGTATAAAGGTGGGTGATGTCCCTGGACCCCCACCTCCAGAACATTTTCAGTCAAACTCTGATGTCACAGCCCCAACATACAAAACACAACCCTCAGTCTGAGCGCAGACTGAGTTGTCACTCAGTTCATTCTGACTTGAAGCTAAAGCGCCCAGGTGGCCTCCCAGCCTGCCAGAGCCTCCTCAGCTCAGCTCCTCTCCCTGCGGAGGAGCAGCGGCTCTACTCCAAGCTCCTCCTGGGTGACCGAGCTCCTCACTCCGTCCCTGAGGGTCGGCGCAATGACTGCATCACTGCAGACCAATCCGCCCGTCGACCTCGCGCTCCATCTTTCCCTCCATCGTCAACAAGATCTGACCTCGAGATCCTGGAACTCCTCCCCCTGAGGCTGGAGCTCTCCACCGACCCGGAGAGGCCAGGCCGCCTTTTCCGGTCCAAACCCATGGCCTTGGACTTGGATAATAACAATAATAATAATAATAATAACAATAATAATAATACATCTAAATAAGCAATCTTAACCTTAAGCCAACTGAGATAAAGATCAAATCAAACCATTTGAGGGAAGACATTAAAAATGTCATTTGTAACACGATGTCATTTACTTGCAACTTATAACCTGGATGCTCAAAGAAGATGAAAGGCACGTGGACCCTGCAGACGCCTCCCGCCGAGGATGCTTTCAGCTGAAGGTCTGGTCCTGCTGGCCCAGCAGGTGGTGGTGGTGGTGGTGGTCTATCTCAGGGCCAGCATGTGCACCTGGTAGATCTCCTTGGGGAAGTCCAGCTGCTGCTCCTCGTGGACCACTCGCAGGCCCGCCCGGCCCACCAGCCTGTGGACGATGCCCAGGTCTCGGCACACGCTGCTGTCCACCTCGTCGGGCACCACGCCCTCGTACGACACGTTGTCCTTGATCACCACCAGGCCGTCGGGCCGCAGGGCGTCCCGGCAGCGCCGCAGGAACTCCACCAGGTGCTCGTCTGTCAGGTGGCCTGCAGAGGGCGGAGAGAGAGAGAGAGAGAGAGAGAGAGGGGTCACCAAAACTCTTCAGTTTGTTCTTTTGTTTGCCTTTAATAAAGATCTTGAGAGAAAGTGTGTCACACTTGAGGTTTCCAGTGAGCAAAATTTGGAGATTTTGAAGAAGAAACAGCGACACCAAGTGGTTACATTTCAGATTGCAGCGTCTTTCACCCCCGTCCCTCTCTCTCCTGAGCTTGTCAGTGAACTACGGTGGCCTGCGCACCCAAACCTGGATACCTCGTCCACCTCCTTCTTGGTTGGTTAACTCGCTGTCAGGCAGCTGGATTGTCCACACCAGGCTTCCTTAGATATATGGCAGTGCAAGATGGCAGCTAACTGGGAGCAAGACCCTTGTGGATCTATGGATATTCTACTGTATATATGAGAACCGTTCTAAGGGGAGGAAAACCAAATGACTTAAACGCAACTTTTTAATTCAGCGTTTAAAATTTGTTAGCCTTCATGCCCAGTGAACTGCTTCTGCTGTGGTCGTGCGAACCCCCCCCTCCCTCCCTCAGAGAAACTTACCAATGACCCACTGGATCCAGATGACGTCGTAGCGCCCAGCCTCGGGCACAAAGTCCTGCAGGCCTTGGCAGAAGTAGTTGGCCACTCTCTTGCCGTCGGCTCCCAGGTACTTCTTGGCTTCGTCCAGGAACTCCCGCGTCACGTCCACCATGTCCACCGTGTCGAACAGAGGCAGCAGCAGCCGTTTGGTGATCCTCCCGATGCCGGCGCCACAGTCGAGGGCACAGCCTTTGCCCGTCTTGCCCTCTGCTTCCTGCGAGAGAGGGTGGGTTGGTTGGTTGGTTGGTGGGGTGGGAGGTGAGATCACACTCACTGCTTCCATCAACTATTGCTTTTAGCTTCATTTAAAGCAGCAAAAGCAGAAACATTTTTCCGATCATGTTTAACTCATTCAACTCAGTAGCGTGAGCAGTTCACTAACACACAGAGTGTGTGAAACACACTGATCTCACGTCATGATCTCAGCTTTCCTCTCCAGATGATATTGGAGCCACTTGTTCAAGCAATCACGACTGTCAAAGTGCTTCGTGCAAACTCTTTTCTTACGCCCAGAAACTTCTTCAGAAAAGCTTTGGATCCGTTGATGTCGACGTTGGAGATGCTGCCGTATCCCCCCAGCATGCCGTCCACCGTGGGGGCGACCTCCCTCCAGTAGTCCTCGGCGTTGGAGTAGAAGGTGGTCTCATCCTCCGCGAGGTCACCCATCCTGTGAGCAGCAAACAGTGCCGGTCAGAACAGAGACGCACAGGGAGGTTTCCCCTCGCTGTTGTCTGAATAGCGACTCTGTTATTCCTGGTTTCACTTCTTCCTCTTTTTCAAACGTGTTACACTGCGATGGTCAATGTAGCTTCCACCGTTTCCTCTTTAGCTTTATTTATTTATTTAATTTTGTTTGTCAAACTGCGATTGTTGACCCACCTCATGGGAGGAAAAAATATATTATGGGATGTGCAGAAAACATGTTGCTTTAATGTCAATGAAAAAAGAACCAAAGCAAAGTTACAACAAAATCAGTGTCTTTGAAGTCCCACAGTGTTTAGCTCTTTATTGAAATGACTCTTAAAACTCTAAAAACACTAAAGAAAAATAAAAAAAGTATGAAATTCAGCCAATTTATGACTGACTTACTATTAAAATCATTTCTTCAAGTTTGCCGGGTAGGTTTTAAAAAAACTTATCTGGCCTCACGTGGCCCCCGGGCCAGAGTTTGCCCTTGCCTGGTCTACATGCTCCAAATCCCTTTCACTCACTCACTCACTCACTCACCAAGCTAAATGTGGCCCTACTGAACTAGTTGTCTGTGGTTCAGCTGTCAGTGCTCGTCTCCTGATGCAGAGTCACGCCTCCTCAGTGTCAAACAACACAAGCACAGCAAATGAGAGCATGGCTTGAGGAAGGACCTACTTCGCCATCAATGCTTTCTAAAACCTTCACAATTGACTGTCTGTGCACATCTGTTTGTATACAGACCGACTTGGATGTTTCTTGCAATCACTGTAATTATTGTACAGTTCACTTTCTGTGTTGTTTTAGTCCTGCAGCAGTGTATTTTCCCAATTTGGGACCAATGATGGACATGTGCGATATTCTATATCAGCTTAACCTGCCACAGGTTAGCTGGTTGTCACTTTGACTTAAATACTCTCTACTGGCAAGTAATAACTCCATACATGGGGGGGAAAAAAGCCTTTGCAAAGCTAAAAGATGCCAAGCTGCTGAATTTTCAGAATAAAACGTTTTGATTAAAATAGTTGATGATGCAAATTTCGAAAGAAATGACCATATTTTGATGACCGAAAACCAGGGGACACTTGGCCCAGCAATGAGAATCTCACAGCTGCCTTATAATTTAAACATATGTAAAGTCAGCCTCTTCTGCATGGACAGAAAAGTCTTATCATAGATGTGATTATATATATTTATCTTTAACTAAAAATACAAATATACTTGCCAAAGATTATTCAATAATGCCTAAATAAATATATCTCTGACAAGCTTCAATTGCTTTAAAAATCTATTATGTAAAATAATGAAATTGTGTGTTCTTTTCAGCAGGGCGGACAAAAAAACGTAAAACAAAATCGTATTCTAAACGGTACTTAACAAATACCAAACATCTCCCACAAAGTGTTCAAAGTAAATATCTGAATAAAATATATTTCTTTCATGTAGGGGAAAAAAAAAAAAAAAAAGAAAATCAGAATATATTCATCACTTTATGAAAACTCAACCGTAAACAGGGGAAACAGGACGTTTGTTCATTGAGCCTTATTGCAAAGCGGGCCAACCAGACTCCGCATGTGCTGTTCACCGTGGCTTTGCTTTAGCTCGGTGGCTAACCGGCGCCAGCATTTCAAGCCATTTCAAGGGACTGACTCGAGTGTATATTTCCGGCTCATTAAATAAAGTAGTCGTTTCATTCTGTTTCTCCTTTCACATATTACGCAGAGTATATAACCAAACTCTTCCGTAAGACTTCATAAATCACTTTCGTCAGCTCTCGAACAACACATCACTCGGTCTCTGTGTGCATCACTCAAATTCGTCCCCCTCGAACAACAACATCAAACCGGAACAATACTTCCATTGTTATAGTGGTTTTTCCAGACAGCATTACCTGTCCTTGTGTCAGCGCCAGGCCCCTCTTCTCGCCGCCTTCTCTCCACCTCTCGCTCGTCCCGGTATTTGTCAGCGAACCAGTTTTCTATTTGGGTCCATCGCTACTCGGCCTCCACGTCATTTCCTTATTTGGTTTTCCTGCGGTTGACGGGACAAACAGCGCCCCCACCCAGAGGTTGGCCCGAGTTACAGGGACCAGATAGGAGGACATAATCAAGTACGTCAGTCAGTTTTGTTAACATTTGTTTAAAATGCAGTTTTTAAACATTTTAAGTACTGAAAAAAAAATTTTTTGACGTATATTTTTTGTTTTATAGCTCATAAATTTGAATGTCCTTTTTACAGTCTGCTGAGTTGAGCTATTGCTAACAGTGTGGCAGCACTGAACGATATGTCTATAAATATATTTGTTTATCTGACCATCAGTGTTCACATATGTTAAAATCAAATATTTTGGCAGTAAAATGAGAACACACAAATATTTTTTGTTTGTTTTTGTTTCAAACATAACATAATGTAAAAGATACAGTCCAAGAATAAAGGGTCTAAGTTTGCAATCACAGTAAAAAGCCAATAAAAAGGAAGGAATAAAGCACTTGTGGTGGTTGCAGACAATAAACCCTTCCCATAAAGCTTTGTTATATACTACAGTCAGAATCCATGCCACTCAACAGGACCACAAATAGATATCATAGGAACAACATCTAGTGTAAAATACACCAGCATGAGTCTCACCTGACAGACCATTAAACAATTCTCTCCAAACAACCACACTGAATAACCCCGAGTGCTGGAGGAAGAGGGTATACAAGATGGATGGATGTATATACCATGATGGCAGTGTGTGATTAAAGAGACGATTAAAGGACACTAGATTAAAGGAAGCTGGCGTGAACCATAGCTACTAGCCTCCTCCAGCTTGAGTTTGCCCTGCCAAAGACTCTCCAGGCATCCAAATATACCCAAGCCTGAAGCTTGATCCTATCTATCTATCTATCTATCTATCTATCTATCTATCTATCTATCTATCTATCTATCTATCTATCTATCTATCTATCTATCCATCTATTCTTTGTTTATTTGCACTTACTGTTGAAGAAAAAATAAAAATAAAACATTCAATATAAAATTAACAAGATTAGATAGAAAATGTGCAGGAGAGGTTAGAAGCCCAAAGACTTACCCAAGAACCTCCACTATTCAAAACATCAATACATTCAAACAAATAAAGTAATAAAAAATATAAATGATCACAGTGACTAAGTACAAACCTAAGTGCGAACCCCAACTCCAACCGTAAAAAAAGTTTGTCATCTGGTACCAACTGGGATTTGAACCCACATCTACTACACCAAAGTCAGAGGTTTAACCTACTGAGCTAACCACCTTGTTAGCCTGATGGAGTTTAGGGAGGTAAATAGGTCACCTTATTTATACAGCCCGCCTCCATGTTGGCTCTCTGCTTATGATAAACACATGACTATAAAGTTTCATTATAACATACAGTGCGCTTTCTTATGTTGACTATATCATTTGATTGTCTTGATTTGATGGTGAAATAATGTTTTATTTATTTCATAACTTATGAGGAAATGAGTGGAAGAATCTTTTGTTGCAGTAACAAATTGTCCTTTGTTGTCTGTGTGGCTACTCTGTGTTTGTCAGTGTGTGTCTTTGTGTGTCGGGTGAAGCTCTGAGGCTTCTACAGTTCTTTGATCGTCAGCGCTGAAGACGGTCTTGTGGGGAGCAACGCTGACTCCCAACCCTGAGGTCACAGGATCGAAACCCAGCGTGGACCAGAGGTACAACACTTGGGGGTGTGTGTGTGTGGCGTGTGCGTGTGTGTATCAAAAACTAAACCAAACCAAACAAAACTCAAAACAAACTAAAAACCAACAAAACAACCAAAACCAAAAACTTGCGTTGCGTTGCGTCCGTCGAATTTCTGAGCATTTCAATCTTCCGAGCATTTGGAATTTCCTTCATCTGAGACCAACAGGAAGCAGCAAACAGGTAAGTGGAGCTAGCTGGCAAGCTAGCTCCCCCTTCCTTCTTTTCAATCTCAATTTGAATTCAATTTTAAAAGAGAGAGGAGGATTTTTAGTCTAAACTGGACATAAAACGCTTCAGCTCCACTTGCTGTGTTACACTTGCACAAAGTGACTGTGGCTGTTTATTTCTCCTGCAGAGTTCAGTGGCCAAACGCACCAATGTCAAACCACTGCTGTGTACTTATGTACTGACATCCCTCCACAGTCCTCAGGAACCTGGGCAGGTTGGCTCAGTGGGGTAGGCAGCTGACTGTGGTGTGATAGATAGGGGTTCGAATCCTGGTCTCCACCATGGAAAAAAAAAATTATCTTTGTTTTAAAGTCAAGGTGAGAGAGAAGGGCAAGAAAATTGAAGAGCATCTCATCAGGACAGATAGCTCTGGCTGGAGGAAGCCAGACTGTGGTGCATGAGGTTGTAGGTTCAATTCTCAAACAAAGACTTTTTTTTTTTTTTTTGCTATTTTTTTTGTTGCTGCTATTTTTTATCCAACCTTAACTCCAACCTCAACCCTCACCCCCAACAGAATGAAATGACCTTCCTATCATTGATTAGCATGAGACAGAGTGGGAGAACGCAAAACCTTGACATGACGAAAATCAGGAAGAACACAAACACGGGGAGAAGCCGTCAACTCCACACACAAAGATTCTCCAACCCACGGCTTCTGTAGGAGAACTTTGCCAACAGAAGCATTTCAAGAGTGGCCCAAATAGCTCACTGTGTCATATTAAACTGTTGGGCCGAGCTGTCTGTGGACAGACTTTCACAGTTTACTGCAGCACTATGGACAAAGCCAAACCTAAAACAGTAGAAAAAACCAGAGAGCGAATGCGTTTGGACGAATGTTGAAACGCTCCGCAGTGAAAGGTTGTGAGCGACGTAATGAAAGCTGGAGTGGAGCTGCAGTGAATAAAAGCACCACAGGAGGGCAGTAAAGCGCCATTGAGAAATCTAGCACATATTGTAGGGGGAAAACTCCTCAGGTCTTGGCTTCTTGTAGTTTCTCCAATGGAACCATCGTGGGTTCATATCTGGATTTCTTTTCTTTGCATTTAACATCAAATTATAGACAATCGTCATATGTAAAAATGCATTTACATATATTTGCTATGGAATCCTATTTACATGTCAAATCAAGGTCAATCTTGATCAGACAAGAAACGATTGGAAGTGCAATATTATCTTATTAACAGTGTTTTGTTTTTTTTGTCTTCTATACAAATTATTACAATTTGGGAAATTAATGAATGTCTGATTGCATATTTGCAGCCTCTGCAAGGATGCCGGCTCTAACACTATCACTGAGAGGGGTTGGGGAAACTTGTGACATTTTGTCAACACTAGTTAGTCGCAAAACAATCGCTGTTTCAGAATTGCAACATATATTAGGATCGAGTTGATGTTGAAGCAACCAGCAGAACCAGGTTCAGTCAGGAAGGCCGGTTTAAACAGAACATGGAGGCGGTTCTTCACGGACAGAGCGAACAGGTGTCATTATTAGCATGCTTTAAATGAGTCAGGAACTCTCCGAGCGCCAGGGTTGATCCCACGTCAGGTGCAGTACCTCGGCTTGACCATCGAGGGGAGTTCTAACGCAAAAATATTTTTTCTTTTTTGGCGTGCATGTAGGCGTCGCTGCAGAGTCCCAGTTTGAGCTGGACGGTCTGGTCGCAGAATATTCTGCTCGCAAAATAAATAAATAAATAAATAAAAATACTAACAGCAACGCTGTGTGACTAATGCTACGTGTTATATGGAATCCATATAGATAGACACACATCACAGACACGGGTCATGGTAGGCTAACACAAAAGGCGGGACACAAAGCCAGACTGGGATGAATGCAGCCTGAAGTGCAACACAGCCAACAGGTGACGTTGGTTCACAGCTCTTCCCGCTTGTTCTCCATCTTCCAGGCTGGGAAAAGTGCAGTTAGGATTCCTGCTCGAGTCTTTGACTCTGTTTACAGTCTCGACTTTCTCACTGTGAACGCTTGAGCTTGGGTAACCATAGCAACAACACTGCTATTTCAGAATGCGGTACAAACTAACTATTGCCCATATGGTCAAACCGTGGAGGGTATAGCGCACCAATAAGTAATAGAATAGAATATATGTACTTTTTTGATCCCAAGTTGGGTAAACTAGACTGTTGGAGGATTGAAAACAATACGACAAATACATTACAATAATCACAATAGATAAATAAATAATGGGATGTTTGTTTGAATGGAGATGTTGGAAAGTTTAGGCGACTCTGTGAACTGCTGCTGCCCTGCTGCTGCCCTGCTGCTGCCCTGCTGCTGCTGCTGCTGCTGCTGCGTTCAAGGCCACAAAATGTCACATTAGATGTGGGAATGTTAAAGGCCCACCGGAGGTGAGCTCGCTCTGCTACGGACCTGTGAATGTGCCTACAGGGGGCAGTAGCTTACACGGAGGTCGTGTCAAATTTAATGACCCAAGGGGGGTGGAGCGGCTTATGAGGCCTGATTCCGAAAGTCTCAGAACCAATTATATTTCATTTTCTGACTATTTGGGATGGCGAAATGACTGAACTTTTTCTCACCTATTTAATAATTAGGATGAAATTTCTCCTCGAGTGTAGCAAGAACTCTCTGACACACTGATGCTACGCCAAGGAACGTCACCGTTTAAGAAAAAATATTTGTAATATGCAAATTTGACAATGTTCCCTCACTGCTATTAAGCGATTCCTTAACATAAAATAATATCGAAATAAAATTTCAGGAAGCAGAATTATCAAAACAGAAAAGAAAACAAGTGATTTATTCAAAAAGGAGTGAGATGAAGCTAGTTAGCATGTTAGCTCTCACCCTTTTCTCCATATATAAATAAGGGACGTATATGTATACACAATTATATATATAGACCGACATTTACATACCCTCATTCATATATACATATATACATACATAAATGTACATAGACATATGCACAAGACCATCCACCTACCGGCACACATTACATGTATACATACACACATACACACATACAATCACATTCACATATACTCAACCATCTCCTATCAGTATGTCACTAACACTGCAAGATAATCAACTGTAAATATAGTAAGCCTTATAATAATCCAAAAATAATATTAAAAAATCAAAATTAACCATATTGTTCATCTTTTAAACAATTTTGTACTTTTGAACTGATTGATATTTGGACTTTGCTTGATTTCTTGACTTGAGATTGTCCCTTAATGATGTCATCCGGGGTCTTTGAGTGTTTCTTCCTTTGGTTTTCATCTCCCTCTCGTTGGCCTCCTCCCTCCATCCGTTCCAGCCACTGTGCGCTGCGAATGCGAGGACTCATCTCGATGAGTCAGACCAGAAAATGACATCTGATGGGAGCTGAGGAGGTTTGCTCAGCTGCCTCGTCCCTCTCCGCTGCCTCGTCCCTCTCTGCTGCCTCGTCCCTCTCTGCTGCCTCGTCCCTCTCTGCTGCCTCGTCCCCCAGGTGTGGCGTTCAATGGCCAATGTTTAGCTTGAGGTTTGGATGGGGCGTTTTCTGGGATGATTCAAATTTGGACGTCTTCTCCAGAGAATGGGAAACGTCTCTGTGACTCCTCCTTTCTTCTGCAGAACAACAAATGGTGATTTTACAATCAACCTTGATTTCAGAATCCAGCGAGCACCAGGCACTGACTTTGTTGCATATCTGCGTATGTGTTGCAGCTCTTGAGTTTGGGCCTCAGCATTCTAGTTCTGCAAATTTGATTTTTTTTTTTTTTTATTGATTAGTTATTTGCAAAATTGGGCCATACCAATCCATATCTATCTATCTATCTACCTACCTACCTACCTACCTACCTACCTATCTATCTATCTGTCTGTCTATCTATCTATCTATCTATCTATCTATCTATCTATCTATCTGAGCAAAATAAAATATAATACAAATGAGTCTGAAGAACAAGTACAATGTACACAATGAGCCGGTCTGCTGATCTAGGCTTTGGAGCACAGTGAAGCTACTTCCCCACTAAATTTTGCAGGTCAACCCGCGAACAATCGGCATTTGGCTCCTTTCCCACCGGCCGAGAGCGCTGACCCCAGCCCACCACGGTCAGCGCGGCAGGGAAAAAGAGCTTACTAAACAAGGAAAAGCAGCATGAAAGCAATTGAGGTGATGTCGGCGTTTCTTGTCCCGCTGTGGACTTTTGGGCTTGTTCAAAACCGTTGTTAACACAGTTCAGACCCAGCGGACACTTTTCCAGCGCTGAAGGAGAGGAGGTGGATGGAAAGTTGTGGTCAAAAAGACACAAAAGAAGTTCCAGGGAGGGAAAATTATCGCTGGAGTCACATTTGTCTGGTTATCAGCATACAGAAAGAATAATGTCTGCATAATTGTAATGATATATAATGTATGAATAATATAATATATATATTTTTTGACCAATTTTTTGTGCCCTATAGGCTATATACTGTATACAGTGGTTTCCTCAATTGCTCATCATACTCATGTTGGATACTGCAAGGTCACTTTTTCTTCTATTCACCCATTTCACAGAGCACGCAATGCCAAACACGACCCCAAATTTCTAAAATTTCCTGAATGAAAAAGTGAAGGAAAAATCCTCGTCTGAATGTGAAAACAAAGAGCCGCTCGGCCGTTTTTTCACTGGGGTGCCTCGCCGACAGATTAGCAAGCTTTGCTAAAACCGGACGTATTCCTCACAGCTCGCAATCTAAAGCTGCGTTTGTTGAGGCGAGACACTGGCAACAGGAGATGGAGGAAATGGGTGTCGTTGGGGGCTGCTGCACCCTTGCATTGGCGTACGTCTCATTAATATTTCAGCAAAGTAAACTGCGCCTCAACACCTCCATGCAACACTCAATGCTGCGGTTTGGACTGCAGAGAGACGCACTGACCCCGCAGTTTGCATTCATCTCAACCACTTTGAAGATGTTTACACCTTTTTTTCCAACTTTCCATGTCGTCTTAAAATAACACAGGGGGCTCCTCCTGTTAATCTGTTGCATTGTCCAGTTGTTAAAAAAAAGGTATTGGATTTGGTTAATTCCTCTTTACTAACTCTGTCCCAAGTCCAATAGTTGTTATTGAAAGCAACAATTTTTAAATCCTCAGAATTCATCAGATTTCCCTGCAATTTCTCCAAAGCAGAAACAACAGGCTATTGTTCACAAGCAAGTGGATTCAAACACATTTGGTGGAAGACTATGCATGTTGGTGAGTGAGCTAAAAATAAAATACAATGAGAGTTTGTTTGGCGCGGAAGTCACGCATGATGACAATGTGTGGAAGTGAACCACATTTAGCTCCGACTGACTCAGAGAAACGCGAAGATCCGTCTCAGATCAAAAGTTTTGCCGCCCTATTTGTTTGTGAGCTCGGTTTGCCGAGGTTTTAATAATACGATGTCGTGTAATATGGATAGAATTTCATCGTTAGAACGCTAACCCACTAACAGCGACTAAATATTGACCTACAAGGGGCTAACGAGTTAGAAAATATTATATGTATTACCCTCAAATTTTCCCGAAGACTTTTGAAACTGCACCTACATTTGAAACTTGTAGAATTAGTAAATGGAAACTAAAAAAATAGGGAAAAACAACATTCACAAAACTTTTAGGGGGGCTAAAAATAAAAATGAACAAAGTGGCTTGAAAGGAGGTGTTTCGATGGATGGAATTATGGGTGAAATTTTGCCAGTGTATGGCATTAGTCATCAAAGTTGATAGTTTTTTTGGGAAATGGCTCAAAATAGCTGCAAAATGTCAAACAGAGTTATTAAAATATCCCTTGCTGAAAATAATTATTGTTGTTCCATTTACGTAGAAGCAAACATGAACTGAAAAAAAAGGTCTCGATGCTCACTCGTCTTGATAATGTCTTGGTCTCGGTTGGTCGGTTGGTTGGTGCCGTCTTGACCGCAACAGCAGGTATCATCGCCTTATTAGAACGCACAGACAGTCCCGGAGGGGAGCGAGAGCTGCGGCTGAGAGGCTTTATTGTAAACTGAGAGAGGAGGCGCAAGTTGTTTTTTCCCCCCTCATTGCCTTGTCTTAAGCGTGTTGAAGTGGACATGCTTGATTATTTCAGTCATGCTCAGCCAACACTCAGGTCCCTTCTCCACGAGTGCCACTAGTAGACCATGGTGCAGCACACAAATCATGGCGATCTTGGCAGCAGTTGCTAGGCAACTGAAACAGACACCAGGAAGTAGTTTTTCCATCTCTTCACAGGCTTGTAACTCACAAAAACTGTACAACACAGGCCTGTATACATAAGAAATACTGATGACCATCACATTGTTATGCATAGTTACTGAAACTGTACTGTTGTCTGAATAAAATTCATCATTTTAACAGTCATTGAACAGACAGTTTATTTTTTACAAACACAGTTGTTAAGGCAGAACTGCTGCCATTCTTCTTGGTGCTGCAGTGGGACATTAAACTTTTATTTATTCTTATTATGTAGCGTGAGATTGGTCTTGGAAAAGTTCATATTCTCCAGACATATTCTCTGATTGTTCGTGAGACACGGTGCTTGAAAAACAAACAACAAAAGTTAGTTTTTCCAATTTTTTTTTCCCGTTGTCCCCAGAAGATTAATGGATTTATCTTCTGCCACTCAATAACAGGAGAAGTCAAAGACTATAATGGCAAGGAAGCCACAGTCCATATGTGCTAATTAATTGGATAATGATAACTGCTGATCTGTATGTACGTATAATTACGCAACATCATCACTGGATGAGTTGCACATTACCTGGATGTGCTGGCTAAAGCTGGATGAAGAAACATTAAATACAGAAGAAGAAAAAAAAGTGTGCATCTGAACACGTATGATTTTCATATTGCCATCACAGATTCAGACATCACAGAGCAGTGATATTGTGAAGTCAGGGTTAAGATGAGTTTCTCCCTTTAAATCACCGTCTTTATTTTCTTTAGTATTTTGTAATCATTGTAGAACAAAAGAACAGAACAAAGACCTCTTGCATGTTAATGAGTCTCTGCTTTCATCGTCTGTTACCGTCAAAATCTCTGCTGCTGTCATTTCCTGTTTTATTTTGAAGGTCTCGCCTATACCTTGTGTTATCTACGTTTTTACATCCTTGGTTAATCCGTCAATGTGTTTCACCTGTGTCTCTCTGATACCCCCCCCCCCCCCTCTAACTCCCACGTGTGACCCTGTGATGGTCTTTGTACTTTTGCGTTGCGTCTCTCTTCTCCTCCAGGAAGTCTTTTAGATATTTTTTCTTTGACGGATTCTGTACCTCTGCTTGTATTCTGCCCGCTACCGGCCATTGGAACCGAGTTAACGACTACTAAACTGGTCCTTTTGTCTTGGCCGAGCCCCGTCACTTTCGACTTGACGTGACCGCGGTGCTGCCATTAATACTCCACTTTCAATGTAAACCCCTCATTCTCCAGGAATGACTTCATGTTTTTCGGCCCGACCGTGGTGCGAGTCAGTCCAGTGCCTGCACATTGTTAACGGGAGACACAGGCAGATGGAGGTGTGGCCCACCCCCGTTAGGCTGCTGGCTGGGAGGGAGAAAAACAAGGAGACAAAGAAGGGTGAGAGCGAGGAACAGTGCACGGCGAGGCAGACAGAGATACATGGCTATTCAAACTTTGGTGTTCTATCCCAGTCTTATTGGAAAACTGTCCACAGTGAACTCAGCACTGAAATTAGATATTGATCCCTCCATCCCCCCCTCCAGCCCCTGCCCCGCTCAGCCCCACCCCCACCTCTCCCTCTACAGCTTTGGGACTGCACATTTTCCCTTCTGGTGATTTTTCCCCTTTTCCTCAGTCCTTCCGACTCTTTCACTCTTATTCTTTGCCACTCTGGGGGATCTCCTCGATTGGGATTTTTTTTTGTCATTAATGTGTCCTTGCCTTCTTTCCATCTTACCTGTTTTTTTCCCACCCTTTCCCTGACCCTACATGGCAGTGGAAATAAAATAAAAAAAGACCACGCCGGTATGTTCAGCCAAGTGTTAACCCTTCTGGCTTCCACTTTCCCTACTAGTGAGCCTAAAAATACCCAGTTAGAGAGATGCCATGCTTTGAACTAACCCCAGCCAAGCAACTCATCAACCCACTTTCCACGAGCCCCTTTCCACGCAGAGAGATGCCTCAGAGGCACACGGGAGGCGTGTCGATGGATTCGCCAATTAGCCGCCTTCAGTTATTCACACAGAACCTGACGAAGGCGGCTCGTTGCCGCGCCGGCGGTTTCTCGGTTTCACACAGAGAACTGCAGCCTGCGAAAAACCGTGCGTCCCTGGTTTGAATAAAGTTTGGAGGTTAATTGTGAAGGGTGGTGCAGTGGTTAGTGCTGTCGCCTCGCAGCGAGGAGGTTCCAACCCTGAGCCTCTTGGGGCCTTTCTGTGAGGACTTTGCATGTTCTCACTGTCTGCCTAGGTTCTCTCCGGGCTCTCCGGCTTCCTCCCACACTCCATAAACGTGCATGTGAGGTGAATTGGGAAGTCTGAATTGTCTGTAGGTGTGTGTGTGTGTGTGTGTGTGTGAGGGAATGTTTGTTGTTGTCTTTCTATGTGGCCCAGGCGACTTATCCAGGGTGCAACCCTGCCTTCGCCCTATGACAGCTGGGGGAGGATCCAGCAGACCCCCACGACCCTGAGTGCAGGAGGAAGCTGGGATAGAAAATGGATGGACGGATGGTCAATTGTGATGCGGGACATCCGCCTCCGCTCAGGCTCACCGCCTCCTCCGTCCGCAGCCGTTTATCTGCTTTGGCCAGTCACTACGGGTTATTGCTGCTTTTCCTCTGCACTGTTTTTAAGTGACAGGTCAGTCACTCAAGAACTCCACGCCTCTGATGCTACCTTTTCAGGCAGCTAATCACCTCATCAACTCATATCACCCAACCTGCCTCGGTTGCGGGCAAACGTAACAGCGAGGTGGCTAAAAGGGGGGATGGAAGTCACCTCGGACTGCCTGTGTGAAAGGAGCTCACCATGGAATTCTACACTCAGCATTGAGGACGGTAAAGGGCAGAAAGGAAGTTTGTCCTAACGATATACCTGTGGAGGTGCGGAAGTGGCAGTTGGCTGTTGAGTTTTGACAAGAATGTTTACCAAGGCCTTAGACAGTGAGAAGAAGTTTGAGGGACAGGAGGAGAAGTGGTGGTTCTCAGGAAGAAGAGGATGTGGATGGTTGTGACAAGAACAGAGGACTAAAGTTGCTGCCTGATGGACAGGCAGGGTTTGAGAGGAGTCTCCACGGACTACGTTGTTTGCAGATGACACTGTGATCTGTCGTGAGAGCAGGAAGCGGATAAAGGAAAATCCACAGAGGTGGAGGTTTTTTAGGATAGGGAATGAAGGTAGAGGAGAACATTTTTGGATGTAGTGGAAGAGGACGTGAAGTCGTAGTGAGAGGAGATGATGTAGAAGAGAGGGTTAGACGGAGGCAGGCACAAAGGTTGTCAGCTGGTGATCAGACACGATCGCCTTTCTTTTGGTCAGTGAGAAAGGTGACAAGTTATCATTCTTAGCCGGTTGACCCTTTTATTTGTTAACTCACAACCAAAGGGGATCTCAAAGCACTTGTGCACTTGCTCATGTGCACAAGTGCGGATTGTGGGACGCCCAAGTACCCAAGTACCCAGAGAGAACCCACACAGACGCACACCTGCAAAGGTTGGAATGGAACCTGCAACCTTTTTTCTTTACTTTAAAGCGACTGTGTCACCCACAAGTAGACCGAGTGTAACTTTTAAAGTAAGGAAATAACAGCGGATGATCACAGTCAGACATTGAGTTAGGGTTGGACTGCTGTCCTCTTCCTTAACAAACGTTTTATTGTACATTCATATGAACATTACAAGTTCACAAGTTTATGAAAAATTCCACACAGAAATGTGTGACAGAATTGTCTAGAGGTGTCAGTGCAAGTGCCAATGGTTGGGCCACAAACAAAGGACAAGCAAGTCATCCACACTTGAGTGTGTGTCCGGGTGCACGTGTATGAAATATCGCACACTATTGGATTTCTCTGTATTAAGAGAGATGACAAAGTGTGCCGGCGCTGCACATGGGTGAACTCTCGATTCACCTGTGAGAACACGATTGTGAGATGTTTTCACCCCTGACGTTATCATCCGACGCTCCGCAGCAAAAACATCACCTTTTTTCTATGTTGGGGAGGAGAAGTGGAGCGTTCCACACGCCTGAAAAGGAGAAAAATAACAACCGCCGCCGCCTGGCGCTCCAGCTCTCCTCCTCTCTCTCTCTTCCCTCTCCTCCCGTCTCCCTCGGGCTCACCTTCACTCACCGCCGCATCTATTTTTTGCCGCCCGTTGCCAGGCAACAGACAGGAAAGAGCATCACTTGGAGACGTCAAATCCTCAGGAAGAGCTTGCAGGAAGGAGACGCATCAGGCAGATGTTCCATGAAAAAAGGAAAGATAAGAAAAAAACAAAACAGTCGGAAAGTCTTTCTTTTAGTCTTTGCACGTCGACAATCTAAATCCTTAAATGTGTATTTATATATGCAGTTCATATACTGTACATGCCCTGGCTTGTCCACTGATTGCACCGATAGAAAACGAATGGATGTACATTTCGAAGTTTGGATCGTTTCAACTTGGTCATCGCTTTGGAGTCTGTGACTTTTAACGTGGAAAAACTTGTTACATTATCAGAAGAATTCACAAAAATATATTTCTAATTCTAAAGACAGACTTACTACTGGTACTATTAGTAGTACTACTAGTGTAAAGTTCCAACGATATTGGCAGGTTTGTGTGTTTGTGGACATTTTAAACGGAAGTAATGTTTTTACTAACGTTAACTGACAGTACCAGTGGTTCTAGTTTCCCAGTCTCTTCAATGCAACCGCACGCTCATTCCTTTGACTGCTCAACGAGCCTACATTAAGAGTCCACCGTGGAATCTTGGAAGATTTTGAAGAAGAAACAGCGACATCAAGTGGTTACATTTTCGTGTCTTTCATTCTCCCTCCCTCCCACCCTCTCCCGAGTTTGCCAGTAAGCTACGGTGGCCTGCGCACCAAACATGGATTACCTCATCCACCTTATTCTTCGTTGGTTTATTTGACGACGCCTTCTCTATCTGACAGGCTTCTTTCAGTGCTCAGGCAATCCGGAGGTCAAGAGACGGATTGGACGGATTTTTGAACTGGATTGACTTTTGTAGATGTAATCCTGTCATCATGCAGTCAAAAGAAAATCTGCAGAGACTCACGTTATGACCTGGGATTTTCGGACGGAGAAATATTTCACATTCACAAGTCTAGGACTGACATCAGCTTAGTCAGTCTGGTCGGAGATTGTTGGGGTTTGAGTTCTGTGACAAACAGCATTTTTCTTTCAGTTCATAGCAGAATAGTTGAAATAATTCCACTTTAGTTTTAGTTGGGAAGAATTTAGAAGCTAAACTTAAAGTAATCTGGCGCAGCTGTGGTGCTACTGAGTGATGTTTTCACAGCTAACCCACTGCGTTCAGAGTTACATCCAGGCTCGTTTTAACTAACGTTAGCGCCTCCTGCAGGTGCGGTTTCTCCTCACTGTTTATATCGGAGGTATGGCAGCTGTTCCAATGGGTGCCTGTTGGCTGTGCTGGTCCTGTGAAGCATTTCAGAAAAATTGTATCTGAGTACCTGAGAATGGACTGCTGTCATCTGCATATCATTGCAAGTGATGCCCTGCTTTCACTAAAGTGTATATTTACAGTATATAAACACACCAAAGTATAAATATACACACACCAATGACACTTAATCAGCACCTTGATTGTGTTCTGTGTGGTGTGATGCATCAATACATATGGGAAATCTTTGTTTATTATTTTTTTTCAATAATTGCAGTGTAGGTAATGTTGTGTAGTTGCCTCGTTATTTTTTGCAATGGGAACGATAGGAGTAGATCAAAGTTTTTGGACACCCTTAAAATTTGACTCAACCAATTACTGTGCTAGAGATTTTTTGTGTGGGTTTCAAAATGTTTGGCTGTATCAGAAGCCCTCAAATAAATGGAAATTATTTTATTGTTTATGGTCAATAAGACAAAATGACAAAAATAAATTCTTGTAGTTCTTGTACTCACTTGATTCTGGATGTGTTGCCAGGGACAAAGTCCCATCTTGCTGAAAGATGCAGTTCTGAGCCGGATGCAAAAGGCAAAATGATCATCTCTGGCAGGCATGCCCAAACTACGGCCCAGGGGCCATATGCGGCCTGTTTGGCTTTCTAATCCGGCCCGCCGAACTTGAAGAAATGGTATTAACAGTCAGTAAGTAATAGAATAGCTGTAATTCATTTGTTCTTTTCAGTGTTTTCAGAGCCATTTCAATAAAGAGCTGAACACCGTGAGGCTTCAAAGACACCGATGTTGTTGTAACTTTGCTTTGGTTCATTTTCAGTTGACATTAAAGCAACAATGTTTTCTACATATCCCACGATATATTTTCTCTGTCTATGAGGTGGGTCAACATAACACTCCGTCCATCTGCTGCTGCTCCGGCGCCCCCTCTGTCACATTTTAGAACTCATTGAGGCCCCCACCAGTCAAAAAGGTTTCCCAGTCCTGGTCTATGGGCTCATAAGAACCAAATCAATTTTTGTGTCTATCTCTGAATACTGGCAAAGCGTGTGCTACTTACTTTTTTTTTTTTTTTTTTTTTTTTAACCCACAACGGTAAAAGAAAGAAAATCAAAGAAACAAAGCTCACCTGCGGCACTAATTAGGCAGCAAACACAAACCCAGGAAAACACATTGCTGCGTATTCTGTTTCATTGGACTGGTACAGAAATAAAACTTGTGTGGTGTTGCTTGTGAGCCTCAGCGCTAGCAGGCAGAGCAGCATGAGCTTGTGCCTGTGTGTGCGTGTGTGCACGCCTGTGTGTGTGTGTGTGTGTGTGTGTGTGTGGATGCTAATGTGTAAACGCAGCTCCAGTCACTCATCAGCAGCCGTGTGCTGTTTGCTGCTGCTGCTAAAAAATAAAACTAAATAAAAATGTTCCATTTGGTTTATCTTCGCTCAGTAATGGGGCTTCTTTTTCTCTTTCACACACACGTAAAAAAAAAAAAAAATCCATCCTTATCACTCGGCGGCTCTCTTTCCTCCCTGCTCTGCTGCTGATTCCGTTTTCTTCTTCCTCATGGTGAGGAGCAGCAGGAGCAGCAGCAGCAGTAACAGCATTAGTAGCAGAAGTAGCAGCAGCAGCAGCAGCAGTAGCAGCAGCAGCAGCACCAGAAGTAGCAGAAGTAGCAGAAGTAGCAGCAGCAGCAGCTCCTTCTCCTCTGTGTCACCTCCACTCCCCTCCCTCTCTCCCTCCTCCCTCGCTTGCTGCCTCCCTCCATCTCCTGCTGCTTCTACCCCCCCCCCCTCCATCTCTCCCCTCACCCCTCCCCCTCCCTCCTCACCCCTCCCCCTCCCTCCTCTCCCTCCCTTTTCCACTGTGTGTTTGCAGATGAAACGGGCAGGCTGCCAGTTTTTCATATTTGTTGGCAGCAAAGTGGCTAGCCAACTTCCTGGGGAGGAGAGGGAGGGTGGGTGGGGGGGGTAGAGGGGGGAGGGAGGGGAGGGGGAGGAGGGAGGAAAGGGGGAGGGGGGGGTGCCGGGGCTCGCAAAAGGTTACATTTGCACAATGTGACTGGGAGGGAAGGAAAAAAACTGCAGAGTAGAGGGAGGGAAAGAAAGAAAGGGGGAAAAGAAAGCAATAAAGATGAGGGAGAGGGAAAGAAGGAAAGAAAGATAGACAGAAAGAAGGGAAAAAAGGAGGGAAGAAAGAAAGAAAGAAAGAAAGGGGGGAAAAGAAAGCAATAAAGATGAGAGAGAAAGAAAGAAGGAGAGAAAGAAGGAGAGAAAGAAGGGGGGAAGGCTGGGCTGGATCAGCCAAACGACTCCACCATTCTGGGCTGATGGAAAAAAGGCCTCTGGGGGAATATTCAGTATGCAAGAGTATCGAGTTGCATGCAGTCATTACAGTGATGTCTGTCCGTTCTCTCCCTTTATGTCTACCACTGGAATGTTCTCCACCTCCTCCTCCTCCTCCTCCTCTCTCTCTCTCTCTCTCTCTCTCTCTCTCTCTCTCTCTCCCTCCCTCCCTCTCTCTCTCTCCTCTCTCTCTCTCTCCGGGTTGGGGAGACTGGTGGAAACAGTTGGGACTTCGAATGCAGCGCCCCCTGCAGCCTGGTCGATCCATTTTTCCCCCCCAGTGGCCACGTCAGGTACTGCAGCAAAAGAAAAAATATCCCAAGGGCCTCTAAAACAGCGGACAGGGCGACCTTTGACCTGAGATATAGTTCATGGCAAATCTCTCTATTACAGAGATCAAAAAAATTATGAAGAGCAGAAAATCGCCAGAAAAGGGTTTTACAGTGCATTGCTGCTGCTGTGTCTCGGCTCGTTCTGATTGGATGATGCCTCCTGACGTATTGAGTTACAGCCAGAGGTGGGAAGTAAACCAAGTACAAAAACTTTGTTACTGTACTTAAGTATATTTTTCAGGTATCTAGACTTTACTGGAGTATTTCTTTTTCTGACAGCTTTTTACTTTTACTCCCCACATTTGTACACAAATGTGTATAAAGTAGTCCCGACTGCTCACATTGGACAAACATGATTGCCACTTCTGTGTTTCTAGTGTTTGAACTCTGCTGTTGTGTGGTTCAATATAAAAGTGGATGATATTTTACAGGGGGTCCAGGGTGTCACCCTGCCTTCGCCCTGTGACAGCTGGGAGGGGCTCCAGCAGAGCCCCGTGACCCCGAGCCCGGGAAGAAGCGGGCAGGTCTGGAAGATGGAATGGAGTGCTTACTTAAGGTCCTGTCCACACGGGAAGGTTTTTCGGTGGAAACGGTAAAGTATTTAACCGTTACGGCGTTTCGTCCAGATGGCAACGGCGTTTTGGGTCCCCCGAAACGGTTGGCAATTTGTTGGCAATATTACTACACAACCTCACAAAACCTCAGACTCACTTTTTTTCCTGCTACTCGCCATTTTTGTTTTCTGTGTGTTTATTGTGTAGCGGAAACGCCCTCCTTCTAAATCTCGGGTCCGGTGGCTGTGTCAGCGTCTGTTAACAGCGCCACCTTCCGGTGTGGCGTACGCATTACATGGTTTTCACCCGCCGTTCCGTTTCCATCTGCCAGCGTGCGGACGCCACTTTTTTCGACCCCGGGAAAGGAAAGAAAAAAAAACGCTAACGTTCCCGTGTGGACAGAGTCACTGTTCAGTATGTTTTCAGTAACAATAAAAATAAAAATGCAGGAAAAAAAAAAATTGGTTATGAATATTAATTGATTTAAGATACTCCATGCGCCCTGAAGTGTGGAAGTCAAAAACTTTTTCCCAGCGTCTGTGCTAGCAGAGCAACTCCATTCAAATGAATGGGGGCGGCCAAGTTGGAGTCAGGGGGCCTGGTTGCACTCCTTCGCTCCCTCGCTCGCTCCCTCGCTCGCTCCTCGCTCGCTCCCTCCCTCACTCTGCTGCTGGAGAGTCAGCTGAGCTCGGATAGTTAGCTGGTAGACAAATGAGGGAGTGAAGCAGCCCAGCGAGGAGACAGCAGGGAGGGAAGCTCTGCGGCTTGATTGTCTTTTAACTGTTTCTTGATTGTGCTGGAAGCAGCCAAACAAGCAGAAAAGGGCAAAACCGGCTTAAATGAGTTTCTGTTTTGAATAACTGTGCCTGAAATTACAGGCTCGGTATTGGCAGTGTTACTTGCTAGAGCAGGGCTGGGCAAACTGTTTGACCGGTGGGGCCACGATGGGAGCCGGAGCAGCAGCAGATGGATGGAGTGCATTGGTGAGCCACCTCATAGGAGGAAAAAACATCCTGCGATTTGCAGGAAACATTTTGCTTTAATGTCAATTGAAAGCCAACACAAGTGATACAACCAAATCAGTGTCTTTGAAGAAGCACGGTGTTTAGCTCTTTATTGAAATGACACTGAAAAACTGGATGAAATTCAGCTATTTTATGACTTACTGACCATTAATCTTTAAGGCCCTGTTTGCACTTGGCCACTTGCAACTGTTTTTGGGGATCGGATCACGAAGAACGCATCTCGAAGCCTCTGTTCGCACTTAGCATTAAACATGCGTCTCGAGCGTGCCGCTTGGGATCACAGTAGTTTTTCTTTTAACCACTGGGGGGCAGTAAAGCGCAAAACCATGGCTAGTTTTCCCTGAAAACGAATAAGAAATCAACTTCCTGTCTGCGGACTATATCAAGACGATTCTCACTGTTTCCGGCAACCCAAAAGTGGATCGACATGTATAAGTCACTGGTTTTAATTCTACTGCAGCTCGTCCGTATTATCGGAAGTCGTGGACAAAGTCGGTTAATGGTCTCAGAGCGCCAACCAAAGAGACCAACAGTGGCTGGCAAATTTTCGGATGCATCGTCGCACATTTAATCTCATATGTGGGAAACTGCGACCGCTGCTCCACTGACAAAATACGCTAATGCGGAATGAAATTTATTAGCGTCCTAATAAAAGTCAAAAAGTCAAATTCGTCAATTGCCATAATCCCAACAGTCATTGGCCCATTTCAATACTCTTTAAATATTTCAATACTCCGTCCTCCAGTGTTCACGTGAAACCCAAGCAGACGCAAAAAAAACAAACCAGCAAGAGATGCTTTGGCAGTGAAATATCCCTCGAACGTGTCAACTTTGTTCTGCACCTGGGTAGCGTAGCACCGTCGTGCCGCTTCGGCTTTGATGGTTTTCGCACAACTAAAAGTCACGTTTTTTTTGGGGTTTTTTTCAACGCAGCTTTTATCTCAGGCGTCGAACCTCCGTTGATCCGTTTTTAACGACAAATTAGCTACGTAGCGCCACTCCAGACCCGTCTTCTAACAATGCCTTCCGCCTGCTGAAACCAATCTCTCCTCTCCTCTCTCTCTCTCTCTCGCCCTTTTCGCCTGCAAGACAGAACGCACACACACACACACACACACTGAAACACAATCCTCCTCCCTCCCCCGCTCCCTCTCCTCTTTGCTGTGCTGCTTCTATAATTCAAATTCTGTCATGCTCGTTCCAGACTGCTGGCTCCAGCCTCTCTCTCTCTTCCCCCTCTCTCGCTCGCTCGCTCACTCTCCCTCTCTCTCTCCAGGAAAATAAAAGTGAGGGGGATGGGATGGGGAAGGGGGGGTGGGAAGGGAGGGAGGGGGCGGGGGGCTCTTTGAGGGACAAAGCTGACAGAACCACACACAGACGACTACACCAGGCTGAACTGCACAGCGGCTGTGTGAAGAGAAAAAGGGGCTTCTGTGCAATTGGATTCTCGCAGCGGCGCTGAGCGTTGCCGCACTTTATTCTTCGTCTGTAATTTGCACACGTTACATTACCGACTGAAAACACGTTCATGCCTGGTATGTTTAAAAAAAGAAAAGAAAGAAAGAAAGAAAGAAATTTGCTTCAAAAACGTCAACAGAGCTGAGAAACTGATTCCCAGCCAGCGTTGCTTTTCGTCGGCGCTCTGCGGCAGACGCGAAGGTCCGACTTTCACAGACGTCGGCTTTTCGCGATTCACGCGAGTTTGTGTTTGCGGCGGCTGTGGGAGAGAGAGAGAGAAGAAAAAGAAAAAAAAAATTGCATCGGAAAAGGCAGAAACATCAAGCAGGCCCGACTCTAGATGGGCGACCATCTGTCCTGACCAGTTGGCTTGAGAGAGAAAGAGAGAAAAGAGCTGCGAGGGTAGCGGCGTGCAGACTGGAACAAAAGCGGCAGAATGATGGTTGAGTTGCTTTGTTATGGTTTAGTTATGAAGATGATGTTGAAATGTATGCATTAAAAAAAAAAAAAAAACAATATTTGTTAGTCATCAGGAGCGACGGAGATCTTCTAGCGACACCAGGAGGAGCAAAGAGTCGCTGGAGCTGCTGAGGGCAACCAAGTCAGCTGGATTTGGCAGTGTTGCAAACCATAATGAAGACAGTTCTTATATTTTTTTTTATATAAGGAACTGAATCCAGTATTTGAAAAGGAAGCGAACCACCAGCCAACAAGTTGAACATTTCCAGTAGCTCAAAGTTTTTCAGAGGGGAACTGGATGCTTGCTGCACTCAGCATGCCGACAAACTCGCAAAACA